>OZ034966.1:56020818-56512318 GCA_964030785.1 Siderastrea siderea | reverse complement strand
ACTACAACTGTTGCTGTGATTGATTGACAACATATTTCAAAATTCAAACATATATCCGATCTACTTCAATCTTATTTTAACTAAAAAATACTACAACTATTTTTGTTGACCGACTGATGATTTATTTCAAATTTCAAAGATAACTGTATATCCGATCTACTTTGAGCTTTTGTCTTACTAAAAACAACGCACTGAAACTATTTCTCTGATCGATTGATGGCAATACTGAATCCCAGAATTAAAAGATAACTGTATATACGATCTACTTTCAGTAAAACCAAAAACTACAACTATTTTTGTGATTGACTGCCGGATGACCTATTCCAAAATTCAAAGATAACGGTGTATCCGATCTACTGTAAGCTTTATTATTTTCTTTTACTAAAAAATCAGACGCCACAATTGAATACGGTTGTGTACCACTACGAACGTCTTTAATTTTGGATCACGTGAATGTTTTCAGCACTTCTTTTACCAGATATATGTTTGAATGGAGTGTGAGGGAATGGTATCAGTGATCACTCCAGCTTTTTTATCGGTAATACTTATGGTAGTATTGCTTGATTTCGTATTGAGTACAACCATAACAGTCTGTGATTGTGGTGTCACAAAGCCAATGAACTCCAGCGATGTTTTGTTGGAAGAATGGACTTTGATTCTCCGTGATCCTGGAGGAACAAACTTGCTAAAATGGCCAAGATGATAGAACATTGGCTGTAAGGAAAAATACATTAATCAGGATCACCTCTTTAATCCTTAAAGCAACAATATCAACATGAATACTCTCCACACTGTTCTCCATATCTTTCTTATGGTACTAGTTGAGAGAAATTAACAGACTTTTTTTTTGTTCAACGATCATCTCATTCTCATGATCTGAATCATTGTTTGACCAAGTAGTGATACTGTAAGGAGAAATTAGATGTTTGCAACCTCTTCAGTGCCAGAAGACGTGCTTAGCTCAAAGTTGAGGCCATAACTGGTCATTAGTAGTTAGCATAGTCAAGCTTTGATAATCCGTGCACAGGGGGGGAGGGGGGGGGGGTCAGCAGTAAACAGTCTAGCCTTGAGCACTACAAATCGCTAGTCTTTTTCTCGGGGGTAAAAGAGATGTTCAGCTGATGATTGCAAAACGCACTCTGTCAGTATTATCTGTAGCGCCGTGATCGATGTCCAGATGATCGCAGAACTCGCGCGCGGAATATATGCGTGTTACGCGTGGTGTGATGATCGGAAAACGTCCTCCATGTAGTCAGAACGGAGTCAGAACATTAGCCACTTGGAGCAAATATATGAACAGTCAGTAATGACTGAAAAATGCCCATAACAGGTTTAACAGGGGTTTGTAATCTTAAAGACAAAATTAACAAAGTATTTACGCAATTATACAACAGGGACTATACTTGACGAACTTACAACGTTTAGAACAATTTAGTGAAATTGCACTGTCTGCAAATATGAGGAATATGAACTCAGATATTGAAACGTTTTGATTAAAAAGAAATTAACCAGCCTCAAATGTTTATCAACAATTTTGATGCATCTATTAAATAATATGCGCCGAAAATCAGTGTTTCCACATCTCTTCTCTAAAACTTTTACGAGATTTTCTTCAATCAACTCAGTACATTACAAGAAGGAAGAAATAGTTTCATGATACAATCAACATGAGAAAACAAACGCACCTGTTTATAGAATAATCCGTTTTCAGCATCAACAATAATCGGTGAGTCCACAAAATTCTTCACCCAGTTTGGCCCTCCTTCCATGTTTAGTGCTAGATTCCAGTCCACCCATCCAGTAGACCAGTGTGACAAATTCTGGAATGCAATGTTTGCATAAAGATGGAATAAGAAATCAGAAAAGAGAAAGGAATTACCAATATTCAGCTGCAGCAGGTTTGAGGGGGGGGGGGGGGGTGGTAAATGCTATGCATTGGACATTAAATTTGGGAAGAATTTTTTTTTCATGAGACTGCCACCCCCTCCCCCACCCAGCCAGAGGTCCATAATTGAAGGTCCGAGTCACTTGTTAGAGTGATTTGTATTCCTTTCATGCACATATTGGTGGTCAGTCACATTCCCAGGCGTACTGGCCTGGGGACGGCAAAACACAGATAACCAAAAGATTGGACTCCCATATGAAAGTGACGGGGATGCTCGTCGGAAAATTAGAATTAACACCCTAAAGGAGACCAATCTGGGCGTGGCTCCGGCTTTATTTAACCCCTAAGGGAGATCATGAAACACAGTATAATATAGATATTTCTTGACACACAACCCTAAGCGATACCTGTGTGGGTAAAAATATTGGCTTTCCGTCCTCAACACCCTAAGTGAGACCAAAATCTGCAATTTACAACCCTAAGCAAGACGACAAGCATCCCCGTCACTTTCATATGGGAGTACCCCCCCGGGCTTGACATACCACCAGACGACTGACCAACTGTTTCCAAACTAATTTTTATCCCTCTATTTCAACCACTAAATAAATAATTTAACCAAGATATGTATACCATTAAATGCCTAGAATTTGCATCTATGTAGTCCTCAGTTTTATGCTGAGCCACTGTACCTCAATAATGCTGTGACTGTAATTATTGCCTCTTGCCCACTCTCCAAGGTGAACTCCTCTCTCAGAAGCTGGGCCTTTCCATCCTGTACAGGCTTCAGTGTGCAGAATAAAGTGCCTGGGGAATCTACAGTAAAATAATGTAGTCAATGTAAGTGCAAATACAATTGACAATAGAAAAACCGACACTGAGAAAACTGTTTTGATATTAAATAACTGAGTTCATAGTATAACAGCTTATGCAAAGCAGAGTAAATTCATTAACATCTTTGAAAAAAATTGACTGGGGTGTTGTTTCCTTTACCCACAGATTTAGACAAAACATCAATATTTGGCACCCAATCATATGATCTAAATGAACATTGCTAGCAACTTGCTGGCATTTATTTCTTCTTCAACTATTCTGTTGGGGTTGTTTATTTGAGGTGGATTGAGAGCGGTAGATAGTAAAACTGTATGTTCAGTTTCAGTTTTAGAAGGGTGTGCCCCATTTGTCCAAAAAGGACAACCCCCTATATAGATCAAATAAGAGAGCCCTTGACCCTTATGAGCCCTTCCTCCATCAAGGATCTTGTTAATTGATTGAACTTATGTATATGTCTATCAAATAAATAAAATAAATAAATAAAAAACTTTATTTACCCTGAAAGGGCAATCAGTGATCAGTAGATTACTGGTATAAACTGGCAATCAGCATTTACACACACATATATATATATATATATCAATATAGAATTGTGGAGTCGGACTAATTCAAAACCATTTATTCGCTACTCTGAGTTTCATGCCTCATGCGAGGCAATCATTGATGATTGCCTCGCATGAGGCATGAAACTCAGAGTAGCGAATAAATGGTTTTGAATTAGTCCGACTCCACAATTCTATGTTGTAACAGCTCTGGTTTTACCATCGAGCACTTTTATAGCAGATGAAGTCTTCAGTTTATCGACTTGTTGTCTACATATATATATCAATATATATTAATAAATTACTTAAAAAATACAACTACTCTTGGATTTATAAAACTAAAAAAACGAGCTATTCTTAATGACCAAACTAACTTTCTATGAGCAGCTGTGAGTACTTGAGGTGATGTGTACTGCTCGTCGTACCAGTGAACAGCAATTCCTGAAATATATTTGGCAGTCTGATTATCACCAAGCATTGTATTGACCCATTTCCTTACATTGGGTCGATTATCATCTAGCATCATTAACTTGAGATCAGAATAACCAAACTTAGCCAACGTTGGTCCTAAATCCTTGTTTACGAAGTCTCTTTCCATCTCTGGCGTGAAACCCATACATTGGAAAGCATACCTGCAGACAATAAAGAAAGAACATTGTGGAGTTCCAGAAAAAAACAATACCACCCAATGGAAGGTCATCAGAAATTCCAAGGGGGAGGGGGCTTTAAAAGCAAAAATTTTTAAAAGCAAAGTTATAAGTATGAAGCTAAACTGGAATTTCTTGGGTGAGGGGGGGATGCAAAACAAAAAACCTTCCGTGGGGGGAGTATGAATATTTTCTGGAACTACACATTACAAGATTATGAAAAAACTCCATTTGTATGTTCCATTGAGGAAGGCTTAAAAATATTGCATTTTGAAGCAAAATAAATAAACACTGAAGATATTTCATGCTATATCCTTATTAACAAGTTTTCCAATGGATTATAATTGTGGATCTAAACATTGTGTGGTTCCAGAAAATAACCATACCCCCAACCACAGAGGGTCATTGGAAATTCTGAGGGCGAAGGGTGTCTTAAAGGTCAAAATTTCCGGAGGGGTGGGGGGCTCAAACCAAAAAAAACGTACCATGGGGGGAGTATGGATATTTTCTGGAACAACACATTACTATTCAAATGAATATTGACAGACAATTTTAGCTGAAGTTTGATAACAAGCATAACACTTCATACCCTTTTATAAATCCTTCATTTGGTTCATTCTCAACTGTTAACCCCCACATCTTTACCCCATTTTTCTTGTAAGCTTTAATGAACTTGACAAAATACAAAGCCCAAGCCTTATGGTACTTGTCGCCAGCTTCTCCCTTTAACTGTCCGGCCCCTTCCATCTTGCCATTGGTCTTCATCCATGCAGGGGCTGCCCAGGGACTGCCAAAAAATCTTATGTTTCGTTTGCTCATCTTCATGGCAGACTTCATGATAGGAATCTTAAGTTTCAAATCTTCTGTGGTCAGACTGAAGTTCTGCATTTGAAAATCTTCTTCATAGTCATCATAGGAATAAGTATGCGTGGAAAAATCACAGCTCGCCATGGGGATGCGTCCAATGGAGTACTCAATGCCATCTTGAGAGAAATAAGATGAAAGGAGTTTCTTTTGCAAAGTGGCACTGATGTTCAAGATGTTCAATCCAGCAGCATCTGAAAATTAAGAAAGAGTCAAGAAATTTGAGAAAGATTATAATCAGGCCACTGAAGCCTTACGGCCTCCAATGCAAATGTCCTTAGTGCTAGACACGCAATCCATTCCATTCCAAAGTCACTAAAATGCTGTTAATTATGTGCAGATCAATTGGAAAGTTCAACATCGCCCCCCCCCCCCCCCCCCCCGCAACCCCCGGGCAATTTAACTTTTGAAGATTGGCTTGTTCATATTCCCTTCCCTCAGGGCAAAAAAGTCATTTAAATACCCCACCAACTAGTACAGTAGTACTGAACTACTACTCCTCAAAGACAAATTTCGTCTTCAATCAAACACTTAACACCCTTTTAGGAGAGAGAAATGCGGTAATGACACCTTCAAACTTCTTTCAAAGACCCTTTTGAAACAGTTATTCACTAACAAAGGCAAAATTCTATCTTGTAAATCCGTCAAACCCTGCAAAAACCGAAAAACTCACGGGCGTGTTACGTGAGAACAAGAGATAAATCTGGTCCAAATTCCCCACCCTTCCAACACAACGTTCAAATTCCCCCCTCCCCGGGCACGATGCACAGTCAAATGCCCGGGGTATGCCCGGGGGGATGTTGAAGTTTCGAATTGATCGCGGATTGCACCACACAAACAGAGGAAGGTAAGCCTGCATGTACATATATGTGCGTACAAAACCTGTGTTTACATCAATGCAAATGCCAGGCTTGTACTGTGAAAATTGCCTTGTCAGATTTATGTATAAAAATAACTTTGTATAGGCATATAAGCTTATAGCGATAACAATAGATAACACTAAACGTTTATTAGCAGAGCACATTTAACTTACCTGTAAATGCACCACCGAATCCCAATATCGTCTGAAATACCCTTCGGTGTCTCACGGTAAAAGCGACTTCAGCTTCAGCAACAGGCGATTTACTTCCATCCGAAGCCTTCTTGATCTTTCCAGTCCTTAAGTTAAAGCGATCACCCGCTTTAGAACTCGTGTAAACAGCATAATTGTCCTTCGGCAAAGGACTACCCTCGCTAAACGAGTCGCACTCAAGTTCGTCTGAACAAACACACACGGTTCCACCGTGACCAAAGTCTTTGCTGTGGCAGGCAGAGTATTTAGGTGGCGAAAACTGCACTGCGCTTGCGAAGAAGAAGGAAAACAGCACGGACACAATGACGAGCCCAGCTTTACTCTCCATATCCTGCACTGGCCTTTCACGTTCGTTGACACTGTTCGGGATCTGAATAGAGGAGAGGAGGGGAAGGGTCAATATACATGACTGTAAATCCCTGCGGCCACCCTCGCCAGAAAAGAAACTGCACGAAATGAGCAGAACTGAACAAAAGCGAAGGAAAAGGAAAGGAAGGGAAACGAAACCAAACACGGGCTCCTGATGAAGTAAACGAACGGAAAGGAAAAAGAAAATAGAGAAAATAAAAAAAAGTAGGGAAAGGAAAGGAAAGTAGAGAAAGAAAGGAAAGGAAACTAAAGGAAAACGAACGTGAAAATGAAAGTGAAAATCGGATATAGGATAGCCGAGTTCCCTGTGAGTTTTATTTCTCCTTGGAGTAGAAATTATTTTTTGATATGTGCTCTTTACAGTTTCCCGAAACTATTAATTGCCAATTGTGTCAAAGCCCAAATTGGTTACAATTTTTAGCCCCTACAAAATGAGCGATTTTACACCACCCTGTTCAGTCTCCTCCTGTCGTACGATCACGAGCTTTTCAGGGGATCTGGTGGCGGAAAGGTTCGCCTTAACGAAAACGAAATAATTGGGAAACTTGCTGTTGTGACGAAAAACTTGTCATTGAAGTAAAAGGACTGTAAAACTACAATTTGTTCTTAAACGTGTCCAATTTATTCCGCGAGAGTCTATTCATTCGATAACGTACTAGACCCGTACACACTAGGCGCTGATTTTTTCCACTTTGCAAAAATGTTTAGTCATCGTTTTCGTTGTTTTACAGATGCCGAAGCCATTTTTATTGCCTACAAATTTTGCACAACCTTACCGAACTTAAGAAGGACCATCATCCGCGACTTACCTCGGAGTACAACAAATTCGGCTAGAAACGTCAGCTGGTAAAATTGAGCTCCTTCTTCAAAGGCAAAACCAGATAGCTAAAATTTTACAGAGGGCTGAAAACAATAAAACCGATCTGTTTCAAAGTTCGCTGGTTGAAAGAACTCGGTATGAAGTTGGAATGTGCCAATTCGAGTACGGGCATAATTTTGAAAGGAAAAAGTAAAGATCGTTTGCATGCATTGGTTTTTGAACTTAATGTCGGACGGTGCCCCCCATTTAGAATAAATGAACTTGTATTTCTTCAGTGCTCAGACAGAATGCATAGCAATCCTACTCGTTAAGACTTCCCCTAATTAATTTTCGCCTTAATGCTTACTTTTATGAGTGAAAAAATGAAGCTATAGGTAAATCGTGTCGTAGTTACCTAATTTTCATACCCTAGTTCGTCAAATATGTACCTGGGAGTTAACGACATGGAACCCCACGAAACTGGCGACAAAAGTAAAAATAGCCGGTACAGGTGAACTTGTAGGACTTCTAGATTGAAAAGGAAATGAGTGCGACTTTGCCGAAAGCGATATTTACGGTTAATGAGCTAATGGTGGTACGTACCTTACTCGATTTCGTTGTCTTTATCAGTTGTTAAAACCAATGTTGTATGTCCTCTGAGGCGTGGGAACTTAATGAACTCCAAACACTAAATGGTAAACTTTCATATATTGGCGAGAGTTGAAAGAAGTCGAGTCACATGTGGCTCACGGCATTCTAGAGATCAGATGACGAGCTCGGAGGAATCAATCAATCAATCAATAAACTTTATTTACCCTCGAATTTACAGTGTAGCACTCAAGTGCTAATATCTTCGAGCCAATGAAATTCACGCGAGTCTAGTAAATTCAGAGTATCAAGTCATTTTGAGTTCATGTGATACTATTGGGTTTAAACAGGAAGTAGTCAAAATTAAAACTTGATATCAGGGGTCCTGCGAAACGGCGTAATACTTACCTCACTATGTTTCACTGTTGTAATGAGTAGTTAAAACCAACGTGACTTTGTTATGTCCTGTCAGCGTAAGATCCATATGATCTCTAAACACTGAGTGGTAATCTTGGCGAGAGTTTAGAGTGAAAGAGTCGAATATGTGATTCTAGAATTCAGATAGCCTACCCTAAAATTAAATTCATGCGAGTACAGAGTACCAAGTCATTTTGAATTCACGTGTGTCTATTGAGTTTAAATTAGCAAACGAGTCAGAAGCCCTCTTAGGGGATTTATAGGGATATGGTTGAATGATTTGCGAAATTGTCGTATTATTCTCAGGGAAAAAAACATGTTTTGTAATTAAAAGCGTTTCAGGTTTGTCATTTTGAATTCACGTGTGTCTATTGAGTTTAAATTAGCAAATGAGTCAGAGGCCCTCATAGGGGATTTATAGGGATATGATTGAATGACTTGCGAAATTGTCGTATTATTCTCAGGGAAAAAAACATGTTTTGTAATTAAAAGCGTCTCAGGTTTGTCATGCCTGGAGACGCCCCCTCCAAGCTGACCACGCATCTCACATTTGACGTAAAGAATTTAGCCTTAAGCGGCTATAAATGAGCACACATCCTTGTTTACGAAACTAATTTCCCTGCTTATGGCATGGATGTGTGATAGATGGTTAAAAAGAAATGAGTCAACCAAGGTCCACTTTTTGTTTCTGTTTTGTTTTAATTTGTTTTATTCTATTTGATTCGATTTCTCTAGCCCCCCTCCCCCCCCCCTCTCTCTCTGGTAACTAGATTTTATTATCTGTACATATTTTAGTGTAGTTTTACAGTATTTACTTCTGTTTCAATAAGGCTTTCATGTAAAGAAGTTTACCATATTCAAATAAAGTGAGTCAATCTCTCTCTCTGTCCCTTTCTTGTTTCGCTGTGTATCTGTCTGCCTATCTGTCTGTCTTGGGTGACTGGACGGATTTACAGAAAACTTTATTACCCACGGTTGTTTCCTCAAAACATTCTACAAAGCAGTTCGTTATAGCTAAAAGTCGTGCATTAATTAGTTACAATGTTACTGTTACAAGAACAAACAAATGTAAGTAAATAACACACCCAGTAAAAGGAATAATGTCACTGAAGTTTGTAAAATGCTTGTGCAGTTAGTGTGCAACTTAATTTTTTTCTTTAAAACTTCCAGGGAAGTTTCCTCCCTAAGACTGGAGAGAAGAGCATTTCAGACCTCGACTTCTGAATTTCTGGTTTTTGGAAGTTCAAGATTTTCAAGGTTTGTTTTTTGGAAAATCAGGGACTATGATCATTTAGGCTCTTGTTAAAAGTGAACATATGTGACACAGACTTCTGTTGTTGTCTCATTTCTCTGAGCAGTAAGCGGCCAAGTTGACTAAAATGTCGGCCGATCGTTTAGAGTACGATGCACCTGTAATGACCTCGCTTGCTGACCGATTTTGGGCCACACGGGTAAACGTTAAACACCAAACTCTAAGTCGAAATGGATGGATGGTTGAACAGGCTAGTTTGTCTACTCCATTGGTAGTAAATAATTAATTAAAAAGTAATATTTTGGGTTTATTGGGTGAACGTACAACAAATGAATAGTCTATGGCAAAGGCAGCGTATGCCATACGCACCATGACTACAGGCTGTATGTGGTCGATAAGCCGTGTCATTAAAAATCGACATCTAACAGTATGTTATATCAACAACATAGTTAAAATTTCCACAACAAAAGAAGCACTTGTCAGTTGCGTTGTAACTTGAATAAAATTAGCGCTAAATAATGTTATAAATAGCTTTCGTCAATGCTCTCTTGAGCGATGAGAAATACGACAAAATCGGTGATACCAACTTCGAGAGAAAAACAAAGCCAGTTACTTGTAAAATTGCAAAAATGACGATTTCCTAAAGCATATTTTGCTATGGCTTGTGTTGCCTTAGGAACTAAAGTTCGCAAGGTGAATTTGACAATAATATCGAATCAGTGCAGGGACCAATTTGCTTGTGATGGCAATGAAACAGCGAACAGGGTATTTCGAATGTCTTCTCATCGACAATGATC
This sequence comes from Siderastrea siderea, assembly GCA_964030785.1. Lineage (NCBI taxonomy): Eukaryota > Metazoa > Cnidaria > Anthozoa > Scleractinia > Rhizangiidae > Siderastrea > Siderastrea siderea. The sequence goes on along the minus strand of OZ034966.1, from coordinate 56,502,255 downwards.
AAAGTTTCGTCACAGAACCTATAATATTTTATCGAAAGAAGGGGCTTTTGTTAAATGAAAGGCGTGAAAACTGCGTGGAATTTTGCCAAGACGAAGCCAAAAAACGCTTGGAGCTGGGGTAAGTGAAGTAATTCTGCTATAGATGTGAAATCTTCTCATAGCTCTGTTGCAAGCTAAGGCACCGACCGTTAAGTTTTAAACGGTATCCATCGTTGGACGTCTTCGCCTTGCTAAATTTAAGAGTAGACATGGCATTGGCTTCAAACGGCAGCGACGGATTTAAATGTTATACGATTTTAGTAGTGTTTACAAAACTTAATAATAATCATTAGTTAATGGCCACGGAATTAGCATAAAGATTATACAGCCTTATTTGTATTTGGACTTAAAAATAGACAAACTCGTAGGTGCCTAGAAGAGTTATATAGCCTAAACTAGAGTTGGAGCGAACCTTAAAATCTTATTATGAAAGTTACGGGTATATATATCAACCAAACGGATAGCAAATTTTGTATGCCCAACTCAGACCGATGCTAATCTTGCGCATTTAAAATTACCTTAAATTTTACTGAGCGATAATGGAAAATGTCTTGAAACTTAAAGATGCTGCAAATTTTGAGGTGCTGTGAATCGCTTTAGTCGTGGCAGTATTGAGATTTTATTTCTTTTAAGTAGCAGTTAATAGAAATTAAGGATTTGTTGTAACTGCGCACGCGTCACTGTAAGTTTCACTGCTGTAAGATCCTGTGAAGTTACTTGTGGCTCGAAGTCGTACCAAAAGTGTGACGTATGTTACAGTGGTTGACAAGCGATAACTAGAACTATAGAAGTCTCATTCGATTCTAGGCTACTGCTAAAACTACGAGGACACTCGAGTCAACTGACGGGAACTGAACCATTCTCTCGAGTAGAAATTCCAAACTTAGTCTATGTCCAAAGCGGTTCAAGGTCGTTTCCAACTAAAACGAAAACTTTGGCAGAAGTTCTACACTCCATTTAGGGAGGACTTGTTGATAACCTCTTACTATCCATAGTGCACGGATGAAAAACTTTATTCCCGTTCATTGAGATATATATATCTTAGCGTTTTTTCACAGTGAAAAATAGCGATGAAGGAAAATTTGATATGTTAGTGTTGTGGTGTTTAAAACAATATCTCCATACAGTCGGTATATGGCAGCAGTTAGAGCATAAAATAAAGCCAAACGCTCCATGCTGTTATAACAAGCAATATCAATATTATTTCTTAAAAAGAAAAGAGAAATTCCAGCAGAAATGTTGGTCCTCAATTTTTGAAATCAACCGTTTTATCAAGTCAATTAGAGAATACGAAGGTTTTGCATCCGTTTTCATTTCGTTGTAGATTAAAAATTGTCTGCTGTGGATACGTCTGTTTAAAGTGTAGGCTGAAAGAAAATGATGGGAAGAAAACGGAAACTAGATTCATGTTTATATGACGTAAATGGCATAGAATAAACCCAATCCTGTCCCATATTATGAATTGACAAATTGTAATGCCTCTGATAAGGGTATAAATTATTCTATCGGATTGTCAGTCGGATTTCCCCCTCTACAAACAGCCACCCGTCAATATGGTTAGGAAACCTGCTAGATGCAACATATCAGCCAATGATAGACAGGTCGCTGACCAATCAGAATGCGTCTTGCAGCGCGTCTTTCCAAAATGTAAATAAAGCAGGTATGCTAAGAGTTTGTTGTCCAGTTTAGTTTTCGAGGTAAAATTTGCGAGATTTGCAAGGAGCGCGCTAGCGTTTCTCACTTAAACCTCGCTACAATGCCTATACCGGATCGCAAGACAAGCGGAAAGGAAGGTAGCTTGGCTTTAATGCCTTTACATCTTACGTGTAGTTTTATAAGGTTGACTCAGTATATAAAAAAGTATAAATTTATTTAAGTTATCTAAAGGAAGTGTTGAGGTTTCAAGCCTTGAAAGCTGGTACAATCAGTTTCGTTAAGATATGCCAGAAAATTTCGAGGCCGGTTTTTGCCAATAGCAAAAGCATAGGGATTCTTGTGCTCATAGGAATACTTTTTCTCCTTCAAATTTGCTTTCTCTGTAATAAAAATCCGTTTTACTTCAGACATCTTCTTAAAAAATAGGAGCGAATTGGTTATGTTGTTTAAATATTTTTATTTAGCTATGTTCTTTGCCAGTAATATGCAAAAACCACGCAAATAGTTATTTGCGTGTCTTCACAAGTGCAAAACAAATAGCCCTTGATAGCCGTTCTTGGGTTTTTAATAAAAAAAAACTGTAATTATTATAGCTCGACTAGTCAAAGTGTCCCTTGCAAAACAAGGATTTAAATTATGCAACCTGACCCTCAAAACAATAATTGCAAATTTGACGCACTTGTAAGTCCAGAAAAAATGTCTTTACTGTTATTTTCCTTTAACAGTTACAGCTCCTTGAGCTGAAACAAAAATGTAAATCAAATTAGTGATGTCTAAATCGAAATTTAATAAGACATTAACTTAGGGCAGAAAATAAACTCAGTTACCGAACATGGGTGTGGCTATCAAAACGAGTTGCCGTTTCATTAAACTTCGTTTAAAAGTTTTATACTTGCTTTATTCAAAGAATATATTATCCAACCAATAACAACAGCATTCTTTGAAGTATTTTTAAGTAATGAAACATCGATCCATTACAGCTATAAGTTCAGAATGTAAATTAACTACACAACTTATTTTGTAATCACGTTTGACATTATAGTGAAATGCTGGTAAAATGATCACCAACTGTCCATAAACATTGGTGGTATAAACAGAATGATCGGTCGGTTAACAAGGATTTTTAGAATAAAAAACGATGATTGCATAAAGATTTTTTTGGGTTAAAAATGAGTAACCATAATAGCAAAGGTTTGTACGTTAGGCGGCAGGATTCGATTGTACTTCTCAGAATAAAGTGTTAATAATAATATAAAACATGTCGGGTGTCTGAATGTTCGACATTTTATTTATGTCGCGGTGTTAATAATAATTCTTTTTGGAAATAATAATTCTTTTTATTTCCAGCGAAGACAGCCGCTAAAGATGTGTTCAGTGGCGATAAAGGCGAAGAAGGTGTGTTTTTAATTATTTATTTTTTATTGTAACAGAAATAGCTCAACTACAGATCAAATTACTTCATGGACGACAAGAAAAGACCAGTTTGTAGTTTTTCCATTAGAAGGAAACAAGCATGACTTAAACCTCACAAACAAGGGGGCTAGTTTCTTAAGAAACTGTGCTGCTGCGTCGGTGACAAACGTCGGTGACAAAGTGTACTTAAATCTGATGATCAACGGGGGACTTTTAAATGCGCGCGCAAACGATGCACCTCTTGTCCTTTCCCAAGCGATTGATTAAAATCACTGATCGCTTTACATGCACCTCCGCAAATGTTATCTATTGCATAACATGTACTTTATGCAAATAGACTATACATTGGTGAAACAGGGAGGAGACTAGGCGACCGTTTCAGCGAACACCTAAGAGACGTTGAAAGAAATGACAAGGACGCATCCAAACCAGTCGCCCAACATTTGAATCTCCCTAACCATTCTAGCCAACACATGACGATGTGTCCTTTCCCTATACCAGGGTAACACGGAAAGCCGCAAAAATCTAGAACAAAAATTTATTTTTCAAATCGGCACACTTAATCCCCACGGTATCAACAAACGTTTTTCATTCAACTAATTTATTCTTGTGTTTCACGTTGCCATGTTCCTACCAATAGCGTAGCTCCACCACCGTCCATATAAACCAAGTGCAACCCATGCACAATTCCTTGATTCGCTCTGACAAAGGGCTAACGCTTGAACCTTCATCTTTCAATCTCTATACGGTGGCCAATTTACCTTATCAACTCAGTCGTTAAATCCAAAATTTCATGATTAAACCTGTCGGATCAAAACTGTCTTATCACACTACGGTTAAAAGGAATGACGGCAGTTTGCTTCAAACGACACCTTCAACTGAATCACGGACCTCTTGCTTAAGTGTGCACATTTGTTTGACTCAGTGTTCCTCCAGCTCTTGAAACTGAGACAGCAACGCATAATACTTATCGGAAAAAGAATTAACGTGCTTACACTGATATTAAAAAAAAAAAAAGAAAAAAGAAAGAGAGGGAAGGAGAAGGAGAAGAACGCTACACATTCTTAATTCCCAAGTTGTCAAAAATTAGATCGCAAACGTTATCGAGTGTATTGTGTCGGAGGCGAGGTGCTGAAGTAGTTAGCTCGTTGGGTTATCCATGGAAGGATCATCGGAAGGACGGTGGATGGAAGCTGGTGTCCACATCGTGGTTGTTTTGTTTCCTTTTTTCAGGGGAACCCAACGTCTCTTTTCGGTGGAATATCATTTCGGAAGGCATTAACAGCCTAAGAATTTCGACATAAACTATAATGAAAAATTAATCTTTTATTTAGCCAAATGTCAACTCAATATTTCTTAACCGGTGGGAAAATTAATTCTTTTGTTTTCGGTTAGACTGCAAAATAAGAACAGCTAAGTAAATAATTTTCGGGAAGTCGAAAGGAGCTAAGAAATTCAGGGAATTAGCGTTCGCTTCCAAAAATTCTCAGCTATAAAGAATCCGAACAGACCAACCTAGACTTACATAAATTTCCCTTTGAAAAGCGCTTAAACAATATGAGAACTCACAAAGCAGAGTTTTAAGAATTTTTACTTCATCTTCTCTCTGAATGTCCCTGTTTACTCCAAACGTTCCTCCACGTTGCCTCTCACTGCCCAGGTGTATAACTGCCGGTACAGTTGAAAAAATGGTCGGGTTAATCCTGCGACACACTAGCATCCCATCCAGGAGGGAGCAGTAATCCTACTAGTTGCCCCATGCCGCGGTACAGGAAAAAAGAACCCGTGTGCGACATTCGCCTTTATCGAATGAGTGACCAACGCAGTGTTTTTTAGCAACAATGCGTCCAAAAAAAGTATCTCCAATTCTTCTCCACAGGGAGCTTCCAAAAGGCTGGAAAGTTTGTCCTGTCCTCTAAACTATGGGAACACTCAACCCCCTCGAAGACTTGCGATGTTCTGATCACATTCCCTAAAGGTACTGAAGATTACACAGTAATGTGGCTGTTATCCAGACTCCGTGCTCGTGTCCCAGACGTTGACGTCCACGTGCGTCAAATGGCTCATTCGCCAGTGTATGGCTTCTATCTTACTTCATCCTTTGAGGTGATTTTCAATTTTTATTTATATTAACGTAACTCTTGTTAGAATTAAAAGATGAATTAGGTAACGCGTTTTGTGGCTTTTGAATCTCTCAATGAAGAATCGCCCTTTAATTTCTTGGGGACTTTTGTCGCTCGTAACTCGAAAGCGAAGTTCGACTTGTGGCAATTCTAGCAATTCCTTAAAGTTGTCATCTTCTCAAGAGTTTGATGATAGAATACCTGGGTTAATCAAGGAAGCCTTAGCTGTGAATTTCAGCTAAATATACGACATTTCTAGTTGCGACGTTTTTCAGTTTATCCAAGGTGAATGCAAAAGTTGTATTTGCAATATATAGGCAAAGACATCAGAAACGATCATGCGATTTAACGCATTGCCCACGTGCATCATGTAATTATGTTGGTCCCCCAAGGAACTAAATTGTGAACCTTTCTTTTATCAAGTTGCGTAAACCGATTTCCTTTTCTATTTCAGGTGTTCTTACAACAAGCGGAGCAGTTGGGTCTGAGGAAGAAACTCGTAACTGGCGGAATAACCGAGTTTAAATACGAGGATCGACTGAGCTATGAAGGCAGTGATGACCCTACCACATTCTTTACGTCTGGCGAAAGGCAGAGTATGATTCTTGAGATGGTGAACGAATTGAGAGCAGTCCAGGGAGATGAACTTGGCAAGATCAAGTTTGTGGAGGGACAGCAAATTGGTATGAAAACAATGTCTGTGACTGTGCCATTTCATGAAAATATAAACATCCAATTTGCCTTTCACCCGATACAACGTTGGGCTTGGTCTCTTATTTGGGAGGTGGAAATGACAACTATTCGTCTTTTATTGCACTTTAAAATATATAAAAAAATTCTCGAAGAATCCTTTCATTTGTGGAATCAACGGTAGACCGTCGTGTCCACTTCGTGCGTGTTAAGCCTTCTTTACCTAAAGCATTTATTATTAAAGTGGAAAGTGATAAACTCGGGTACTTGCCATTGTGATGACAATTGCAAAAATTGTGTAGCGCATCTTAGAGTCGCAGAAATTTAAATGCTACATGAAATATTTTTTGCACCATAAAGCAGGAGCGTCAACTGAATGTTCATCAGTGCTCACCAATTGCCATTGTGTTCAACCTCTCCTTATTCAACAGAGCAACTCATGATCTCATTTCATCCCCAGTCCCAAAGCTGTTGTCAGAGGGCGTGGTGGAAAAGATGTTTCCTCTCCACAATCATGATGATCTAGCTAAATTGAGGAAGACCTGGGTCTCGGCGTTCTTCAAGAAACAGCCTCTAGGTGAGCATCTTTGCGAAAGAAACTTCGAAATGATACGCTCGTATAGTTGGTACAGAGCCCAACACTTACTCCAATGACGCGATATAACTCGTTCATGTTTTACAATAACCTCGGTTTAACTTTAAGAAGAAAACGCCATCTTTCGAGTTTGGTTCTTTTTTGCGTTCAATGTACAGAATTGAAATAGTATTTTATTGATGTAGAAAAACAGTCAAAAGCTGTTCAATATGCAAGACAGTTAAGAGGGAAGATATTTAAACGAGGTTTTGCAAACTTGGGGATCGTGCGATAATAACAGTTTTCAGTTTGTTACAAGCGCGCGTTATTTAAACCCATGCCCTTCTACGCACTGGTCGGATACTCTAACCGCTTAACTGAAGGGAGACAGATGCGGCGAGCTATGCTGTTTTAACTACGATTTCTCTTATTTTACAGACGAGATTTGCCAATACTTTGGTGTAAAAATCGCCATGTACTTCGCCTGGTTAGGTATGTATACCAAATGGCTGGTCGCGCCCGCGTTCCTTGGTATCATCACGTTCTTCTTGTCCAACAGAGGTGAGGTGACACGTGACTGGTGCATCTTTTTCTTCAACATCTTTAACATCGTGTGGGCTACACTATTTCTGGAGGCCTGGAAACGAAAAAGCGCTGAGCTTGCGTACAAGTGGGGTACGATGGATATGCCATCTGATGCCTTGAAGGAACCAAGGCCGCTCTTTAGGGTGCGTTTACCGTGTTGAATTCTGTTCAGTAATAAGTCCCTGGACGAGTGACACATTCCTCACCCGAGTTAAAGTTCCTCCTAATAACAACTTGTAGTTATATATCCTAATCCCCGACTCAATACGGCTCTTCCTAAATTATAAACCACGTATCCCTATTGCACCATGTCAAGAGCAGCCCGTTTGTTTACTTCTACGTATGTTCAGCAGCAGTTCCTGGTACAGCGTTTACCAATGAGGTAAACTTCTTTGTTAGCACTGCTGCTAACAGAGGGAATTATCATAGCTTGACTGTTGTAATATATATGGCTTGATCGGCGCTATAAGCTAGTTGAATTGTAGGAATAATAAAACTGACAAAAAACAATACATAACAGTCAAGCAATTTGAGCATCATTCGTCCATAAACCCTTTAATTTTGTGCTTGTTGAACATCCCATCGGTTCCTATTACCGAGTAACTAGTCAAGAGTTTTATCGCTTGAGTAATGAGCGCTCTGATTTAAAGACTATCTTATCACACAGGGTAATTATCAACCAAGTGAAATAACTGGACGAATAGAAGCACATTACTCTTCCTGGAAAAGAAACATCTTCCGTTACTGTGTGTCTCTGCCAGTCATCTTGGCGTCGTTGGGTGTGGTCTGTCTCACCATGCTTCTCTGCTTTGAGTTTCAAAGGTGGGTAGACAGCATGGAGAATCCACCGAAACCACTCAAGTTTGCTCCGAAAATTGCTCTGGCTGTCTGTATCGGCATGTTGGATGACAACTACAAAAAAGTGGCGTATCATTTGAATGACAAAGGTGGGTGGTGGCTAGGAAACTTCCAACATTTACATAGCCCTTTAACTCCTTTACAGGCAAACTAAACAGGATATTGTAAACGCTCTTTAGTGTATGAAGAGGAATTGTGAATGCATGTAATGTATGTACGAATGTAACTTTACCTAACCATTTAGACCCTGATGTAAATATTTAGAGTCTGCTAAGAAGAAAACCTTCCGCCCTTTAAGGTGGTAACGTTGTGTTGTTCTTTAAGTCATTCAATGGCTTTATTTGCTTTATTCACAGAAAACTATCGGCTGCAAGAGACGTACGAAAATCATCTGATTATCAAGCTTGTCTCGGTAAGTTTTCTATCATTGAAAACTATACCTAATGATATTGAACGACATATTTTTAAAGGCAAACTTACAGGATATTGTAAATGGAATTGCGAACGTATTTGGATACAAATTTAATGCATTTTGTTATTTTCCCATCATTAACTTGTAGTTCCAATTCTTTAACGCCTTTTTGGCGCTCTTTTACATCGCCTTCTTCATCCGGGACATGGACAGGCTGAAAACAGTGAGTTTTTAAAACCGTATTTTACATACGTCAGCTTTTTCTGTTTAGTGGACGTCAACGCCCCACCTCCTGGGAGTGCCAAACTAAAAGTACAAATGTTATCATTAAAAATTCGTATTAGGAGAATCAATAAAGCTAAAAAAAGAAGCGAATAATACAATTGCATCGCGCAGCAATTACATTGTCCAAAATCTTTTATTCTAAAGATATTATTAAGATATTACCCTGTCAACGTTTCAGACAGAGAACTTCAAAACAGGTCGAACCTCAGCATTTTATCAACGTATGCCCGACGCTTGAGAGTAAAAAGCTTACAACTTACCAAGCAGCAATGCCACAAAAAGTACTGCTCAAGCAAAATCTTTCAATTGAATGGTCTACACTTTTAATCAACGATTCTACCAAACCGCGGAACATCCTGTGCTGCATAATAGACAGAACCATACGAGGCTACAGCTTAACACCCTTCTTTGAATGGTCACACTTGTCATAAGTTAGAACCAAAATAACGAGAACCACAAAAAGTACTTCCCAGCACCGAGTTTTCATTAATTTGGCAAGTATTAGAAGACAAGCTCAAACTTGTCGTCCGAGAGAGTCTACCATGTTTGATTTACAATTCCTGAATACAATAAGCACTGAAAGCTCTCTTGTTCTCTTATTAAATTTCAGCAACTTGCGGCACTGCTCATCACTAAACAAGTTGTTGGAAATGTCAAGGAAGCTTTAGTTCCGTTCGTCAAACAAAAAGTAAAGGAATGGAAGCTGAAGAAAGAGGAAGCCAAAGCGAAGAAGGAGTTGGACGAGAAGGGAGGAAAGGACAAGAAAGGATCGGGTGACAAGTCAGATAAACCCAAGGAGCTGGATACCCCACTTATGAACCAGGCTGAAATCGAGGCCACTATGGCAGAATACGAGGTACATATGTAGGGCAAACATTAGAAATTTATGGTCGATACGCCTTGAAAATTTTAGCCTAGTTTAAGTTTCTTCAATAGGCTAACTTCAGTATCTCAATCATGTTAGAGGGTGATTATTAAAGGACGTTTAAACAGAAGTTTAAAAAGAACATACGGTCAGTTAACCAAGTTTAACACAGCCAAACTGAATAATTAAACGTCGTTTACAGTAAATCGTGTCTTTTTGAAATGACCTGAATGTTAGGTTTAGATATCATATGATTTGAATGTTCTATAACCTGTTGTAACTAATATATTTACGAGAATTTTTCCTTTTCTTCTTATTACTCTCCTTCAATATTATTCATCCTAATTCCTTTATGACTCCATGTTTTCTGAAAATTTTGGATGAACTCGATATGTGGGCCACAATCCAATTTCTATCCAAGGTCGGTTTTGAGACCAATACAAACTACACAAAATTGGTTTATCATCAGTAGATTGAATTTTCTATCACATCACACTTATCCAACTAACAAATTGGTATCCACAGGACACGTTCGAGGATTACCTGGAAATGTTCATACAATTCGGTTATGTGGTCCTATTCTCCTCTGCATTCCCTCTGGCCGCTTTGTGCGCTCTGCTGAACAATATTATCGAGATCAGAAGTGACGCCTTTAAGCTGTGTACCAACCTGCGAAGACCATTTGGAGAAAGAGTAGAAAACATTGGCACCTGGCAGGTACGTGAAAAACTTTAAACTTGTCACAATCTCGACATATTAGTTCTTGTTACATACTGGTAATGAGAACTTATTGGCAATTAGCTGTTCTTTAAGGCAGCACTATATGTGACTCAATTCCCTCTCCTCTGGCAACCTGTCTGTTAGACGAAAGATGCTTTGATATCAAACCGGACTCACATTTGGCTCAACTCGGACACTAGAAACAATTCTGCAAAAGAATGAGACTAAACCAATTATTAAAGGCAGCTGGGCCAAATTGAAAGAATTAGCGTAACGTTTCAAGATTGCCTATAATGTAATCACCATCCTTGCCACCACCATTCAGCGCTTATCCTTACTTCAGAATGGATCCCTGTCTTTAATGTCCAGAGTGGGATTTTAAAATTACAGCTAATATGTCAGTAAGGCTTCCTTTAATCTACAAGACTGGAATGAACTTTTCGGACACTTGCCTTCTGCACAAGAAACCGACAAATAGTGTCAAGCTATGATAACAATGACCTTCATCCATTTCAAAATCTAGGTACAAAGTACCCGAAGCTTTTTTTTGGTTACCGGTTCTGACAAATGGGACAGGGTTGTTGCTTTAATTACAATTTATGTTCTGTTCCTTCGGCATCCTTTCAAGATTTAAGTTGCGGTGTAAGACAATATATCATTTCACTAATTTTCTCTTAGGATGCAATGGAGGTCATGGGAGTGATTGCAGTGATGGTGAACCTGGCTTTACTTGGCATGGGCGGATCAGTCCAACGGATGTTCCCCAACATGACAGTCACTGACAGAATCATCCTGATAGTGGTTCTGGAGGTCAGTTTTATTTTGATATGAATGTTCCCTTGAAGCAATTGAATAATATAAATGAAGAAGTCGTCTTCAATGAATAATAGATTGCTGTCAGCAGCTCTATTTTTGAGACAGGGCGGTAGAGTAGCTATCTTGAGAAAAAATTCCACAAGCTTCTCCTTTTTATTGATTGTCAAATGATTCAAGTAAATGGCCTCCATTTGACCTAGCAATTAAGAAATAAGCGCCGAAAAACATCCTATGGTCGTGGTGTTATGTTTATGGAATCATTTTCCTCGCAGCATCTTGTTCTTGCAATCAAGTTCGCAGTGGCCTATGCCATCCCTGACATACCAGAGTGGGTGGAAAATGAAATCGCCAAGATGGAGTTCCAACGACGAGAAGCTCTTAAGGTAAGAAGCATTTTTTATCACTGTCAATGGTTTGAACCCAGGAGTCATATCATATGTCGGTGAAGTATGATCATCCGGGTGAGTGTAGTCCTGAGAACGACTGTTTATGATGACATATTCCTGCACATACCTCCCCAGTCTCATTTTCAGAAAAAGCCTTCCTTGTGCCTAGAGTCAACATTATGCAACAATTGTTTCTACTACCCGCGCTTGATCCAGAAACGTAAAACGGTGTCATGTTCTGTAAAACGCTGAACGAAGCAAATTAGCATGATAAACTTTTTTGATCGGAATAGAATCTGTCTTCATTTTCGATCAACAAAGGTGCAATAAAAATGGCCCCTTTCACTATTAGTTCCACATAGTTTCCATTAAACGTTAAACATATTATTCAATTGTTTATGTTGTGTTCCAGAGTACTCCAAGTACGCCAAAGACTCCAAAAGACCAAAAAGGCAAAGCTCACACACCCGTGTAGCAAGGAAACAACGAACACAAACAACTGAAAAAGCTTAAAGACTTAAACTTGAAATGCGTCTACACCTGAAGGGTTAAGAACAAACTATGGTCGATATTTCACGGTCCAATTAATTTGCTTTAGGGTCTTCTTTATTTTGTTTTTTTTATTGGTATTTGTTTTGTTTTTTTCTGACGACCGAAAACTTTACAAAAAGGAACGTAGCAACGATCCAGTTTACTGTCGAAAAAAGTGGTACATGTTGTGCATCGACTGAGCTACGTCATAACAAATTGAAGGAAAGACACGACTGTCAAACACAAAGCGATGAAACAGTGGACAATCGTTCTATACAAGGACCAACAGAGATTAGTGATAAAGCAAACCATAGGGAACACCCATAACAGAGTGGGCAATTTTTACTATACAAACTGCCCTACTTTTTTACATGAAATGGTAGATAAAAAAAAGGTTAAATTGAAGGGACCCGGGACTCTAGGCAACGATTAGGCATAGATTCTTCTTCTTGTAATTTGTTTCGAGGCCAGGCTTTTTATAAGGGAATAGACGACGAGGCACAGCTCTATTCATTATCAGCGAACACACAACGGTGATTCCGCCAATCAGAATCGTGTAATCACAAAAGATTAATGTCTACCAATAATAGTTAGTACAATTAAAAATCAATTGGGGTGATAGGGATAGTGACAATAAGGGAATATCTAATTCAGTATCTAACTGTCTAGTTTGCACCATTTAATTACTTAATATCTGCATGCTATAATTCTCTGACGTAGAATATTAAGTATAGAGCCTCTAACTTGCTAACTATTAACACATCATCTTCAAGTACAACACTTCATACTAACTAAACAGTTATAATAGAAATTAGCAAAGTGATGAACAATAAATAATGAAGACTAATAATATTAAAAATGGTCCTAAATTCTAACAATGTAACTGTTTAATAATTTAAGCTAAACTGACAGGCACTAAAAGTAAATTAAACCGCCTGGCTAAACTATGCACTTTCTTAACAGTTAATTCCTAAAAAGCCACCCTTTTAACCGACTAATGTGTCATTATTTTGTAACGAAGATTGACAGGCAATAAAATAAAACCTTTATTAAGACTTCGACATTGCCTAATAATGTCAATTAAACATAATCATGGGTTCGTTAAATTTTGAGATTTAGACTTTCACTTAAACTAACACGAATAATCCCGTTACCATTTAACTTAGAGTTACTGTTGCAGTAATGATAACAAAAATAAACCTAATCATAAAGCTAATGAATAATTACCATTGAAAAACACAAGAAACCGCCAAATAATCGATAATAAATCAATAATTATAAATATTGGGGCCTTATGCGCTACATGTCGCTAATTTCATTATCAATCATTAATCAATTAACGATCTTCCCACGTAGAGTTGCGGCTTGGCTGTTGGTTTGGGTTTCCTGACTGCCCGTTACCACACCACCAAATGTATGACCACTAGTTATTTGTTTTGCGCAAATTGTTGTGTGGAGCGGTAGAGAAGGCTTGGGCGAAGAGTAAGAGAGAGCTCTGACACAGATGTAGAGTAGCGTTCCATCGAGGGGGCCTGAGGATAGTGGCGCTGTCTTAAGCGGTTCAGGGGGCTTTAGAATAGATCTTATCTAAGTTAAAATTTTACATCAGCGATACCCATTTGAAACATATTAAGCAAGCGTTGACATTTAACATGTTCTGATAGAAGCCTTTTAAGAACATAAACATCTGCTGTGGTAATCACCATTACTTGCAGTCCGAAGACTGAATTGCGAAGGCCGCGGCATGGCGCCTCTGGCAGCCATGATGTGGTTGCAATGATTTCCGTGTGTTTTAAGACTTCCTTTCCAATTAAATAGACACCACCAAAGGCACGTGCATTTAATTGGTTGACGAATACATACACTGCATTGCCTCCCCAAAGAAATAGCATTTCGAGCCAGCAAGCGATGGAAACATTATTTTTTAACAATTTGGAGCGCACCTGCGCGGTGCTCTCCAACGTGCGTGTCACGTGACTCGTTGAAGTAGACAATTGACAGGTACACCATACAGACTAACAGACAAACTTATAACGAGACAAGCACATACACATTAAACAGAACATTTATTGCACATTTCAACTAATTAATTTTATATGTTTTGTATGCACAAATCTGTTCTTACTGAAAAGAGCAGAATAATCAAATGTTATGCTAATACAAAAGATGACGCTGAAAACGGCGCGTTTACCAAACATACAAACAAAAACAAAAACGACTAGAAACCTAGGGCCTAAGAACTGATCTAGGCTGAAAACAGTGCTCAGCAAGTGAAAACTGTAAGCTATTAACTCAGCAACGATAACTAATGTCGTCTCTTACTGGTAACAAGGAAAAACAACGCATGACTAATAAATAATAAAAACATTACTGACCTGCGTATGACACGGAAAAAGTTAAGCAAATAAGAGCCGCGGCTTACACTTTCCAGCGCAAAATAACGTAAAACAACTAGCCACAGACCAGTCTAATGAAACAAAATAAAGTTCTAACCACTCATGAAAGACGACCAGCACTATATTACACAAAACAACACATAATAATTAGCCAAAACGCAACAAAGAATAATAATTAACCAACAAAATGTTATAAACTGTGTATAACAAAACTGACGAAAATACAGCAACATGAAAATGGCGATGAGAACTGCATAACACACAATATCGGCTTGATAGCTAGCAAGATATAGTAGTATAAAATATAAAATAATTAACCTAGGTATAACACATGCAGACAAAGTAAAATAACCCGCCCAGAATCATGAGTAATTACTGACAAAAAGATTGAAACTAATTTTAGCCAACTGCATATCACAAACAACGTAAAAAATCACCCAGTAACCACGTCTAACAACTAACAGACTTTCCAGTGGGGAACATTGAAACTTACTTTACATAACTGCATCACAAAAGTAACGAAAAGAACCTGCTAAGAAATATGGTTGATAACTTACCAAAAGCTTAAATGAGTCGGCGGAGGAAGTTAGAGCTAATTTTAGTTAACTGTATATATACATATATATATATATATATATATATATATATAATTATAATAATAATAATAATAATAATAATAATAATAATAATAATAATAATAATAAAACTAACGCAAATTTAAAGTAACTAGCCAACAACCACAACTTATACTGGGACTTATTATTAAAAGATAACTATAAAGACATAACTGATACAACTTCGTATGAACGTAGTTAATAGCAATAGACTATAACTATGACTAGTTTAACAGGGCTCGAGACTAACTTTTCAGCTTAGTAGCCTAGTGGCTAGTGACAGGTTTGATTTCACTAGCCAAAATAAATGTTCACTAGCCAGACTTTTTTTTTGCATAATCTCATGCTGTGTTCAATATGTCTAATTTTGAGGCCGAGTTAAGAACTGTAAACATGCCTCTCTGTAATCTCAAGGGTGAGTAACTGGAATGTTGACCATTCTTTCCAACGGTTAAAGATCCTCACACGAATTCAAAGTAATATGTGCCTTTAGGGCAAATTTCCAGGCGCGATGTAGTTCAGGCCTCTCTTTTCCGTTTCGGTCAGATCATGACGAATAACTCGAACACTTAACCTAATATGACCATGTCATCGTACGGAGAAATGGTGGGAAGACAAGACTAACATTGTACGAAGTTGTAAGGCACGGAGAAACGTCAGAAAGACAAAACTGATACAGCACTCAACTCACACACGGAAAAAACGTCTACAAGAGGAGACTAGGAAATTATAAGCGTGCTTAAGTGTGGAGAGAAAACGAAACTAATAAGGTTCGAACTTACTAAGGTACGGAGAAACGTTGAGAATTCATATCAAACACGTTGGTTGTAAATGCACCACAGTAGGGAGAGACACTGTCAACGTACCAGATACAGAGACAAGTTGAAGAGACACTAAGACTAATAAAATACGCAACTACTAACTTACGGAGAAACGTTCTTGGACAAAACTACTTCCGTAAGAACGTGTAACGTATGGAAGATTACGCCGAATGGACAAACCTATTACGGTGGGACAATAAACTACGGAGATCAAACGAAAGGAGGACAACTTAAATCGTACTAATGTACGGATAAACGTTGAGAGGACAAGACATATCTTATGAACACACTAACGTACAGAGAAACGCTAAGAAGTGTAGACTTATCGTACAAATGTACTAACACACTGAAAACCTTGGGAAGACAAGAACAATGTCGTGCGAATGTGCTAACGTACGAAGAAACGCTGAGAAGACTAAACTAATAAATCGACGGACCTACTTACATACGGAGAAATGTTGTGAAGACTTTACGTAGAGAGAAACGCTGGGAAGAGAAACTAATATTGCACGAACGTGGCAACTTATAGAAAAAAGTCGATAAGAGAAGACTAAAGAATTGAACGTACATGTACTAACGTGCAGACAAATATTAGATGAACGCACTAATGGTCCTTTCAAGGAAACGTATGGTGAAACGTTCTGTAGCCTGCGTAGCAAGCGTTTCCGTGGGGTTTGAGAGTCCGAAAAACCCAAGCAAACGCTAATTGCTACGCAGGCTAAACGTTCTGAAGAAGGCTAATTTCGTTCGAACGTAGTAATGACACAGAGAAAACGTTGCCAACTGAGACAAGAATTAGTAGGGAGAAATATTGAGAGGACAAAACAAGTATCAGACGAAAATTATGATATCCTTTTACGGAATAAGTTTTAGTTTCTGTTCACTCAATTGGGATCCGATCATCAAAAGCAATAGTCAGTTTGGTTCCATCCGGTGCTTTAGTGGTTTGAAATTTTCACTAGCCAAAATGGCTAGTAAAAGTGCAAAACTTACTAGCCAAAACGGAATTTCTACTAGTCTGTGACTAGTTGGCTACCGTTAGTCTCGAGCCCTGTTTAACTAAAAACAGCGACTAACATCTAACAAAAAATAATGCCTCGGCTGAGTAAGTTTAGGCTTATTTAGGCAACTGGGACACGAATAGGGAAACGAAAAATGCATCAAATGCAAGTTATTAACCCAACTGAACTGATGACGTTTGGACGAAATAGTGAGGAGAAAATGGAAAACAAGACTGTAAAACGAACAAAAATCTAGCAAAATTGTTTTTAATTACAAGACAGTAAAAGGCAAGCAAAACGAGCACAGCGACAGTCACAGCAGTTCACAACAAGGTAGCTTGACTAGTTATGCCACAAAGACATTTTCAAAATGGCAATTACATGAAAATCGAAGGAAACCAGTTAACAAACAAATGGAATGCACATTAATAAAACGCAAGAAATAGCAGTTAAACAGGGACAAGTATCTAGCAAAAATGAAAGTTTATTTCAGTTTCGAATGTTTAACGAAGCTAACAAAAGACACAAGACACGAGACCTCTACAGTCAACGAAAAGTAGTTTAAAGTAGCAGGACGATGGGAAATAAAGATAATTATACTGGTGCTAATTTGTATAAACATATTCCACCACCGTTTCCTAGGCGATCTGCTACCTTTTTTCACATTTTGTCACTTTTTGACTCCTTTTTAGGGACAATTACATTTTACACAAACAATGCAGTCTCCTTTTGAGATGTTACAACATTTGCTTTTGTAATCAAGGTAGCTTACGCTAGTATGTGAATATTTTTTAAAGTTACTGTGCAAGGTTTGTAAAGAGATGGTAGAAAAAAAAGAAGAACTAAACGTTATTTATGATCACTTTTTAATGTTTTTCTATTTAAGTCATAGATGTTGTGTATTAAATGAAGGGCGAATAAAGGGAAATTTGGTAATTTTTAATGGGCATCCTCTTTGACTTATTTAGTGTATAGTACGCGGACTAGCAGATAAGAGGGATTAAATAACCTGGTGACCCTGTCCTACGCGCGAAAATCGAGGCTCACAATGCGCGTTTTCCTTCACTTTCGACCCTCGTTCTTATCCAGATCAGTGACAACTGGTGTGCGCCCTCAGTCACGTGATAACGACAATTCAGTGATACTGTAGTTACAAGATGAGTATCCTCCTGACTATTGTTGAAGGGAAACTGTCACTCATTAAGATAAAGAGTTTTACACGTACCTACATCTCAAATGATAGTATTTACAGTGTAAGCCAGGTACACAGGTAACCCAAGGTGGAGTTTTATTGTTTCAGTACGTATCTCAGTAGTTTCTTGCCTCTTACTTCTCTGAGCCGACCACAGTGTCTTAACATTGTAAGTATTGCCCTCCCTGTGGAGTCCATCTTCAGCTGTGAGTAGGTCTTGAGGTCTTCATCAATGAAGAAATACTCACCTGAAATAAATAACATTAAAATAGTTAAAACGCTTCTTTTCCTATGACGTCTGGTGTTTGTTTTGGGGCTTTTAAACTAACCGGTTCACTCACTTAGAAGAAGAGAAAGATTTATTTCTCTCCTTTTTTTTCCATTTCTCTGGTTAGTCTTAGGTTAAGATGAGGGTTCCTACCTGTAAATTCCGGCTGCGATGTACTAAGTAACTGCTAAGAGAGTTATTTCAATATAACTGTAAAATGCCGCTTTAGGGTTTTAGGTGGGCTTACAAATGGGAGGCCGTACATAATTATCGAGGTGGGGGAAGGGGGGAGGTTACAAAAGCAAATTTAAAACTTGCAACTACACAAACGTAACTGAAACGTAACAAAACAGAATTTTGGAGTTCCTGCTTTGAACTCATCATCATCATCATCATCATCATCATCATCATCATCATCATCATCATCGTCATCACCAAGACAGTTGTTGTAAGTTGAACAGTGTTCTCTGAAAGTGTTTATATCATGGAAACAAGGAGACACAGAGGGGGCTTACATCCAGTGGGATAAGGGATAATATTACCCAGAATATGTTTTTCTTTACAGGTCGATGAGGGAGGGGAGTTATAAGGGAGGCAGGGGGGGGGACTCATAACTGGCATTATGTCCAGAGCTGTTAACAAGGGGCTCGAGAAAGCTGAAGGAAAGAGAGTTAGCAGGCGAGGAGTGCTCTACCAATAGAGCATTCCCTTCAGATAGTTCTATTGCCAAAAACATGAGCACTGCCTTAGTGCTGTGTCTCGGTGGGTGCATAGCCTTTTTCTCTTGAGACAAAGAGGTAAATATGTATCGTGGACAATTGTTCAAGCATCACGTTTTGACACATACCTTCTGTTTCTGGTGTCTCAGCCTCCTTGAAAGCCTAAAGACCAAATAAAATTGGATTATTCTGAGTATGATCAACTGAACTGATAATTAACCAATTGCCCTTGTACTTGCATGTACCATAAAGGCACTGAAAGTCACTCTATTTGATTTGCTCACTTTCAATCTTCAAAAAACGCAGAGGAGCTGTCAGATCAGGTACAGACACGTTTTTAGTGTGTGTGCAGACAGAGGGGAATAAGAGACATCTCTTCAGTGCTCTTTGTATAGGCTGTAAATAGACTTCTTTACCTCTGGACAAATGGTCAAGGGTAGACGAGCAAGGAAGGAGGGTAGATGCAAAAAGTCCACTGGGCCTCAAGCACATCCTCCCCCCCAGCCCAACAAATAAATACCCGGTACACTGTAGTCCTGAACAGAGTTCTCCAAAAGATTACGTGTAAGTGACTAACCAAAATTGCTATCCCATGTGCAGGCATTCCCAATACCAACCTGGTACCCAGGATTAAAAAAAGAGAAGATCCTGGGAAATAGCAGGTCATGTGTCTCCTGATGGGATTTTAATTGACTGAACATGGTGAAAGGCTTGCTGTTAGTTACTGGCCATTGCTTTTTGATGGTCACATGTTCACTGATTGTTTACAATTTGGTCAATATCTTGTAATGATTGGAAAAGAACAACATAGAAACAAATCAAATAGAAAAGGGAAGAAGAGAAGTAACACTTGTCTGTCTTGTTCAGGATTCATCAAAATGAAACTGGATGGCACATTTTTTCTTTTTAGGGGGGGTGGGTAGGTGGGGGGGGGGGGGCAGGTAGGTGCTGGTCACCTGCAAACCCTGGGCCACCAGTACCCTGCCCATGACAAATAAAGAACAGGGTGACTCCTTCAGTACCCTTTGATTAACGTGATAATATTTTTGGTGCTGTGTATACACTCAACATTTTTTCCTTGAACCACTTAAAATTATCAGGAGACCTATGTGCACATACCATGTATTTTTTCATAACTGGCTCCCCCATTGCAGAACGAGGAAGGCGCAAAATCTTGTACTTTGCTGTAACCACTTTATGGATTTCATCTATGGCATTATTAACTTGATCATAAGAGATCCGGCCTTTCATATACCTATGGTAGGTCACAGATGCAAGCAATCATGTCTAATAAATTTGAAAGTGGTAAGTTAAGTCTTTGTGAAACTAGTGGCTTACAAATGCTACCGCTTAACTCAGTTCAGTTTTGCAGCAACACTGAAAACCTGAGTCAGATGCAGTCCACTGCAGAATTACCACAGCTTTTGTTAGGTATCCAATGGTACAATTTATAATAATTGATGGAGAAAGAGACGTCTTAAGGTGGCTCATCTGGATTTTTCAGAGGCACAACATCTTAACTTTGAACGGCTAATACTTTTACTGTCTGAGCTCGGTGGGGCAAGCTGCTTCACACATTTACCAGAGACTGAATGAACTTGTTAAAAAAGTAGGTTTGACTGACATCGGTGCAATTAACATAAGGCTTTCATTGTCATTGTATTAAAAACAGAATTTTCACGATCCCGCCGGCTCCAGTGAAGCGTAGCAAGCTGGCATGGCAAACTTGTTGATTCCAAAGCACACAAATATGTAGAATACAGACAAAAGAGAAACTCCTGAAATAAACCGGCTGTTAACAAATGATGCGGCAATGAAAATTTTGGGGACGAGTGCAAAAGTCTCCTATGCTTTTAATTGTATTTCACATGCTTAAAATGATTCAGTGTGCGTGACATTCACAGGGAATGGGATAGTTCAATACATGTTAGACTTGAGATCACAAGATTTAAAAGAAAATTCATCGACTAGTTTTTGAATAAAAGCTTCCGTAACAAAGGCGTTGCTTCTCTGAGTAAAATGAGCATATTTAAGACATTACTTCTCATTACATCATTTGAAATCTAGGGAAACAAACTGGATAAAACCTTCAGGAAAAGTAGCTGTAATATGCTACAGCTATGACATATGGTGAAAACATTGTTTCAATCTGTCAGGATAACACTGGTACCATAGATTTTTTTCGAAAATGCTCTCATAGCTTTTTTAAAACTTTGCAGTCTTGAAGATCTACATCTAGACATCAAGAGACAATAGGTCGTTTTAGAAGTTTAGGTCTAGATGTCGAGAAAATTGCTGATATTAAAAAATCATAATGTCATCTTTCTGTTGCTATGGTAACACCGATGTTAATCAAACCTACTTTTTTGACAAGTTCATTTAGTCTGTAGTAAATGTGTGAGGCAGCTTGCCCCACTGAGCTCAAACAGTAAAGTATTGTAGCTGTTCAAAGTTGGGATGGTGTGCCTCTGAAAAATCCAGATAAGCCACCTTAACGCAAACTTTTTTGCTTAAAGAAACACCTTGACAATAATAGTTGTCAATAATTACAGCATTTGTCTGGTGAATGGTTATTGGTTCAAGTACATTTCTTGGTTGTTAATTATTATTAAACAGCCAAGAAATGTACTTGAACCAGCAACCATTCACTGAAAATGGTGCAGAAATCTCCTTTGTCAAAGGCAGCACAATGTATCAAGACATTATCTTGCAACCTTTATATTTTAATGATAAACCTTGTTTATGGGACACCAAAGGGGCTAAGACTATTACCCACCCTTGTGTTGCATCAGGCTACAAATAAGTGTTTCTCATTGGTAAAATTTCACGATAACATCTCTACAAGGAACTTAACTTCCCTTTCAAGACCCTTTCCCTCACAGAGTGACAAACTTTGAGTCATGTGCTCAATGTCATTCTAACTTTTTTCATGGATGAAAACCTGACCATTGAAAGAGGCCAAATAGAAGTGAACCTTTCTCCTTGCATTTTTGATTTTCCAGTATTATTGTTCTGTCTGTGGAATAATTCATATACACTGTACATTACTTCAGATCATTGAGTGACTCTCTAATGTGGCCAGTCAATCAGCAGCATATGAGGTATTAAGCAGGTTAATTTTAGAGGGACTGGGTACTGCAATTGAACACTTACTTTGGAATTTCTTCAAACTCCTCAACAGTCAGATAAGCTAACTTAGGAAATTCTGATCCATTATCTGTAGAGGAAACCTCTTTAGCTCGACGAGTCTTCCTTGGTTTTTGGATATTTTCCTTGGCTGCTCCTTCTGTATCTTCAGAGCCCCTGAAAACAGAAATACTCTGTTAAGGGTTAAAGCTTGGAAAATGATTGGCTTCAGGTTTTAGGTAGCTGGTATAATTTAGTCAATTAAGGTTTGAACCCAGGCCTCATTTAATAAGTCAGCTGAGTGTTATCTTTCAGATTATTGTAGTTTTGAAAAGGACTGTTGTTGCTGACAGTGTCCTGGATAATCACACTCAAGTTACTTAAATAACTTCAATCCCTTACACCTACAGTGTATTACTTGTACAGTCTCCTCGTAATTAAAGTAGAACAAGCAAAGTATGTTGGGATCCACTTTTCCAAAGATCTCAAGTGGAATGGACACATAATGGCATTGAAGAAATAACTACTAAGGGCAATCGGACTCTAGGTTACCTCAAAGGGAACTTGGAAGCTAATTCACTGACTCAAAGAGAAAGCCTACAAACTTAAAGGCATAGTGCACCCCCATCTTGAATACCGTGCTAGTGTACAAAATCGAAATAGTACAGCACAGAGCTGCAAGATGGACGCTGCACAAATTTTGCAACACAAAAATGAGCATCATCAAAGTGCTGACTGAACAGGTCTGTCCAGAGATCGATCTCCAGTCAATTTACAGTAAGCAATGCTCCTTGGTCTCATGCAGCTGTTACTGACAGGTGTGATTATACTCCAGAGTTCAAAAACATTTTGGGGAGAAAGTCTATGAAGAAGCATGACTGTCTTTCAAACAGTGTCTAGATACATTGATTGATAATCAAGGGGGTGGTTGTGTACAGTAGTTCACATTGACTTCCAAAACAAAACAATTGAGTCTTTTCAAAATTTTAAGAAATAATTATTAGTCAAATTATTTTTTATTTCTATGAAATTATTAAATGATAGGAGAAAGTTGTTCTGTATGTTAATGAATAGTATTATAAAACAAAATTGTATCTTTAGTTGATTAGAAATCTTTGAGTTGGGAAATATTGTAACAAAAATGCACAGGGTTGGCCAGGGGTTTTAAGTGTTGGTAATCAGGAGATTTTAAAATTGGGCATACAGTGTCTGTGGAGAAGGAGTAGGGTATAGGACAGGTATACCAATATACCTAGAAGCTATGCCATAAAATTAATATATCTCCCAGTTACTCCAATAAAATATGGAAATATTTAGTACACTGTATACCAGAAAATTTAGATCTTTTTTGTTTAAAACAAAATTAATAATGAAACACACACATGTACATGTACCCATGTTTCCATGTAAAAATACATGTAACCAAGATATTGCAATCCTTGGAATTATTTCAATCCTTTCACTCCCAGGGTCAGTTATGGAGGCATTTAAAGTGGTTCTAACTTTTGAGTCTGTGGATGAAATCATAAGGTGTGACCACTCAAATGAAACCTCTTTAGCAGTACTTTCACATGGTACTATTTATATTTAAATATTTTACAAAATGAAGTCTGGGACTTGTCTTTAATTCTCATGAGTAAAAGGGTTAATTTTATTACCTTTTAGTTTTCTTTTCCACACCAGGCAGATGAGATGGCAGATTGGCTGCCACGTGTTCAAGCCTCTCCCTGAATTTCGTTGCAACGTCTTTCATTGCCTGGAAGTAAAAGTACCAGCTCAGTCTCTTTTACATACACTGTAAAATGAATGAATAACAGTGTATGAAGTACAATTTCATGTATGCATATCATGTTGATTTTATTTATCCTGAGTGCTTAATGTACCTACTAATCATGGCATTGTGCAGAAATGGCACATGCACCCAAAAGCCACACTGCATGTGTATATGTAGTGCAGTGCTAATCTATTGAGTGTGATCATCCAGCTTTGTCTAGTTCCTTTATATTTTGCTGCCCTTTCAATTACCTGTTTTGGGTGACCTGGTACAGGGAAAAAGGGCTGTTCATCTCAGATACAACCAGGCCTCAAAATTGAATTTTTTCCCAAGAGCAACTCTGCTCCTAGGTCCAAAATCTTAGGAGTAAATTTGGTCTAACGAGGAGCAGAAAATGTATTTATTATGAAAATGGGCCAAAAATTGAAGGCGCAAATTTGCTCCTAAGTTGTTTTCATTAGGAGCAAATGTCCTCCAACTAGTCACAAATTGCACATTTGCGATCGTAAATTTTGAGCCCTGGATACATCACAGAAATGAATTGACCATGAAGGCCTGGGAGAAAGCTGTACACTCAGGAACTAGGCAGCAGTCGGCTTAGAGTAGTTGCTGAAAGGACTGTTGTAAAGTTGGTGACAATGACTGACATGTTCAGTTGACAACCTGAGTAACCTGACCAATAACACTAAACAAACTACTGAGACTACTGGGTTCATACTATTTACTACATATATATATAGGCAATCAGATTGCAAGTTTTGCTCATAACCAGTCACTCGGTTTAAAAATAATAGCTATAACCTACATAAAACATGTATTTATACTGTCCAATACCTCCCCTTGTTCCAACAATGTCTTTTCCTTTTCCACATGTGCTTGCAACTTATCTAAAGCAGTTTCCATTTCCAGTAGCTCTTTGTCAATTGACCTCAACACAGAAATGCAATTTGCAGAATTTCCTGTCAAAGTAGCATCAGTTGTGGGTTACATATTTAGCCACTCTGTTCATGCTGGGGAACATTTCCCAGGGCATCAAATGGATTGTGTTCAGACACTGCATGGTTCACTAATTTTCTTTGGCTGGTTAATTTGTCACACACATCACATATCACACATAGCTGTTTTCTCTCAGTGTAGTGTCCATTTCGCCATTTTGCTGGGATTTCCTGAGCAATTCTTGTGATAGCGTATAGGGAAATGCAATCAATAAAATTGTGTATTGATAAAGCTTATTATAAACATTTATTCTGAGAACAGAGCTGCTATCAAGCTTTGAATTTGTCTCCTCAATCCACATCTTTTAAATAGTCAAATTCACGTACAAAAGTACACCTTATTTTCAGGTAAAACATAAGCCTACTTAGACCCAGCGTGTCCAATCGATGAAATTCGATAATCGATAAAATGGATCGTAATCGATATTAATCAATAACAATTAATCGATTGAAATTGGAAATCGATGAAAATCGAAGATCGTAAACGTTGTGGGTATCAATTTTCATCGATTAAATCAATTGTCATCGGCCATCGTCTTAATAATGATTTTGGATACTTTTGCACTGCGCTCAAGTACTTGTACCTAAATTCTTCCCTTCGTAAAAGTAGATCTATCTTTTGATTCCTGCTTTTCGTCTTAACTTTGATTAAAACTTTGATTAAAAGCGTGTCATGCACCCGCTGTAAGCTCTATGAACAGACGCGGTTTCGTTGAACAGTTGTCCCTTAGAGCTCACCACTCGGAATGCCTCTCCTCTGTTGCCAATTTTTCTCTCAAGGACAAAATATTCTCCCGTTCTTACTGTAAATGGGCAGTCTTGTTAGCTCTTCACTACACCCTCTATTAATAAATATTGCATTCATTTTACCCGTGATTACCAACTCAGCAAATTACAGTGGATCATTTTGTATTTATAGAGCAAATATCTATAATCTAGGAACTTCAAATTTAACTCAGGTTCTCTACAGCCTACAAAATTGGGTGCTCAATCTCTTCACAGAAAGATCAGTGAACGCAGGTCGTGCCCAACTGCTAATGTTTACAAAGGGTACACAATTTGATAAAGGAGAAATACAAGGAGTCGAAGACTACAGACTGCAGCTGGATGATGGGCTTATAGAATAAGGAAAATGCTTCACTTGCTTTTATTTTCCATACCTGCACTTCTTAACTCCATGCATCGCTTTAAATTTGTCGTTTTTGTACCGAAATGCTCCGCCATATCTTCGAGGGTCGCCGCCATTTTGAGTTTAAGCGCCAAAATTCGCCAAATTATGGTTCATTCCCGCTGGCTGATAGAAACACTGCAGGCGCAAATTGTTTGATATCGAGGTAAACTCGATCCCAGATCTCTTTTTACGTACTGAATTTTGGATTGTACAGACAGGCCACAAAACATCGCAAAAGTAAGTTTATTTCCTTGATCTTCTTGATAAGGTAAGATACGGCGAATTTTTGGACATATTGCAGTTGTCATACAAGACATTATAAATGTTCGTGACGGTCGTTTCGTGAGATTGGGCTGCCTGTGACTTTCCCTTTACACTTTTGTGAATCGAGGCCTCGGGTTTGGAGATACCAGTGAAAAGGGAGATTTTAGGCCTGCATAACAAGCCCTTCTGTCTCATGGGTCACACAAGGTAAAGAGTTTTCACTTTTCTGCCGCACGAAGGTTAAGGTGAAAACAGAAAAACATGCAATTTTTGGCTGAGTCATGAGTACCACTGGCTGGTACTCTATCTTTTACGCGGGAATTCCTGTTAACTTTTGGTGGGAGTATTACTTCCGGAACTCTCGAACCCTTATCCTAGTAAAAAATTGTCTCGTGTCTGACCTTAAAATCTTCTCCTGTTTTCAGGCCAAAAAGACAAAAAAAAATCAACAAAACGTGAGCTTTCTCGCAGGCTATAGTTTAGGTAAACTATGTTAAACAAAAACTGCTTCATTTCAGACTAAAATGGTTCAAACCATAACACATTTTAGGGAAGATAACTCACATTATGCCCTGCAGGATTTTGGAAAACCCGAGGGAGAATTCCGTTGCATTGGTGAAATGAGGTTTGTTTAGGGGATGACTGAACTTCGACTTGAACAGCGAGGCGCGCAAGGTGGTCTCGCGTAACATTTGCAAAAGTTTGTGTCAGCCATCGCGAGGCCACGAGGTCAATGCAAAGTGATAAACAATTATTGGATGAGGTTTTTGCGATATCCGGAATAATCAAGGTCTCGGTAACTGCTAACAGTTACCTCGACCTTGATTATTCCGGATATCGCAAAAACCGAATCTAATAATTGTTTTATTATACATTGTTTTACAGGTAAACAAAATAACGGCAAACATTTTCAACATTTGTGTCGTTCTTGTCTTCCGGCTTCTGAACGCTTTTTTAACAGTTCCTTCGCAATTTTTGTCAGCCTTCTTTTGTTTTCCGAGTCTTTTTGTTTCAGCAATTTTTCAATTTCTTGCTCGGTTGAAGAAGTGAATCGACGAGCCATGAATTTACTTCGCTTTCAGATGCCTCCCACATTAATATTGCTGTTGGAAATCATGCATTGTGCGCGCAACCTACAGATTATTCACTAATCTGCTAGCAGATTAGTGAATAATCTGTAGGTTAAAAATGACCGCCAAAATGACCATGCGTCATTCAGTTAAACAAATGAATTAATAGGGTACCAAACTTCGGCAGATTTCTGTGAAATTTGGCCTGAACGTTCCTTAGATGTTGTGAAACCAAAGTTTGTCGGGGATTTTTGAAATTTATAATATTTCACCCGTGGCGATCTTCAATGCAACGTCCATCGCGCATTCTAATGCGCTTGAATTCGATACCCTATTAATTCAATTGAATGACACGTGGTCATTTTCCTGGTTGTTTGCGATTTTCTTTTGCGGAATTGAAGAAACCAGCAATTTATATTTTTTCCCGAAATCTACATTTATTAAGCTTTCCAACGATACATAGTCTGCCGTGTTTTCCTTTAAAATGGCGCGCATACGAATTTTTTCCCCTTGGACACCCGCGAAGGTCCGGAGTAACCTTAAACATAAAAAATACCAGGCACATCGATCGACAGACTCGATCCGCCCCTGGTTACAACTTGAGTATAGCCCAGAACTGGATAGAGGTAAATAAATAATTGATTGTCGGACAACAATTTAAAGAACGAAGACCGACAGACCCGATCTACAAGTAGACTGCGAGTTGTCTCTAATTTTGGTGATGGCGATTGTGGCGCGGGCGAAATACACACGCGCGCGCGAAAGATCGCGGAGACGCGACGCGAAGGGAGCCCCGAAAACTCGCGACTCCTCGAAATTTCGCGTGCGCGTGTGTATTTCGCCCGCGCCACAGTCGCCATCGACAAAATTAGAGACTACTCGCAGTCTAATCTACAAGAAGAGGAAAGCCGAGTATGTTTTGAGCCCGCTAGCGCCCAAATCGTACCAGCAAAATTATATGTTCTCTGAGCTACGAAATTTTAGAAATATTACTGTCCTTACGTTTGCATTTTTTTCCGGAACTGAGACAGAAGTGGGCTTTCAGAAGGTTGACTCGTGTCAGAATATGTGTCACTTACACTGATATGATGAGCTAGCCTTGAGACCTCTGTCGCATTTCAAGTTTCTCTTTACTGAATTTTTTTCGACGTTCATAGCTAATACTGATAAATTTCAGCACGTTTGTTACCGGCAGTTGATACAAATTTTGCCTAATCACTTTAACGTACCACTAGTACTGAGAATTAAATTCGCAGCAGGCACACAATTATGGTCACAGGGTAGAAATCAAATGCAGTGAAATCAAGGTGCCGAACAGTTTTATTTTGCATGTACAGTAATCTCTACATCCCCTGAGTTTACAGGTCATGGGTTCGTTTCCCGTCGGACCTCAGTTTTTTTCTTCGTCCCATACTCGGGTCATACTGAAAATTTCTATCAATCCCATTTTATATTCCATTCCATCTTTCTAATTTTTTCACCATCTTTCTTGGTTTATCATCACACCGGACGCTTTTGACATTGCTGATCCTATAGCAGTATGCAGGAGGCGTGTCATAACGAACCTAGCTAGGCACGAGTCTCCCAGTAGCTCAGTGGTTACAGCGTCCGACCGATGTACGGAAAGTCATAGGTTCGATTTCCGTCGGAGATTCAGATTTTTTCTTTGTCCCACGCTAGTGATATACTGCATAGATGTATTCCATCTTTCTTAATCTTTAGAAAAGTACACCGCAGTCCTAACTGCAGCTGTAGCCATAGCGATAACTAATTGTATCCTGATAATTTAGGGGAGTACTGTATTCCCGCATTCACCGTCGGGGTCCCAAGGATGTTTATAGTGTGCAACCCACATGCATGTTTTCAGTGACAATCTTCAAGTGATATGTAAAAAAGGCCATCCTGTATAAAACATAAAGAGCCTGTCATTTCACGACATTGCCACCATGATCAATAAATATTCTTGCTTTTGAATTCAGACAAATCACTGATGGCACTGGACTCGATAACCTGCGATTAGACCCTCCCTCTCTCTCCCTCTTTTAAATCTGACAAAGGCCCTCCCCGAATAGAAGGGCCTTAATCAGATTTCATGCAAAAAGTCTGATTATGGACTTTTTCCTGACTGGTTGAGAAACAACAGACTTTTGTCGCGCCTTGTGTAGATTCCCGGAACTCCAAGGGAAAAAAAGTCCGATCAGAGGTTATGGAAACATGCAATGCACAACCTCCGCGGTATATTTCGGTAGTTGGATTCCCCCCAGGCACAAAGACATAAATCACCTATACGTCTTGCTGCTGAAATATTAATATCAGCCAGTCAAATTTAAAGTGTCTGAAACCTTAGCTGCAAAATACAACTTACCGGCAGACGATAACTTAGCAAGATTCTAGTAGGTGCTTGTATAATCTGATAACTGAATTTAACTTTGAAAAACGAAAAGGGGATTGCTTAGAAAAATAAGCTATAGACAAAGAAGAACGAAAAGACGATAAGTATTGTTATGGGAGTCGATTTAAAAAATATCACGAAAGAAAGGCAAAACGTTTATAAGAACATACACTCACGAGATCAGAAACAACTTTCGCCACCTGTTCAGTGAAATTGTTCGTGGCTAGCTGGTACAGGAAACAAAAATAAACACTTTAATAACAAGCGTGGATTCCTGGAGGCCTTTTAATTCCGTTTCGTGAGCTTCGCTCCGGCCTTCTTTAGCTATTATTAACTGACCAGCTGGTCCAAATTCTAACAATAAGGGGCTCAGGTAATTCATATTTCCGGTGCATTGCCAGCCACTCAACTCTAATTTCAGGAATGGAACACTATATTTAGGTGACGTGGGGAGCCCCGTAAAGAGGACGGCTCAAAAAGTTGCAAGGTTTATTTCGTTTCATTAAGTGACCCTCTGCATTTTAAAAACGTTTCATCAGTTGCTATTTGCAGATAACGCTTGTTGCAAGAAGGACAAATTGAAAGAGAATAGAAGCAGATGGGTTATTGGAAGACTGAAAAAGAAATTAACTGTTAACTGATGCCTTGAAAACTTGATATCCCTCAGACAATAATAAACAAAGCAGGTTCTCTTTTGCGTCTGGTCGCAATACTCCAAAAGTCCTTGTTTAATGTATTATCAGATCATTATTGTCTCCTTTTGTAATTCGTTTAATAAATAGCTGATTGTTGTTGTTAAAAACGGGAATACTTTTTCTTTGCTATTACATCTTCATTATTTTCCTTCTTTATTTCTTTATCGCCTTAGCAGTAAGGAACGAGTCTCCCAGTAGTTTAGTGGTTAGAGCATCCTACGGGTGTCAGTGCGGAAGGTCATTTGCTTGATCCGTCGGAGAGTGATTTTTTTTCTTTGTCCTTCACTCGTGAAATGCTGATTCTTAACACCTTTCTTATTACAAGACCGAGCTAAAATTTGGCGTCTTTCGTTCTTTATGAAAAAAAAATACTTGTTTTGTCGCTTTGGCAATTTGCTCTTAACACTTGTAGGGCTAAAAAATAAATAGCGTGAGATTTCATCATATTTAATATCGAATAAAGCACGCGGGAAATTGAACGATCATTTACTAATCCTTCAATTTCCCTCAAGGAAGAAAATTGCGTGATCTCACACTTATTAATTTCTACTCGCGTATTTACTAAATACAAGAGGAAATTAACGATCAATTCCTAATCCCTCGTTTCCTGCTGCAAAATCGCTTTCATGTTATGTGCACACGAAAGGTCACGAAAAGTTGATTAGTTCCAAAACTGCCTTTTTGAAGCTGTCATGAAATTTGGAGTCAAATGTGAAGCAACAACACTGAAGCCCACTCTAACAGGGTTCAAAAGTTATGTTTTTAACTCAGAGAAATTTGCAATTGTTAATGACCTTAGGTTTATTGCCAGGAATAGGACTGTTGAATTTCTTTAATGTTGATTGGCGCCTTTAAGGGTGAGCTGTCGACTTACATGTATGGATAAACATGTAGGTCCAACGTCCACTTATGTCCGACCGGGACATTACAACTTCGGATATTTGCGGACATATTTAGAAACTATAACAATGGCCACTACACAAAATATAGACGGCAGCCGTTTCATAGTAAAAAGACATAGGACAGATTCACTACGCTCTCTCTAAGTTAACCCCTAAAGCCCCCATTATCCTCACTGTTCTCGCTGTTCTTCTTTTGGTACTGCTTAGGAGAATTTGATTAAACATCAAGGCATATTTTTTTGGTGATTATTGCCTTTATTCTCATGACCTTATGATTGAATAAGTAGTAATATTGTAAGGAGAAATTAGATGCTGGTCACTGTTGGGTTTTAAAACAGGGCTAAGCTGGTTCGTAAGCCGTTACGTTTAGTTGTTCCTCAACAGAACGCTTATATATTCAAACAATGCACAGGCTCATTTTGACCCCGCATGAATTCAACCCTCAAAAATTAAATTTTTGTCCAAGTCAAAAAAGAATCATCTAAATTTCCGGTAGCTGAAAAGGCATTCCAACGGCTTGTACTTTCGAAGCAAAGCTACCCAGATGTGTGTGAATCTATAATTATCATGACTAAGTTTTCAGGACAGGGTTTGGCCTTAACATGTATATTGCAAACTTTAACATCAGCATTTGGTAATATTCTTGAGTTGAGAAAATTGTTGTTGTTGTTTTTTTTGTAGGGGTAACCTCGCCATTTCGCCTTTTCAGGTGGTGTGTTAACTTGCATTTTAATTTCACGTCCATAAATCGAATAAAATAGTGTCTTATGTTATGTAATAACGTATTGTCTCGTGATGTTCAAAGCTGTTTGGATACTCTTGTCAATTTTGAAACATCAGTTTCGATAGAACCTCAAAACAATTCTTGTCATTATTAATCTCGCCCATTACGGTTTTAAAACTGTCCCATTAAAACTTTAAGCCTGCATGAGGAGTCCCCGGATTGATATCGACAGGGAAAAGCATGAATTTTGTTGATATTAGCACCCAGGAAAAAAATGTGCGATAAATTTAGAATAACAATGCACAAAAATATAAATTTCATATTCAGATGTTTATTACCGTATTCAATATAAAGCATCTATACGAAAAATATGCACTTGTTACAAAATGGCATGCCTTATCGCATTTATTGTGCGACTAATTGAGCTCTCGTAGGTATACAGCAAAATATGTTTAGCTGATCGATTTTACGTATGATCAAGTTTTAAATATATAGCTGTATAATATTTAAATGAATATGTATATATATATATATATATATATATATATATATACATACATATATATATTTAATTATGTGATTTTGCATGGGCTTAATTCCAAGAGAATATAGAAATGTATATTCTCTTGTTGTCATTAATGTATGAATGTTTGTTTATGTGTCAGATATTGAAAAGGATGTCTCTCTATTTTTTTCAGTTACATTCTGGCTTAAATGTTAAGCAGATTAAAAACAGAAATCACTAAATAATCTCCATGCGATACACGCTTCGATTTTCCTTTATCGATCTTGTTCTTTCCCGTTCTGTTCTTCGTGGTTAATTTTAAACTATATATCACACAAAGAAACGCATCAAAAATAACAATTGATTTGCATGAAGGTCCGAGCCATAGTTTGATCTCTGCTTTTCATGTTGTCTCTTTGAATAGGCAACTCAGTCGGTAAACCTTTAGCCGATGGTGTCTTTCGCCATACTACTCTTTCTTCTTAGTCTGTGGAAAAACGCCCACAGTGTAAGTATTCAAAAAAGGTCCTTTGGGGATAACAGATAAACTTAATTGCCAAGTCTAGTTTTTACACAATCAGGAATTTCATTTTTGCAAAAACGGCATTTTACCAGCCCTGAAAATAGATGAGTCCCAGGACAATCTTTAATACAATATCCAATAATTTCACCGACTCACCATTTCTCTGCGCTAAAAATAGGCGAATCCCAGATCCCAAAGTCTAAGACACAATCCAGTTTTTCAATTCCAATTTGCCAAAATCGATTCCTAGTGCAAAGACAAGTTTTAATTATTACCCCTCAAAGACCCTTTTAAATGACAGCTATGTACAGTACGTTTACGTTGTTTCAATCTACTTTTCTTTTGGTCTGTTTTGTCTTTGCTTTACTATTCACAGAAGATAAAAAGTCAAAGGTTAATCCCACTCTTTTCATATTAGAGCTTCAATGTCCACTCGAATGCTTGAAGGCATATTGTAAAGCGACGATTTTGTTGGCGCACTGATCTTTCTTCGTCTCATCTTTGGCCGCGGGGAAGACTTTAATTTCGCAAGAGTCTCATTTCCATTTTCATCTTTTAAAGTCAAAGTTGAACTGCTGGTTGACCTCGCTGGTCTTGTCTTTAAGCCTGTATTACCATGGTAAAATGGGTCGGCTCCAGTGTTGAAAGACTCATGCAGAGCATGAGGAAATGAAGCCACAGACTTTCTGTTCTCTTTCTTTTGTTTTCTATTTTCAGAGTCTTCCTTTTCATTTGGTATGTAAAACATGGGCATGGAAGGAAATTTATACAATCGTTGCGAAGTGCTAACGGGCTCCCGCGGGTGACTCGAGGCTCGCTCCAACGATTCTTTTCTATTCGGCACGGCAGCAAGAATTTGCTCTTTTTCATACCAATCGGCCTCTTCCGCAGTACGCGCGAAAACGGTATGCGAGCTAACCTCGTTTGCTATGATCTCTTCTGCGGTTTCCTTGTCTAATGGTGACCCACTCGAGTGCCCATTTTCCGTTGTCGACGTATCATTTAATCCGTTTGCTTCGTCTGTTTGTTGATTGTTATCTTGTGACGAAATGACAACAATTGGTTTCTGCTCTATTGCGTCAACAACTTGTGTCCCGGCTGCGTTTGCTAATTTCTTTTGCGCAATCATTTTTTCTCTACTACCTTGATTTCCTTGCTGCACTTGATCTCCCTCTCGCATGGTCTGTTTCTTTTTATTGGCGTGCCTGACACATTCAACAGCAAAAGCAGAGAGATCAGCGTCTTTAAAATTTAAATACTGTCTCATGCTTTCTCGAATAGCCAAGCTTGGGCCAACCTTTAGAGAATTTGCATCTGAAGAAACGGATCTCTTTTTCGATCTGAAGAGGTCAGGCTTTTTTCCTGTTCCATTCTTGGAACTAAGTTTATTTTGACACAAAGATTTGGAGCTTCCAGTTTCGTTTTGCCCCTCTGTTGATACCGTCTTGCTCGAGCGATTGTTGCTGTCCGCAACTTCGGAGAAGTACTCTTCGCTGCCTTTGCTTTGCATTGTGGTCTCATTGCGATGTTTTTCGACGTAGTCGTTAGGGGCCATCTTTTTCGCGCTCTCATTCTCCCCTTGTTTTGGCATTGCTTCAATGAGTGTCTGACACATCAAAACATCCTGCAAATTAACAGACTTGCGCTCGCGTGGCCGTGGGCTGTTATTCCCAGACTTATCCCGAGTTGGGTTACTTGATTTCATGAAGATAACGTCATCGAGATCCTCTTGATCTTCTTCGTTTTCGTGATTGTCAAAGACGGTTTTCTCACTGTCTGTCATTTTCACAAAAGTGTCTGAGTCCGCGGAACTCGAGCTGTCGCGTGACCTTGATTCACTCGCGGCTAGTGAGACAGTGTCCATTAAACCACCTTTCTCGGTTCCAATTAATTCTCCACTTTCTTGACGATCGCTTCCATGTCGTTGGGAATTCTGCCTCGATCTGTTCCCGCTTGATGAACCCGGCGAATATGAGCTGGAGCTTCCACCTCTGACCCCTACGTTTTCCACAAGTTCTTTCAATGCTAGTTCTAGCTCCTTTATTTTCTTTACTTGGTGCTCATTATCTGAAACTGGCGTTCTTGGTCTAGGACTATCGGTTGCGTTAACACTGTCATCGGTTGAGCTTGCCGACTCTTCACTAGGTCGTCGGTCGCGTTGGGCCGCTATGGATGCCCGTTCGACCCATTTTTGCAACCTGAACTGAATTTGTCCCGATAATTGTTGCACGTTTTTGGGAATGCTGTCGAGGCTAACAGCGGAGACCATTCTCTCGTTGTCAAAGCTTCCATTTTCCCCGGATAAATCAACAGACGTTTTGGATCTTATACGAGAGATCATGTCGTGTTTTCTGGTTGCACGGGAACCCGACATCTCGATAACGCCTGCGTGAGTGTTCTTATTATTGAAAAAGTCTCTGTCTGTCCGACCAGTCGTGTTTACTCCAACACTGCTAGTTTGGTCTCCGAAACTCTCTTCTTTGATGCAATTGTTCAAGGCATTCTGCCTTACAAGTTGGACACAATTGGGAACGCTCGATGACTCATGGAGTCTCACACTGTGAGTTGAAAGGTCCCGTGGATTTCCATTCTTTGGGTATGAATCATTTGTGTCGTTCTCACGCTCGCTGTCCTCTTTCTGAGAGGGGGTTGGAGAGTTAGACACAGAGAATTTCCTCCGCTTTCTTAGCACCTTCTCCTTGTTCGGCATAGGTACTGGTGAGCTTCGCGACCGTGAATGTTGCGGTATCAGATCACTTGAGTTTTCAACTGTCATTGGCTCGTGATTCGTAATTTCCTCAGAGATTTCTTTGCCGACGCGGTTGTCTCGTACGTTTGAGCTCGCCTTTCCCATCCATTTCTGAAGTTTTGCCTTAACACCTGACGAAATGTTCATCATTGAGACGTCCCTGTACGAAGAGGCCATTTCAACTTGAACTTAGACGACAACAAGGCTTTCAAATTTCTCCTGGCACATTTGCATTACTTTGTACACAGACCTGTGGGAGGTAACGATGACACGATTAAAATGTGCTTAATGGTTTGTCAATAAGGATCTCGAGACCGGCCCGAGCCCAAGAAACTGATTTAAACATGCATATCTTGAACGTATTTGGCGAGAACTCACCTGAAGTATGCTTAGACCCACTAGAATAACGTCGCCTGGAACGGTCAATATTTATCTAGATTTAGTGTTTACGTCCAGCTGCGCAAGTATAAAATTTCAACACTGATGTAATAATAACTAGCCTATAGATTGCACTTGTCTGGTTTGCAGCGACTCGTGGTTATCACGCAATCTGATTTGTTGACAAGTACACAAATGTACAACTAAGCGAAAAACCAAGCTGCTACATTTTTTGTGAACCACTTTACGCCGGATGAATACACTCACGTCATTTACTGCAATTAAATCATAGCCATTGTATTTCAAGTATGTATCGTTTCTTTAAGAATGCAAATGTTGTAGCGATGAATTAGCCCGCCCCGTGCTTCTAAGATAAGAACAGTGAATCCCATTGGTCCAGAGTTTCTCTTTGTTCAATAGTTCATTGTCCTTTGTGGATAACCGCCTGATTGTCGCTACACTTTTGTTTAGGTATTTATCACTTGTCGCAAATGTCTCTCCAAAGAGTCGAGCAAGCTTGCTGTCAACACTGACTGATGTACAAAGTTACTTTTTAATAAACATAAAGCGCCATTTTACTTCACAAGTCCTGTATTCATCAAAGTGTTGACTTAAATAACTTAATCCCTTTTACGGCAGTTTTGGGCGACTTGAAATAATACCAGTAATTTGTCATTTCTGCTATTGACAGCATTTAAATTAAATTGACGTCCCTAAAGCCTTGGACGGCCATAATAAATTCAACAAAAGCTGAAGATTAAGAAAAAGAACCTTCTATGGAGAAAGCTAATTAAAGGCTAAGTAACTAACAATATAGACTCGATAACACAAAAGATGCCATTCAGGAAGATTGCGAAGCCACGATGTAATCCTTTTCCTGAAGAGGCGTTCCCTTGGTTTCTTTCTAATTATGCAAAAAGCTAAAGATCTTAATTTTTAAAGCACCTAATCGCTAAATTAGAATATCTTGCAAGCGTGTAAGTTGTTGGCCTGCGTTACCTTAAGTCCCAGATGTCACTCCCAACTTAACTTGTTTTATTTTCAGTAGCACAGTTATTTGCGGTTTATTACGGCTTTAGTACAGCCATTATTCTGATTTTGACAAGCATCTACCGTAGATAATTCCTTTCTTCTCACGTCACTGTATTCCTTGTGTTACGATGAAAAACGTCTTTGTCTTGTTTCCTCAAAATGCGAAAGAAATGAATTTACGCCAAAAAGGTACGGGCACTACAGCACACATGGTAATTTAAAGGTGTTTGTCTCCCTCACAATTCTGGGCAAGAAAAACACGAGTCACCCAACGAAGTAGTCAGTTTGGGAGGTATAGTTTGGGTTGATTGTGATTAGTAAGTTGCGGCTACGTCTAATATATCTGGACCGAAGGAACATATTGATTGCGTATACGAGCAAAAGCAATATAACTTACCTCGAGTTCAAGTTTTGTTGTTCAAACCTTATCGCGTTCTGTTCTGTTTTCTTATTGAAATTTTAAGTCAGGCGAGTTTTCCGGCTTGCATGTGGAGTGCGTGGGCAGCGGAAGTGTGGAAATAGAGTTTACGATCTTTTTAATAATCTGCTTACCAATGGATGAAGTCATACCAAATATCACATTAAACATCCACATTAGCAAGTATGTAAACAACATAAACCACTGAAGACAATGCTAGTCTAAAGTACAGTTTCAACTAAGCAGAAGTGTTCAAAATAATAATGCAAAGGACAAATTTCTTACCGGGAATTATTAGCGAAAAAATAAACAGTACAGACGGAAAGTAGTACGTGATGGCTTTCATACACTTAGATGGTCACACTCAACATTCAATGATGTCTTCCATGTCTGGATCAACTGGATCTGTTAGTTAAGGAGGCTATTTGTGTGGACTGTTTTGCTAGTTTACGTGACTCGATTTACTATTGCAACTGTATTAGCAATCGCGTGTTTATTAAGTTTCGGTGCAACCTACTGTGTTCTTACAAAATGACCTTCTTTTATAAGAAAGGCCACTCTTTTGTGAGAAGTAATTTAGCAGCGTGAAATCAGATAATGCTGGCGCCATCGTGTGAGTACGCCCAAGAGAAATAAATGGGTCAATTACGCCCGTGCATAGAACGGCAAAAAGATTTAATCACGAACTTCTTACATCATCACCACAAATTGTCATGACTCTTTTTTCTTCAGTAGTCCTTCGGAACTAGGTTGACTTTAAAATTTAAACAAGTTCTTGTGTAATCCATAGTTATTCAACCTTTTCATTTGGAAAGAGTCATCACCTTTTGAGTACACCAAATTAACAGCGAGCAAACAAACCAGCAAACAAATAAACAAACGAATTTCATTTGGTGAAAGGATAAAAAATAAACAGCCACCACAGGAAAGTAAAGATCAGTGGTTTCATTTGTATTGTCAGTTGTTTATAGTCAGTATGATTTTACCCGAGGAACCGTAACATTAAGAGAAGGGAAACAATTCTTCAAGAGTTAAGTTAGCTGATTTTATACGCTAGATGAAAGCTTTGACACTTGAATAAGTTACTCACTAAGTGTTAATGATAGGGAAAGAGCGAACTCATGATTAATTTTACCCCAGGACTGTTTTATAGGAGAGAAGAGGATATCGCAATGAGTGACCCTTTATCGATCTTGATCTCCTTGGAATAACGACACAATTCTTGAAATAGGACAGCACCAAACGAAAGAACAATAAGCAAAGAATTGTGGAGCATACCCGAAACGTCTGGAAAATTTACCGCAACGAGCACTCTTACTTACACAAATTAAATTAACATTCAGGATTCCAAACGAAAGACTTATTGATAGCCTTGAGCCAACTTTGTGGTTTCATCATTTTAAGTTTTCTCCCAAAGCACGAAAACTAGACCGACCTCGTATATGGTTTAACCTTTGATGGTACGCTGGTATGGTTTGCATTTGTAAAAAGGCACACGTTTGGCACCTCACGCGCGTGGCAAGGCTGTGAAAAGGCTCGCACGTGAAGACCAAAACGACCGATGAGCGTCCTTCCAGGCTAATCACATGTGGATCGTTATGAGTGATAAGGTAATAACAATTTTTAGAAACGTCGTATATATAGTACTACTATTAATATTACTGACTCTTAGATTTAATCTTATACGTGGTCTATGCGTTTTTTAATAAAACCTTCATTGACAACTACATATTACCCTTCGCCAAGTGTGTATTTTTACTTTTAATCCGTTCATGTATATCTACCTGGATTTTTGA
The DNA here is from genome assembly GCA_964030785.1 of Siderastrea siderea. Classification (NCBI taxonomy): domain Eukaryota; kingdom Metazoa; phylum Cnidaria; class Anthozoa; order Scleractinia; family Rhizangiidae; genus Siderastrea; species Siderastrea siderea. The sequence goes on along the minus strand of OZ034966.1, from coordinate 56,462,777 downwards.
AAACGGTGCTCTCTAAAGTAGGCAATATAAAATGCAATATAAAGTGCCAGGAGTCCTTTTTTTCTTCTCCCCTCTCTTCCCTTCCTTCTCCTTTCTCCTTCGTTCAGTTTTGAGGCTGTTTGGAGTTGTAAAACCTTGGCTTCAGCGTCGTCCCGGTAAAAATGGCCAAATCTTCAGGTGCTACCTTTTCAAAAATCCAGCTAAATATACACTGTATTTGCTTTTGATTGCGACTAATTTGTTTTCTTTCCCTTGAATTATATGGCTTTACATTTATTTTTTCTATGAGTCAGAGAAACCGATTTGAAAAAAGTAGATTTTAGATACGACTGCATTTAATACCGATAATCCAAAGAACGGAAATTTCTGTCCATTAATCAGATTACCTATGTTTTCTGTTTAGTCTACAGGCAACGAAAGTTCGCTTTTCTGAGCGCCAATATCGTACTGTATTTGCAGTCCACGGCCAATTTAAACGTGAAAGCTAAAACGTTAAAATCACAAGTGAACCTGATTAAAGGTCATGGGAGGTAATATAGGAACTGGGATTCGCCAAAATGCACTGTGAAAATAGTATTGAGCTCCTTCTTGAACTGGGAGTAGGAAATAGTTTTGACCTTTCCTGGGAATAGGATTTTGGAAAAAGGTAGACATATAGGATCCGAGTTTCACAAAATGGGCTTGAAAATAGGATTTATCTACAAGATAAAGTCGTCGCTACCATCATCTCAATGATTGAATTTTAAATAACTATGAAAAGGACAAGGCGTGTTTTCTGAGAAAAGAAACCTGATCCAACGCGTGATTATTTAGTTAGAGAATTGAAACCAAATTAAGGGCACGTTCGACTGTCTTTACCCCAGAATAAATTAACATGTAATGATCATTGCAAATTACGGAGATTGGGAATTTGGAGCCACTAGGAGAGGAAATATATTTTGAGACAGAATTGTCAGATATTCAGTTTTATTAACCACGTTTTTGTCAATTCCGGACGTTCATTTTTAATCCGGAGAATACGAGCAACCGATCGGGCGAACGCATCCTACCGTTAGCATTTAAAAGACGCTACTGGAAATTTGTAACGTTTGACATCGCTTTCGTATTTTTCCGAGCTTGAACTTTATTTTCCTGATAATGACAAAAGGTTAGATAGGTTTAGCGTATGAAGGGTATACAGGGACGCTTTTCTAAGTCCCCTGGTCAGCTGTTATATTTCTTTACCCCAAGAATGTCAAGACCGTATCCGGGAAAAACCGGCGCTACCAGACAGTCTTATATAATAGCAACTCTTTAATGGTGGACAGTTATCTGGTTGGTAATAGATCACAATTTTTCTTCATCTGAAATTGAATGAGAAAACGTCGAATTGTTTTAGAAGGTACCTCCCATCGACTCATTTGCCTGGCGCATTGTAGCTTTGAAAGCAATAAAACGCCAAGAACCTCTGTGAAGTGACCGATTTCTATTGCGGTTTTTCTTCAGTGCTCTTCTTATAGATTATCCCAAGTTGATTCGTAGCTTAATTTCAGGCATCACTTGCTCCCACTCAGCGTTACAACGACAGCAGTAACCTCAGGTAAAACCACAATGCAATTTCTAAGGAAATGATTTGTGCACCGTCATCAACTACATACGGTTCGTATAGGCGCTCCGATTACGCCAGCAATCTGACTTCAGTTCCCGTGATCAGTGTATATGAATGATCTCAAACTGGTTTTTAGGGCCACGGAGAGAGTAAAATGAAGAGTTGCATTAGAATAATTTAACTACGACTGATGTAGCAAATACAGCCTATGTATGCGGAAATTCTTAATAAACCATATGATTCCATACTTCTCAGTACGGCCACATGAAATAAAAACAGGCAAACAAATGGACAAACTTCGCCAAATGGAAAAGTATGATATTAAAGCATCTCCAGTTGCACCACTAAAGAATTGTTAAAGATTGGACGTGGCTTGTGGCTTGAGTGCACTGAAGCAAACCCTTATCAAAATTAGCATGCAAGGTAGTAACTGATTTTGCTACTTAAAATTCACCGAATTCTACTAAGGAAACACCAGTTTGAAAACCCCTTTTTAGTGATCTTTGCTTCCATATTGGAAAACAAGGAAACCTTCAATACCGTTTTTGGGTGTGTTTCGGGCTTTTTCGAAAGAAAGAGATGATAAAATAAAGAAACATCAGGACCGTAGATCACGTTTTATGTCGCATGTGAGCTAGAACTCTTAGATCATCCAATAACTTTAGAGATAAAAACACGGCACTGCAGTATTTGCAGTATTTGTTCAACATATATATTAGATTAATGTAGTATTTCTTTCACACATGAGTTTACCTTGTATAAATAAGACAAATTAAGTTAAATTACTTTACATTACGTAATACGTCTCGTGTCTCACGTGCCCGGGCCTGTTGTACGATATTGACCTTTCACACATGATTGGTGAAACGTGATGGTCGAATATAGTGTTTATAAAAGAAGACAAAAGACTTCATAAAATAAAAACATACGTGTGAGTGGAATGCGGTCGAAGTGTTAAACAGGGTCTCAACATTTAATTTAAAAACACTTTAAAATAAAAGAAATTGGCTTGAATTATAACAATCACAGCTAAACATGACATACACGCGTGCCTGGACATCACAAAGCCGCCAAAACCTCTGTCAGAGGTATTGAAAGAATTTTACACTATTAAAAAGGAACAAAATTTTTGAATTAATACTTAAGTCTTTAAAGAATTTATATTTTCCAGTAATTTCGTCAAAAAATTTTGATCGGCAATTATTATAAAGTGCGCAACAGAACAGAACATGAGATTCATTCTCAACATCATTAGACTGGCACAAAGTCCAAATTCTTAACTTTTCAGGAGTCTTAGGAACAGTATGTCTTCCAGTTTCAATGTGGAGTTGATGATTCCCTAAACGAAATTTATTAATAGCAGTTCTATGGAGGGGGTGTTAATAGCATCTAAAGAGTCAGTTTTTGTGGTGTCTGTTTTGAAAAGGGTATAGAAACAAAGTTTTCTATTCGAGTTAAGAAGTAAAAGTTGGTGGTCAATTGAAGCTTTGCGCATATTTTGACTAACGTAAAAGACAAACGTTTTCGTGTTGCTATCATTTAAACTTATGGAACTAGAAGTAAACTTATTACTTAGCATTTTTATTTTCTGTGACAATCCTGGCTGGTTTTTATCAGCCATATCTTTTGGGATTTGTAAACAATGTTTAGCAATATTATTTTCTGGTAAATTTTGTAAATGTATCCAAAACTTGAAAATGGAAGTGTCAATATTCAATTTCAATGATAATCTGCCAAGTTCATTTCTGGCTGCAACGTTCGGACATCGTTTATTTACTCCTAAGGATTGCTTACAAAGAAAAATATGTGTTTTTGCAATTAAATCTTTTTCCCAAGTGCTTTCATCATCTTTATCATGGGTCCCCCATACCTCTGATCCGTATAGAAGAATTGGTAAAAAAAGAGAATTAAAAAGTTTATTAGTGATATCAAGTGGTACTTTGGAGAAATCGAAATAACGACGGGTAGCAAAGAAGTATCGTTTCACCTTATCTATTGACTTTAATTTACAGAATTTAAAGTTTCCGTTATTAGAAAAGTTGATTCCTAGATAAGTGTAATTGTTGACAATTTCAATTTTTTGGTTATTAATCTGAAAGAAATATTTATCAAGAATTGATTTCCTACATTTCTTCTGGAATATCATAACTTTAGTTTTCTTTGGATTCACAGATAGAAGCCAATTTTCACAATATTGTGAAAGAACGGAAAGAGCCTTATCTAGACCTTTGGTCGAGTGAGAAATCAAAACTAAGTCATCCGCATCAAGAAGACAGTTTACGTGAGATCCATTTGGTTAAACTATGGGATCGGTGTCCTCTCTGTCTAGTAGAAAAGGAATTTCATTTAGGTGTAGATTAAACAACACAGGAGAGAGAATACAGCCTTGTCTTACACCTTTGCAATAATCAAAAAATTTTGTTCTTTGGTTAGAAACTTTTGACACAGACCCAGAGGTGGGTTGAGGGGGGGGTGTACCCTCCCCTTTGACCAGTTTTCTTTCTTCAAACTTGGCTTAATAATAATAATCTTTATTAGGTATTCCCAGTGGGTTTTCCAATCTAATTAACACGCTTAAGTACATGGAAGACTAAAAGACATATTGATCATTAAAATAATAAAAACAATAGAATAAAAATGTTTTATACGCAGCTGTTTCACTTCCACCTTTTGAGTGATTGACAATTTGGGAAAAAATAAACTACAGTGCGCGATTAGGAAAATTTACTGCCAGAGCCCCGCTGATCTTCCGCAGGTCCAGGGACGTTTGCCTTCCCCCCTATACTTACACCCCCCCCCCCCCCCCCCTCGGCCCCTTCCCTCCCTTCAGAAACATTTGGATCCGTCCTACAATAGGAACGAAATAGTGAAATAAAATAAACCATAACTAGAAATTCTATCAACTTAAAATGGGATTCCGGAGCAAAAAGAGCCAAAATAAAAAAAAAATGAAAAAAAAAAATTGGCACTTTCTCTTGTTCACAGAAAAGAGACGCTTGGAAAATGGTCAAAATTTAGAGTCGAAGAATTGAACTTCTAAGAAAAGATTATTCAGTGTCAAAGTTGTACTGCACGTGGCGAGCTGAGCGTCCAGGATATAACTGAACTACAAGTTGAAGTATGGTAAAGAAGGAAAAAAACGACTTTGACCAGCGGACTACACATTTAGATGTTGCCACCGAGCGGTCATCTACATGTAACGATTTATAATGCGTCTGCGCAACAAGTTATAGTTGAGAAAATGGTTGGTATTCGTTTATTTGCAAAGAGATAACATAGGTACCGTAATTTACATTGGGAGCACCGTTGACACAAGTCGTTCCTGTTGCATAATTGATTGCCACACATACTTCAAGGCCACTGTGATTTGAGAAGCACTAGGAGAAAAAACGAACCCGACTGAAATCCTTGGGCTTTTTCAACCACCATCGGCAAAAACAAAATCCTGAAAATCAGCTAGGTTTTTTAAATCAGGCTAGTTTATAAATTGTCTAAAGCTTAATTTCCACCTGTAAAATAAACACAAAATGAAAACAAACGCTATGCGATACGGCAAAAGCAGAAAGCGACTATACCAGACATATGGAGCTGCTAATTAAACTGATTGCTTAGGGTGTTAAAAGGAAGGGGGTGGTCTTAACATGAATCACGAGCCTATTTTCCTTCAAATCACGGATCACGCATTTATTTTTGGATATTCCATGCATTTGCCATTTACCCCGGAAAACCAAGATCACTGTTTATTTGACTTGCGCGAAATTTAGCTTTCAATTGTCAATCGCACAGTGTTGAGGTAATTTCTATCAGTAGAGCGCAAAGTGCGAGAGAGGTCCTGGAAAAGCTAATATCGGACCAAGAAAACATGCTAAAAGCAAAAGGTCACTCTCAGGCAGCATAATTTGTGTCGCTTGTGAGAAAGAACTTAGGAGAGCGTTTCTAATAGCTGAAAACGACACAAATCATATTCATTTTGCATGCAAATATCAAGCTTTTGAAGAAGTTTGGCTAGATGCGTACGTTAATCAAATTAAAACCCAAACCATCACTGTTTTGTTTGTTTGTTTTTTACGTCTTTATTGCATAGCACTTGCTGAGTTCTTTAAGCTTGTTTTGAAGCCACGAGAGGAGTTAATGATTGTTTTATAGATGCAGAAGTATTATAGAACGCTGTTGACCTATAGCTAACAGGGTCCTATCATCTGTATATACGAGCATCGGTGTGTGTAGACACGCCACTAGTTGATTCTCCTTTTTCACGTACATTTTTTTTATTACTTAATAAGTTGTACGCTTTTGCAATATTGTAACAAATTTACAGTCATGCAAATAAAGCTTGTTGTTGTTGTTGTTGTTGTTGTTTTCAGTGAATTCACGAATCGCAGTGCCCATAATAGGCAGATCACGGATCAAGCTGGGCTATTTATACACGGATCACGGCTGAGTTTTAGCTGTTTTAACTTACCACGAACATACTTTTGCTCAAATCACGCGTCACATATAATCCCTTTATCACCCTGATTGCTAGTGTCTCCTTACGCGTGAAACGCTCATGCTTACGCCAAAAGTATGTAGATAGATGGTCGATACTAGGACCGTGATCCCGCTTTTCCTTTTGATTTATTAGTGTAGCAAGTAGAAAAGCAGTTTGAACTTTCAAAGACAATATTATTCAGTGCGGTTTTCAGATCATCCACCCTCAAATAATGAAATATTGTGCGGTGATTTCTAAGTTTGAGGTCATAATTAAACAAGATTGTCAAACCATTCGCCATTATATAGTTTCAAAAACATTCATTTTTAAACAGCTAGACTTGGCCTTAAATGGACTTTACGTTATGCAATGGAAACAGGCGCCCATAACCGGTGCGTGCACTCCCATACTAAGCTTATGTCACCGGGCGTTTTCACAGAGCAGTTTATTTTTAGACACGTTTTAAATTAATATTTTCGGTTCTCGTGAGTCCGCCTTCCCACATAAATAGCGGCCTTCGATCGCTCTTTCTCCTTCTAAAATGCTCGATTCGTAATGCAGGGCTGAGAACTAATTATGCAAAGCTTGCGATTGCTCAGCAAGGCTATCTAGGATGTTTGAATTCGGGGGAAATTCAAAGTAAAAATATATTGATCAGTTAAAACCCAGTGACACGAATATAAAGCAGGTGCACGCTTGGGATTATGGGCTTCTGGTAGCTATAACTAACAAAAAGACCAAAAATTACTATACTTGTGCATTGACACGGAACGGAGATAGAATGCGACTTTGAGATGTCCTCTAGTCCTCTAGTCAAAATAAATAAATAAATAAATAAATAATAGATGGATAAATAGTTGGATGGATGGACGAACCAATGAATGAACGGACGAACGGACGAACGAACGAAAGAATGAACGAATGAACGAATGAATGAATGAATGAAAGAATGAATGGATGAATGAATGAATAAATGAGTGAGTGAGTGAGTGAGTGAGTGAATGAATGAATGAATGAATGAATGAATGAATGAATAAATGACTGAATGAATGGATAAATCACAGTTTGAACTGACTGCCCCTTCCTTCCTTCCTTCCTTCCTTCCTTCCTTCCTTCCTTCCGTCCGTCGCAACGTTTGGCGGCTTATTCTCGGATATTCACCATACTATTTACCGTATAGACTTCAATCACGATCATAAAATCACGTGTAACACATTACGTCTCAAAGAGGAAAACCCTTATTTCGCTTGCCGCTAACAAAAGCGTGATCAGACTGAACGAAATTTGGGAAGAAATGAGCTCGCCGCAGGTGTCCCGATTAAGAGGCACTAATTAACAGCAGCTTTCGCATTTTAAAATGAACGTTTATTGCACTCAAAGGCAGCCTTCAGCGACGCCTGTTACGCGGAGAAGTACAACTCAAAGGTTACGTGTAGATTATACAGAAATCTTTCATAACATTAATTTACTTGTTGGCTCACCAAACCTGCATTAAAATCATCGAAAAAAGTTACAGTTAGTTACATTTACCATTTACTTACTCTAAAGGGATAAGTCTTAAAGTTAATCATCGCGTATCCAATAAAACGTTTCCGTAATTGTCATTGTAATTCATAAGCAACTAATACGCCTTGCTTTTGTAAAACTTGCTGATTTATTACTGGGACTGAGAGAGTTCTTCAATAATCAAACGAGACACTGAATTCCAGCCTGTATAACCATTCGAGTTTCCCCAACTAGGGCAGTTTCCAATGTTGATTCCAACGCGGATGTTACCCTTGTCAATGTTGTCACAGTAGCCCTCTATTGATCCCGGAAGGTGATTATCTCCATCACTATTTTTGATCCACAGCACAGCGTCAATGGGCAATGGACCGCTGCACTCGGCGCCATTGAAGGTGTTGAACCATCGCTTACAGCAGTTGCCGCACCCTATAACTCTGAAGTTGCCTTGGTAAACGACACGAAGAACTGTGTCATCCTTATTTTTTGTAAACGGACACTCCTGTAACAATAGCAATAAAAAAACGCAGCAGTTATTTGAGTTTAGATATATGAGATAATCACATACACCTCATTAAAAAAAGGTTGTGGGAAATTGCACAAAACATGAACGATACGACCCAATGGTTTTCTGGGAAGCGGGTAAACTTGTTTCTATTCTCGGGTTCTCTGGACATTATTACAACAGCAAGGTTTAATACATGCACTACAAAAACTTTCCGGGAATGAATTGAATATGTGATTGAAAATGTCTTGAACACCAATAAAACCGAACTGAGTACCAAGCATCCCAGTGCTGCCTCCCCAGAATTCCATGGTGACGTATCATTCATGGTTCACACTTTTTACTCGACGGCGTTTTTCAGTGAGGTGTTGATGCGGATGAAATAGGAAATGATGACGATAATCGCAGTTAGAGTATCAACTTAAAAAGTTGAAAAAAGAACAACCTAAAAAACAAACTAACAAAAAACAAACTGAAAGCAAAAACAAAACAGAGGCTTGATTGGGTTTGGAAACCGTGACCCCCGCGATTCAGGTGCAGCGCTCTTATCAACGACAATAGAAACACAAGTTATCCGAGTGTAAATACATGAAATAATCACTTATATGAACTGCGGATGAAAAAAGAAGTAATGACGGCCATTGCAGTTAAGATATCAACTTAAGCAGGTATCAAAAAAGATTCTGATAAAAATGACAGACTTGAACGGCAATCGAACCCATGACCGCTGCGATTCTAGTGCATCTGCAGGACACTGGTTCGAATCCCGTTCGAACCTGTTTTTCTTCATGTTCCACTTTTTCAACTGCTTAAGTTCATATCTTTACGTTTCTCCATCGTTCCATCGTTTCTTTTAGCAGATCTCCATCGTTTCTTATAGCAGACGAAATGTGAATTTCAAGCTGACTGCGGGAACTAAATAAACGCTTACAACCCTTTTTTAGTGTTAATGCATAGCGATATACCATATCATCTTTCAACATACCTCTGCTTAACGTGAAGGGGCCTGTTGTAAAACCATTATTCATTACACAACTTGAACATTTTTGTACAATGTTCGAATCCACTGTCCGTCAAGGCAATCCGCTTTCACCTTATCTTTTCATCATTGCGTTAGAAACTCTAACCATTAAGATCAGAAATGACGATTCAATCAAAGACGGGCTTTAAAATAGGAGGAGAAACTACTACACTTTCTTTATTTGCGGATGATATGACCTGTTTTGTAAGAGACAAGGAATCTTATACTTCCCTCTTTGTCAGTTCTGGAATCCTTTGGATCATGCTCTCGTTTGCGTGTAAATCACGAAAAAGTGGAGATTTTAGCACTTGGTAATAGTATTCTACACGAGAAGGATTTTAATAACCATAGGGTTTGTGAAATTATTGAGATTTCGGGAGTTTATTTTGGTTATGACGAAAAACAGAGAATAGTCTTTCGTGTGGAGGAGATATCAAGAATCACTTCGTGTACTATAAACTGACTCATTTGCATGTTTACGTCTTACGAACAAAGTGGTCACAGTCACTGACCAGGAGATGAGGTTTGCCTGTTTGAATAACCCGTAACCTGGAATTCCTGGAAGGTAAGCACTCTTTTTCAACTTTTACAGGACAGTAGTTTCAATTTATTTTTCGTTTCTTCCGTTATTAGTCAGAAACGTTGCCATTTTGACAGGTTTAAAAGTCTGTAGGTTGTTTAAATAGCATGCTGAAGGATGGTCACTTTTCTCTTCTCTACACGTAACTCTAAAGACAGCTACTGTCAGTCCATGGCCAAATTAAACGTGAAAGCTAAAACTTTAAAATCATAGGTGAACCTGACTAAAGGTCCTGGGAAGTAAAATAGGAACTGGGATTCACCAAAATGCACTGTAAAGATAGTATTGAGCTCTTTCTTGAACTGGGAATAGGAAATAGTTTTGACCTTTACTGGGAATAGGATTTTGGAAAAGGTAGACATAGGATCCGAGTTTCAAAAAATGGGCTTGAAAATAGGATTTATCTACAAGATAAAGTCGTCGCTACCATCATCTCAATGATTGAATTTTAAATAACTATGAAAAGGGCAAGACGTGTTTTTTGAGAAAAGAAACCCGATCCAACGCGTGATTATTTAGTTAGAGAATTGAAACCAAATTAAGAGCACGTTCGACTGTCTTTATTCCAGAATAAAAAAACATGTAATGATCATTGCAAATTACGGAGATTGGGAATTTGGAGCCACTAGGAGAGGAAATATATTTTGAGACAGAATTGTCAGATATTGCAGTTTTATTAACCACGTTTTCGTCAATTCCGGACGTTCATTTTTAATCAAGAATACGAACAACCGATCGCGCGAACGCATCCTAAGTTTGGCATTTAAAAGACGCTACTGGAAATTTGTAACGTGCGACCTCGCTTTCGTATTTTTCCGAGCTTGAACTTTATTTTCCTGATAATGACAAAAGGTTAGATAGTTTTGGCGTATGAAGGATATACAGGGACGCTTTTCTAAGTCCCCTGGTCAGCTGTTATATTTCTTTACCCCAAGGTTGCCAAGACCGTATCCGGGGGCAACGCTACCAGACAGTCTTATATAATAGCAACTCTTTAAGGGTGGACACTTATCTGGTTGGTTATAGATCACAATTTTTCTTCATCTGAAATTGAATGAGAAAAGATCGAATTTTTTTATAAGGTACCTCCCATCGACTCATTTGCCTGGCGCATTGTAACTTTGAAAGCAATAAAACGCCAAGAACCTCTGTGAAGTGACCGATTTCTATTGCGGTTTTTCTTCAGTACTCTTCTTATAGATTATCCCAAGTTGATTCGTAGCTTAATTTCAGGCATCATTTGCTCCCACTCAGCGTTACAACGACAGCAGTAACCTCAGGTAAAACCACAATGCAATTTCTAAGGAAATGATTTGTGCACCGTCATCAACTACATACGGTTCGTATAGGCCCTCCGATTACGCCAGCAATCTGACTTCAGTTCCCGTGATCAGTGTATATGAATGAATTCAAACTGGTTTTTAGGGCCACGGAAAGAGTAGAATGAAGAGTTGCAGTAGAATAATTTAACTACGACTGGTGTAGCAAAGACAGCCTATGTATGCGGAAATTCTTAATAAACCATATGATTCCATACGTCTCAGTACGGCCACATGAAATAAAAACAGGCAAACAATTGGACAAACTTCCCCAAATGGAAAAAGTATGATATTTAAGGACATTGATAAAGCATTTCCAGTTGCACAACTTAAGAATTGTCAAAGATTGGACGTGGCTTGTTTTTAAGGAAAAGATGTTGAGTGCACTGAAGCAATCCCTTATCAAAATTGGCATGCAAGGTAGTAACTGATTTTTCTAATTAGAATTCACCGAATTCTACTAAGGAAACACCACTTTGAAAACCCCTTTTTAGTTACATTTGCTTCCATATTGGAAAACAAGGAAACCTTCACTGCCGTTTTTGGGTGTGTTTCGGGCTTTTTCGAAAGAAAGAAATGATGAAAAAAAAAACATCAAGACCGTAGATCACGTTTTATGCCGCATGTGAGCTAGAACTCTTAGATCATCCAATAACTTTAGAGATAAAAACACGGCACTGCAATATTTGCAGTATTTGTTCAACATATTCTTAGTTAATTTTGATTGTGATCGATTAATGTGTAGTATTTCTTTCACACATGAGTTTACCTTGTATAAATAAGACAAATTAAGTTTAATTACTTTACATTACGTAATACGTCTCTTGTCTCACGTGCCCGGGCCTGTTGTATGATACTGACCTTTATCACACATGATTGGTCAAACGTGATGGTCGAATATAGTGTTTATAAAAGAAGACAAAAGACTTTATAAAATAAAAACATACGTGTGAGTGGAATGCGGTCGAAGTGTTAAACAGGGTCTCAACATTTAATTTAAAAACACTTTAAAAAAAAAGAAATTGGCTTGAATTATAACAATCACAGCTAAACATGACATACACGCGTACCTGGACATCACAAAGCCGCCAAAACCTCTGTCAGAGGTATTGAAAGAATTTTACGCACCGATACTTATTGAAACAAATCCAGTAGTTTATTCCAATATGGTTTTAAGTGTAGACGTTCTGAAAAGCGACTGATGGATTTGAACAAAATGCATGTGCTAACCAGATATTTCAATTTAATACTATCGAGTGTTTTGCTTCTATCAGCCGCGATACAATTTTTCAAAAGAAGCACTCGGGATTCATTGCATTCCTTTACCGTGAGCATCAGTCAGGCTATTGTTCTCACAAAAAGAGCTAATGAAGAGTCTCTTAATGAGCGAACGACCAGCTGCAAGTGGACACACGTCGACGTCTCTAAGGTAACCATTCACACAACACTTAAAACGAGTTCAATGCAACAACAACAACAACAACAACAACAACAATTTATTAAGGTATTTCCATATCTATACATGGCATTACCTAATAACTATAGTTAGTTATAAAATTTCTAATACATGTTCATTTGTGATATAATGTTTGATATCTATAGTTCATTACAACGAAGACAAAAGCAGCAACTGATCTACAAATAAATGGATCGATGCTATTAAAAAGGAACAAAAGTTTTGAATTAATACTTAAGTCTTTAAAGAATTTTTATTTTTCAGTAATTTCGTCAAAAAAGTTTGATCGGAAATTATTATAAAGTGCGCAACAGAACAGAACATGAGATTCATTCTCAACATCATTAGACTGGCACAAATTAAAGTACAAATTCTTAACTTTTCAGGAGTCTTAGGAACAGTATGTCTTCCAGTTTCAATGTGGAGTGCATGATTCCCTAAACGAAATTTATTAATAACAGTTCTATGGAGGGGGCTTATAATAGCGTCTTAAGAGTCAGTTTTTGTGGTGTCTGTTTTGAAAAGGGTATAGAAACAAAGTTTTCTATTCGAGTTAAGAAGTAAAAGTTGGTGGTCAATTGAAGCTTTGCGCATATTTTGACTAACGTAAAAGACAAACGTTTTCGTGTTGCTATCATTTAAAATTATGGAACTAGAGGTAAACTTATTACTTAGCATTTTTATTTTCTCTGACAATCCTGGCTGGTTTTTATCAGCCATATCTTTTGAGATTTGTAAACACTGTTTAGCAATATTATTTTCTGGTAAATTTTGTACATGTATCCAAAACTTGAAAATGGAAGTGTCAATATTCAATTTCAATGATAATCTGCCAAGTTCATTTCTGGCTGCAACGTTCGGACATCGTTTATTTACTCCTAAGGATTGCTTACAAAGAAAAATATGTTTTTGCAATTAAATCTTTTTCCCAAGTGCTTTCATCATCTTTATCATGGGTCCCCCATACCTCTGATCCGTATAGAAGAATTAGTAACAAAAGAGAATTAAAAAGTTTATTAGTGATATCAAGTGGTACTTTGGAGAAATCGAAATAACGACGGGTAGCAAAAAAGGATCGTTTCACCTTACCTATTGACTTTAATTTACAGAATTTAAAGTTTCCGTTATTGGAAAAGTTGATTCCAAGATAAGTGTAATTGTTGACAATTTCAATTTTTTGGTTATTAATCTGAAAGAAATATTTATCAAGAATTGATTTCCTACATTTCTTCTGGAATATCATAACTTTAGTTTTCTTTGGATTCACAGATAGAAGCCAATTTTCACAATATTGTGAAAGAACGGAAAGAGCCTTATCTAGACCTTTGGTCGAGTGAGAAATCAAAACTAAGTCATCCGCATAAAGAAGACAATTTAATTGAGATCCATTTGGTAAAACTATGGCATCGGTGTCCTCTCTGTCTAGTAGAAAAGGAATTTCATTTAGGTGTAGATTAAACAACACAGGAGAGAGAATACAGCCTTGTCTTACACCTTTGCAATAATCAAAAAATTTCGTTCTTTGGTTAGAAACTTTTGACACAGATCCAGGGGTGGGTTGAGGGGGGGGGGGTGTACCCTCCCCTTTGACCAGTTTTCTTTCTTCAAATTTGGCTTAATAATAATAATCTTTATTAGATTAACACGCTTAAGTACATGGAAGACTAAAAGACATATTGATCATTAAAATAATAAAAACAATAGAATAAAGATGCTTTATACGCAGCTGTTTCACTTCCACCTTTTGAGTGATTGACAATTTTGGAAAAAATACACTACAGTGCGCGATGAGGAAAATTTACCGCCAGAGTCCCCCTGATCTCCCGTAGGTCCAGGGACGTTTGCTTTCCCCCCTTGGTCACTCTCAGGCAGCATAATTTGTGTCGCTTGTGAGAAAGAACTTAGGAGAGTGTTTCTAGTAGCTGAAAACGACACAAACCATATTCATTTTGCATGCAAAAAAAAAGCTTTTGAAGAAGTTTGGCTAGATGCGTACGTTAATCAAAATTTAAAAACCCAAAACATCACTGTTTTGTTTGTTTGTTTTTTACGTCTTTATTGCATAGCACTTGCTGAGTTCTTTAAGCTTGTTTTGAAGCCACGAGAGGAGTTAATGATTGTTCTATAGATGCAGAAATATTATAGAACGCTGTTGACCTATAGCTAACAGGGTCCTATCATCTGTATATACGAGCATCGGTGTGTTCAATTCAATGTTTATCATTTTTATAGGCTAAATTAATGTGTAGACACACCACTAGTTGATTCTCCTTTTTCACGTACATTTTTTTTATTACTTAATAAGTTGTACGCTTTTGCAATATTGTAACAAATTTGCAGTCATGCAAATAAAGCTTGTTGTTGGTGTTGTTGTTTTCAGTGAATTCACAAATCGCAGTGCCCATAATAGGCAGATCACTCATCAAGCTGGGCTATTTATACACGGATCACGGCTGAGTTTTAGCTGTTTTAACTTACCACGAACATACTCTTGCTTAAATCACGCGTCACATATAATCCCTTTATCACCCTGATTGCAAGTGTTTCCTTACGCGTGAAACGCTCATGCTTACGCCAAAAGTATGTAGATAGATGGTCGATACTAGCACCGTGCTCGCGCTTTTCTTTTTGATTTATTAGTGTAGCAAGTAGAAAAGCAGTTTGAACTTTCAAAGACAATATTATTCAGTGCGGTTTTCAGATCATCCACCCGCAAATAATGAAATATTGTGCGGTGATTTCTAAGTTTGAGGTCATAATTAAACAAGATTGTCAAACCATTCGCCATTATATAGTTTCAAAAACATTCATTTTTGAATAGCTAGACTTGGCCTTAAATGGACTTTACGTTATGCAATGGAAACAGGCGCCCATAACCGGTGCGTGCACTCCCATACTAAGCTTATGTCACCGGGCGTTTTCACAGAGCAGTTTTTTTTAGACACGTTTTAAATTAATATTTTCGGTTCTCGTGAGTCCGCCTTCCCACATAAATAGCGGCCTTCGATCGCTCTTTCTCCTTCTAAAATGCTCGATTCGTAATGCAGGGCTGAGAACTAATTATGCAAAGCTTGCGATTGCTCAGCAAGGCTATCTAGGATGTTTGAATTCGAGGGAAATTCAAAGTAAAAATAAATTGATCAGTTAAAACCCAGTGACACGAATATAAAGCAGGTGCACGCTTGGGATTATGGGCTTCTGGTAGAAACGTATTCCAATTTGCTAAGTATAGCTATAACCAACAAAAACACCAAAAATTACTATACTTGTGCATTGACACGGAACGGAGATAGAATGCGACTTTAAGATGTCCGCTAGTCCTCTAGTCAAAATAAATAAATAAATAAATAAATAATAGATGGATAAATAGTTGGATGGATGGACGAACCAATGAATGAACGGACGAACGGACGAACGAACGAAAGAATGAACGAATGAACGAATGAATGAAAGAATGAATGGATGAATGAATGAATGAATGAATGAATGAATGAATGAATGAATGAATGAGTGAGTGAGTGAGTGAGTGAGCGAGTGAATGAATGAATGAATGAATGAATGAATGAATGAATAAATGAATGAATGAATGAATGAATGAATAAATGAATAAATGACTGAATGAATGGATAAATCACAGTTTGAACTGACTGCCCCTTCCTTCCTTCCTTCCTTCCTTCCTTCCTTCCTTCCTTCCTTCCTTCCTTCCGTCCGTCGCAACGTTTGGCGGCTTATTCTCGGATATTCACCATACTATTTACCGTATAGACTTCAATCACGATCATAAAATCACGTGTAACACATTGCGTCATCAAAGAGGGAAACCCTTATTTCGCTTGCCGCTAACAAAAGCGTGATGAGACTGAACGAAATTTGGGGAGAAATGAGCTCGCCGCAGGTGTCCCGATTAAGAGGCACTAATTAACAGCAGCTTTCGCATTTTAAAATGAACGTTTATTGCACTCAAAGGCAGCCTTCAGCGACGCCTGTTACGCGGACAAGTACAACTCAAAGGTTACGTGTAGATTATACAGAAATCATTCATAACATTAATTTACTTGTTGGCTCACCAAACCTGCATTAAAATCTTCGAAAAAACTTACAGTTACATTTACCATTTACTTACTCTAAAGGGATAAGACTTAAAGTTAATCATCGCGTATCCAATAAAACGTTTCCGTAATTGTCATTGTAATTCATAAGCAACTAATACGCCTTGCTTTTGTAAAACTTGCTGATTTATTACTGGGACTGAGAGAGTTCTTCAATAATCAAACGAGACACTGAATTCCAGCCTGTATAACCATTCGAGTTTCCCCAACTAGGGCAGTTTCCAATGTTGATTCCAACGCGGATGTTACCCTTGTCAATGTTGTCACAGTAGCCCTCTATTGATCCCGGAAGGTGATTATCTCCATTACTATTTTTGATCCACAGCACAGCGTCAATGGGCAATGGACCGCTGCACTCGGCGCCATTGAAGGTGATGAACCATCGCTTACAGCAGTTGCCGCACCCTATAACTCTGAAGTTGCCATGGTAAACGACACGAAGAACTGTGTCATCCTTATTTTTTGTAAATGGATACTCCTGCAACAATAGCAATAAAGAAACGCAGCAGTTATTTGAGTGTGGATATATGAGATAATCACATACACCTCATTAAAAAAAGATTGTGGGAAAATGCACAAAACATGAACGATACGACCCAATGGTTTTCTGGGAAGCGGGTAAACTTGTTTCTATTCTCGGGTTCTCTGGACATTATTACAACAGCAAGGTTTAATACATGCACTACAAAAACTTTCCGGGAATGAATTGAATATGTGATTGAAAATGTCTTGAATACCAATAAAACCGAACTGAGTACCAAGCATCCCAGTGCTGCCTCCCCAGAATTCCATGGTGACCCATCATTCATGGTTTGGACTTTTTACTCGAAGGCGTTTTTCAGTCAGGTGTTGATGCTGATGAAATAGGAAATGATGACGATAATCGCAGTTAGAGTATCAACTTAAAAAGTTGAAAAAAGAACAACCTAAAAAACAAACTAACAAAAAACAAACTGAAAGCAAAAACAAAACAGAGGCTTGATTGGGTTTGGAAACCGTGACCCCCGCGATTCAGGTGCAGCGCTCTTATCAACGACAATAGAAACACAAGTTATCCGAGTGTAAATACATGAAATAATCACTTATATGAACTGCGGATGAAAAAAGAAGTAATGACGGCCATTGCAGTTAAGATATCAACTTAAGCAGTTATCAAAAAAGATTCTGATAAAAATGACAGACTTGAACGGCAATCGAACCCATGACCGCTGCGATTCTAGTGCATCTGCAGGACACTGGTTCGAATCCCGTTCAAACCTGTTTTTCTTCAAGTTCTACTTTTTCAACTGCTTAAGTTCATATCTTTACGTTTCTCCATCGTTCCATCGTTTCTTTTAGCAGATCTCCATCGTTTCTTATAGCAGATGAATTGTGAATTTCAAGCTGACTGCGGGAACTAAATAAACGCTTACAACCATTTTTTAGTGTTAATGCATAGCGATATACCATCTTTCAACATACCTCTGCTTAACGTGAAGGGGCCTGTTGTAAAACCATTATTCATTACACAACTTGAAACATTTTTGTACAATGTTCGAATCCACTGTCCGTCAAGGCAATCCGCTTTCACCTTATCTTTTCATCATTGCGTTAGAAACTCTAACCATTAAGATCAGAAATGACGATTCAATCAAAGACGGGCTTTAAAATAGGAGGAGAAACTACTACACTTTCTTTATTTGCGGATGATATGACCTGTTTTGTAAGAGACAAGGAATCTTATACTTCCCTCTTTGTCAGTTCTGGAATCCTTTGGATCATGCTCTCGTTTGCGTGTAAATCACGAAAAAACGGAGATGTTAGCACTTGGTAATAGTATTCTACACGAGAAGGATTTTAATAACCATAGGGTTTGTGAAATTATTGAGATTTTGGGAGTTTATTTTGGTTATGACGAAAAACAGAGAATAGTCTTAAATTTCGTGTGGAGGAGATATCAAGAATCACTTCGTGTACTATAAACTGACTCATTTGCATGTTTACGCCTTACGAACAAAGTGGTCACAGTCACTGACGAGGAGATGAGGTTTGCTTGTTTGAATTACCCGTAACCTGGAATTCCTGGAAGGTAAGCACTCTTTTTCAACTTTTACAGGACAGTAGTTTCATTTTATTTTTCGTTTCTTCCGTTATTAGTCAGAAACGTTGCCATTTTGACAGGTTTAAAAGTCTACAGGTTGTTTAAATAGCATGCTGAAGGATGGTCACTTTTCTCTTCTCTACACGTAACTCTAAAGACAGCTACTGTCAGTCCATGGCCAAATTAAACGTGAAAGCTAAAACTTTAAAATCATAGGTGAACCTGACTAAAGGTCCTGGGAGGTAAAATAGGAACTGGGATTCGCCAAAATGCACTGTAAAGATAGCATTGAGCTCTTTCTTGAACTGGGAATAGGAAATAGTTTTGACCTTTACTGGGAATAGGATTTTGGAAAAGGTAGACATAGGATCCGAGTTTCAAAAAATGGGCTTGAAAATAGGATTTATCTACAAGATAAAGTCGTCGCTACCATCATCTCAATGATTGAATTTTAAATAACTATGAAAAGGGCAAGACGTGTTTTTTGAGAAAAGAAACCCGATCCAACGCGTGATTATTTAGTTAGAGAATTGAAACCAAATTAAGAGCACGTTCGACTGTCTTTATTCCAGAATAAAAAAAACATGTAATGATCATTGCAAATTACGGAGATTGGGAATTTGGAGCCACTAGGACAGGAAATATATTTTGAGACAGAATTGTCAGATGTTGCAGTTTTATTAACCACGTTTTCGTCAATTCCGGACGTTCATTTTTAATCCGGAGAATACGAGCAACCGATCACGCGAACGCATCCTACGTTTGGCATTTAAAAGACGCTACTGGAAATTTGTAACGTTTGACATCGCTTTCGTATTTTTCCGAGCTTGAACTTTATTTTCCTGATAATGACAAAAGGTTAGATAGGTTTGGCGTATGAAGGGTATACAGGGACGCTTTTGTGAGTCCCCCGGTCAGCTGTTATATTTCTTTACCCCAAGAATGTCAAGACCGTATCCGGGAAAAACCGGCGCTACCAGACAGTCTTATATAATAGCAACTCTTTAATGGTAGACAGTTATCTGGTTGGTAATAGATCACAATTTTTCTTCATCTGAAATTGAATGAGAAAACATCGAATTGTTTTAGAAGGTACCTCCCATCGACTCATTTGCCTGGCGCATTGTAGCTTTGAAAGCAATAAAACGCCAAGAACCTCTGTGAAGTGACCGATTTCTATTGCGGTTTTTCTTCAGTGCTCTTCTTATAGATTATCCCAAGTTGATTCGTAGCTTAATTTCAGGCATCACTTGCTCCCACTCAGCGTTACAACGACAGCAGTAACCTCAGGTAAAACCACAATGCAGTTTCTAAGGAAATGATTTGTGCACCGTCATCAACTACATACGGTTCGTATAGGCCCTCCGATTACGCCAGCAATCTGACTTCAGTTCCCGTGATCAGTGTATATGAATGAACTCAAACTGGTTTTTAGGGCCACGGAGAAAGTAGAATGAAGAGTTGCAGTAGAATAATTTAAATACGACTGGTGTAGCAAATACCGCCTATGTATGCGGAAATTCTTAATAAACCATATGATTCCATACGTCTCAGTACGGCCACATGAAATAAAAACAGGCAAGCAAATGGACAAACTTCGCCAAATGGAAAAGTATGATATTAAAGCATCTCCAGTTGCACAACTAAAGAATTGTCAAAGATTGGACGTGGCTTGTGGCTTGAGTGCACTGAAGCAAACCCTTATCAAAATTGGCATGCAAGGTAGTAACTGATTTTGCTAATTAAAATTCACCGAATTCTACTAAGGAAACACCACTTTGAAAACCCCTTTTTAGTGATCTTTGCTTCCATATTGGAAAACAAGGAAACCTTCACTGCCGTTTTTGGGTGTGTTTCGGGCTTTTTCGAAAGAAAGAGATGATAAAATAAAGAAACATCAGGACCGTAGATCACGTTTCATGTCGCATGGGAGCTAGAACTCTTAGATCATCCAATAACTTTAGAGATAAAAACACGGCACTGCAGTATTTGCAGTATTTGTTCAACATATTCTTAGTTAATTTTGATAGTGATAGATTAATGTAGTATTTCTTTCACACATGAGTTTACCTTGTATAAATAAGACAAATTAAGTTAAATTACCTTACATTACGTAATACGTCTCTTGTCTCACGCGCCCGGGCCTGTTGTATGATATTGACCTTTCACACATGATTGGTGAAACGTGATGGTCGAATATAGTGTTTATAAAAGAAGACAAAAGACTTTATAAAATAAAAACATACGTGTGAGTGGAATGCGGTCGAAGTGTTAAACAGGGTCTCAACATTTAATTTAAAAACACTTTAAAATAAAAGAAATTGGCTTGAATTATAGCAATCACAGCTAAACATGACATACACGCGTGCCTGGACATCACAAAGCCGCCAAAACCTCTGTCAGAGGTATTGAAAGAATTTTACGCACTGATACTTATTGAAACAAATCCAGTAGTTTATTCCAATATGGTTTTAAATGTAGACGTTCTGAAAAGCGACTGATGGATTTGAACAAAATGCATGCGCTAACCAGATATTTCAATTTAATACTATCGAGTGTTTTGCTTCTATCAGCCGCGATACAACGGTTTCTAAAGAAGCACTCGGGATTCATTGCACTCCTTTACCGTCAGTATCAGTCAGGCTATTGTTCTCACAAAAAGAACTAATGAAGAGTTTAAGGAGCGAACGACCAGCTGCAAGTGGACACACGTCGACGTCTCTAAGGTAACTATTCACACAACACTTAAAACGAGGTCAATGCAACAACAACACAACAATTTATTAAGGTATTTCCATATCTATACATGGCATTACCTAATAACTATAGTTAGTTATAAGATTTCTAATACATGTTCATTTGTGATACAATGTTTGATATCTATAGTTCATTACAACGAAGACAAAAGCAGCAACTGATCTACAAATAAATGGATCGATGCTATTAAAAAGGAACAAAATTTTTGAATTAATACTTAAGTCTTTAAAGAATTTATATTTTCCAGTAATTTCGTCAAAACATTTTGATCGGCAATTATTATAAAGTGCGCAACAGAACAGAATTCCAGCCTGTATAACCATTCGAGTTTCCCCAACTGGGGCAGTTTCCAATGTTGATTCCAACGCGGATGTTACCCTTGTCAATGTTGTCACAGTAGCCCTCTATTGATCCCGGAAGGTGCTTATCTCCATTACAATTTTCAATCCACAGCACAGCGTCAATAGGCAGTGGACCGCTGCACTCGGTGCCATTGAAGGTGACGAACCATTGCTTACAGCAGTTGCCGCACCCTATAACTCTGGAGTTGCCTTGGTAAACGACACGAAGAACTGTGTCATCCTTTTTTTTTGTAAACGGACACTCCTGTAACAATAGCAATAAAGAAACGCAGCAGTTATTTGAGTGTAGATATATGAGATAATCACATACACCTCATTAAAAAAAGATTGTGGGAAAATGCACAAAACATGAACGATACGACCCAATGGTTTTCTGGGAAGCGGGTAAACTTGTTTCTATTCTCGGGTTCTCTGGACGTTATTACAACAGCAAGGTTAAATACATGCACTACACAAACTTTCCGGGAATGAATTGAATATGTGATTGAAAATATCTTGAATGCCAATAAAACAGAACTGAGTACCAAGCATCCCAGTGCTGCCTCCCCAGAATTCCATGGTGACCCATCATTCATGGTTTGGACTTTTTACTCGAAGGCGTTTTTCAGTCAGGTGTTGATGCTGATGAAATAGGAAATGATGACGATAATCGCAGTTAGAGTATCAACTTAAAAAGTTGAAAAAAGAACAACCTAAAAAACAAACTAACAAAAAACAAACTGAAAGCAAAAACAAAACAGAGGTTTGATTGGGATTTGAAACCGTGACCCCCGCGATTCAGGTACAGCGCTCTTATCAACGACAATAGAAACACAAGTTATCCGAGTGTAAATACATGAAATAATCACTTCTATGAACTGCGGATGAAAAAACAGTAATGACGGCCATTGCAGTTAAGATATCAACTTAAGCAGTTATCAAAAAGGATTCTGATAAAAATGACAGACTTGAACGGCAATCGAACCCATGACCGCTGCGATTCCAGTGCATCTGCAGGACACTGGTTCGAATCCCGTTCAAACCTGTTTTTCTTCATGTTCTACTTTTTCAACTGCTTAAGTTCATATCTTTACTGCAATGGTCGTCATCGTTTCTTATAGCAGACGAAATGTGAATTTCAAGCTGACTGCGGGAACCAAATAAACACTTACAACCGTTTTCAGTGTTAGTGCATAGCGATATACCATCTTTCAACATACGTCTGCTTAACGTGAAGGGGCCTGTTGTAAAACCATTATTCATTACACAACTTGATACATTTTTGTACAATGTTCGAATCCACTGTCCGTCAAGGCAATCCACTTTCACCTTATCTTTTCATCATTGCGTTAGAAACTCTAACTATTAAGATTAGAAATGACGATTCAATCAAAGACGGGCTTTAAAATAGGAGGAGAAACTACTACACGTTCTTTATTTGCGGATGATATGACCTGTTTTGTAAGAGACAAGGAATCTTATACTTCCCTCTTTGTTATTCTGGAATCCCTTGGATCATGCTCTGGTTTGCGTGTAAATCACGAAAAAAACGGAGATTTTAGCACTTGGTAATAGTATTCTACACGAGAAGGATTTTAATAACCATAGGGTTCGTGAAATTATTAAGATTTTGGGAGTTAATTTTGGTTATGACGAAAAACAGAGAATAGTCTTAAATTTCGTGTGGAGGAGATATCAAGGATAATTTCGTGTACTATAAACTGACTCATTTGCATGTTTACGCCTTACGAACAAAGTGGTCACAGTCACTGACCAGGAGATGAGGTTTGCTTGTTTGAATTACCCGTAAGCTGGAATTCCTGGAAGGTAAACACTCTATTTCAACTTTCACAGGACAGAAGTTTCAATTTATTTTTCGTTTCTTCCGTTATTAGTCAGAAACGTTGCCATTTTGACAGCTTTAAAAGTCTGTAGGTTGTTTAAATAGCATGCTGAAGGATGGTCACTTTTCTCTTCTCTACACGTAACTCTAAAGACAGCTACAAATAATATATATATTACTTGCACATTGTTAGACGTAGGCGTTCTAACCAAGCCAAAGTTAAAGTATACGGTAGACGATACAAACATAGCTCCGAACAATGCCCAGAAAACGAAAATCGCATTTTTCTCTGCCACTGTTTTTACTTCGTGGAGAGGGTTGTTGTTTTTGCTTTTGTGGCCGGCGTTTAAAACAGTTTCTGTTTCTAGCGAGGTTTTTATATTCACCTTTATTAAGCCAGTATCGCGATTATCGTTAACCTTCCACGCGCACTGCTTCCACTTCCTGCATTCAGTGTCTCTGCCGCTTGGTCCTGCTTCTCCCTTAACACCACGAGGTCCGAGCGGACCAGCCACGCCCTTCTCACCTTTAGTACCATCTCGTCCGTCTCGGCCTGGTAACCCGTTATGTCCATTCACACCATTGCGCCCAGGAAGACCGGGTGATCCTTGCAGGCACATGTTAGGGTTCTGTGTAATCACGAGTTGTTTAGTGACGTTGGAAAAAATGTAGACTGCGAGTAGTCTCCAATTTTAGCGATGGCGATTGCGGGGAGGGCAAAACACACACACGCGCGCGCGAAATTTCGAGGAGACGCGACGTTAGGGGAGCGCCGAAAATCTAAGTTATGTCGCTCCCCTCGCGTCGCATCTTCTCGAAATTTCGCGGGCACGTGAACCCTTGAAGCTCGCGCTAACTCGAACCAAAATAGATTTCCGAAGGATTTGCTTCGTTAACTCGAAGAAAACCCGTTTTCTATTCAGGTAATTTTTTTACTAATTTTACCCTCGATAATTCGAAGGTTATTTGACAACTGTGTTACAACTAGCTTTCTCGAAAGCGAGCTTTGGTAATTATTACATTCGTGAGTAAACCAAAGAGAGATACAAAGGATTAATCAATACAAAATATTGATTCGGTATATTTTTGCCTTCCATTGTTAGAATTTTAGCTGTGGTTTCAAACTAAGGTAGCATATGGTGCCTGCTTCCTCCGATTCCTGTAATTCTGGTCTTTTGGTGCCACGTCACGATAACTGAAACTCCCGACAACTAGAAACTTTTTCGATTTAATTTTTGACACTCGACCTAATTTGCATTTGTTATTGGTCTCCCTACGTTTTACTTCTTAATGGTTGAATCATCTAAAGATGAACCCTCTAGCTTTGTGATGAAATAAACATAGGAAGGATACCTTGATTTTCTTGCGTCGAAGGCATTATGCACATTTAGCACTGAATTTACTGTAGTGTCAATTTACCAAACCAAGAATCATGGCTCACAAAATTTTGGATTTATCAACTGAGTCGATTGGGTAAATTGGCCACTGTAAAGAGATTGTTCAATGATCAATGATCAATCTCTTTAATGTGGCCAGTTTGCCTTATCAACTCAGTTGATAAATCCAAAATTTTGTGTTTCACGTCCCCATCGACGCAGCACCAAAGTTTCTTTAGAAACTAACCCTCTTGTTTGCAAGAATCATGGCTCTTGACAAAACTGATAATGCCACTCGGATTTGGGTAAAGTTATTCCCTGAACTGCCAAAAAGAATGCTTTCATAAGGAGTTAAGAATAAAAAAATCATGTAAGAAGTTTAAAAGGGAGTGGCCTGACGGTTTTTTTTTTCAAAAGACCTTATGCGCGTGATGGAATTTTCGAGGAACAGAACAGTGAAGTCATCATAGAGTGCTTCCTACAAACGGAGGAGACTAAAAAAAGAGCAGTTTTTTATGCATGGTAACCAGGACATAAATCCGAATGTTACAAGCACAACTTACAAGGAGATATCGACGGCTTTCTGTCACACCGAATTTTTATGTTGCAGCCATCCTACCTTGATTGAGGCAACAGTGTTATTCCCCTCAATTTGATGGAAGAAAGAAGTAGTCAGTGAACACAGAAACAAAGATACAGTGCTGGCGGTTCCAAACATTTCTTAAGTTTCTTGCAATGCAGAGTTGAAAACGACCTATAGTGCAGAGAGCTGCGGAAGGAGAGGCAATCGTCCCGTCCGAGCGATGCTATGAAATAACTGGTTTTGGGAAAAAATCAGCTTATTTAGCAATGACAGCACGACCAAAATCGGATTTTTCCTTATAAGGGAAGCATTTTGAAAAAGACTGGAAGTGGCCGCCTGGCGAGGGGTACGCCGGAAATTTGCAGGAGATGAAACATCTCTTAAGCTAGAAGATAAATAGTCTAAAATATTAGATGTGGTTTGTGTGCCCAGCGAAAGTGATTTGCAAGTCAGATTAAGGGTTGTTATTTTGGAATTGAACTCCTGGCATAGGAAAAAAAGAGATTTTGTGGTGGGGGAGGAAAAGTCTTACTGGCCCTATTGAAGAAGAGTTTCAATTGTTTGTAATCACAGAATACGTCAAAGATTCTGATGTAATCTGATTTACTAACAGCGACGTAAGTTTCGTTTGGGCGGTCAAACACCTCTCAACTGATTCTCAGCCGTTTACAAAATGTTCTAACAAAAAAAAATCCCCTTAACAAAACCGGCCAAAAACCTCTGTTTATAGGGAAGGAACATGTACTTCTTCTGGAACACCTGAAGGCTATTCACAAAATACCTCCTTCTATGGTCCATAATAATTGTATTGAGGTAACCTTACTCGAACGAAAATGGTCGTAGCCGCGTTAATGGAGATGTTGAGATGTTTTTCGTAAGGAAGGGATGGGGGTGGGGGTAGAGGTGATGGCCGATCGCAGGTGACAAGTAAACGTCCGATAGAAATAATTTTTAATAACCTTCATTCATTGCAGTCTACAACTTATATAGATTTTGCAGTTGCACAAAATGTTACTAACATTACAACATAACGATACACTACAGCTGTTACTAAGATATGATATGCTTTTTACCAAGATAGGTCCTAAGTTTAAATTAGACTACTTTTAGGCACTTTTGTTTCTGTTGATATTCTCAACACTTTAACCGAAACAGTGTCATGAGGCTAGCACACCTATTCTCTTCCCAAGTTTTGTACTCTTTCCTAATCTTCGTCCATACAGTGATACCGCCTGAACCCCCCTCCCTCCCTCCCCCCCGTCTGGGCTTCGCCACCCCAAGACAGCAGGAGCAAAGAGGGATGCTCTGAATAATAACTGTTTAAACACTTCGGCTACAGATCAAGGAAAACGAATTAAGTAAGGATTCGAAGTAAGCACACAGGGTATATGCGGTTACCTATAGGCTGTGGATGCTTCGTCCATTTGAAAATTGTGCGAAATGTATCTCCGCAGAAAACAACCCCTTTTGCGAAAGAGGCTACGTTTGTTTGAAAATCCTGCAATATATTTTTCTTTATGTTCGTTTATTACTAATACAAATCGGCTAAACCTGAAGTAGCTCCCCCGCCTCAAAAAAAGGAAACAGAACAACCAAGCCTTCTTACAAATGCTTGCAAACTACTTGTAGTTCTCAAACTTTACATTAATATCACTGAATTCGAAAGGAATTCAGGATTTCGCGTTCAAAAATGCTTCATATTCAATAAGACGGATTTTGACTAGCACTGCTTATTGACAAATTTATTGGGACCGAGGGACCTCCTCAATAATTAAACGAGACACTGAATTCCAGCCTGTTACACCATCAGCGTTTCCATAACTGGGACAGTTTCCAATGTTGATACCAACACGGATTTTCCCCTTGTGAATGTTTTCACAGTATCCCTCTATTGATCCGTGTCTGTGGTTGCTTTGGTCACTCTTTCTGATCCACCACACAGCGTCAATAGGCAGTGGACCGCTGCACTCAGCGCCGTTGAAGGTGATGAACCAACGCTTACAGACGCCATTACCATGCACATAACAACACGAAGAGCTGTGTCATCCTTATTTTTTGTAAACTGGCAATCCTGAAACAACATGAACAATTCGATAAATCATATTAAATGAGGAACTTATTAACGCTGTGTCAAACCGCTAAAGAATTCAAATTCCCAAGATAAGCTTCAGGTAAAAGTGATCCCACAACTATTTGTAAAAATACGTTCACGCTCTCAACAGCTTCATGATCAATAAAATACCTTGAGCAGCCCAATATCCATTCCGTTGCTACCTTTCCACGCGCACTGCTTCCAGTTCCTGTGTTCAGCGTCTTTAACACTTGGACCCCCTTCTCCTTTTACACCACGTGGTCCAAGAGGACCTGCCACACCCTTCTCTCCTTTGGCACCATCTCGTCCGTCACGGCCTGGTAACCCATTATGTCCATTCACACCATTACGCCCAGGAAGGCCGGGTGGTCCTTGCAGGCATGTGTTAGGGTTCTGCATAATTAAGGAGCCGATTAGTGACGATGGTGATAATGCGCCAAACGAAGTACTTCAGAGTCAGGATTTTTCGGTATATAGCTGGTGTGAGAAGTGAGCTTGCAATAAAAAAGTTATGGTCCGGGACAAATCGTAAAACGTAACAATGTTATAGGTTTACCGTGAAACGGGATTCATATCACATTGTGTTGTTACATTCTTGCACGTACGAGCGATTTCTGTTATTTAAATTCAGTTTTGTTTACCAGCTTTCTACGGCCCATTGGGACGATACTAGTTTCTACGGTCTATTGGGACTGTGCCTTGTGGTGCTTAAATTAAAATTCAACTAAATGTAACTGTGAGAGTTTTAAAGGCGAAAGAATATGGCTGTTTCCGATGCGATAGCTGGATCTGTTTCGACTCGGGGAAATAGCTGTGAGTAATGTAGTTTCGTGGTTTTCTGTAGTTTTGATTTCGTTGTGTTTTGTACTGAGATTTTAGTTAAATATTTGTATAAGTTATTTAAGACTATTTTGTTGTTATTTTCTTTCTAGTCAAACCGTTCTCTGTAAATAAAGTTTGTGTTTGAGGTTCCTCCGCGTGTCGCAATTGCAATATGTGTATCATGTAAGGAACACAGTAGACTAGTGTGACATCTTTCCACGCATGACCGATTACACTACAGAAATTCATCTAGTATATGGCTAGGGTCTGAAATTAGATTGCGGGTGAGTTGGAACATTCAAAATACATGATTAGAAAAACGAAACAAAGAAACAAGAAGAAAAAAACGGTCAGGGTAAAGTCAGATTACGACTATCACCCTGGAATACGGACACCTCCCTTCTACGGGGCTACTTTATTTTGAGCGTACAAATGATCAGTGAGTTCCCTTGGAAAGAGCCAGAACCCGGAGTATAACGGAAAATTACGTGAATATTGGGTGTTCCTTGCTAATATGTACTTTATGCTGTTTATAAAGGGCCTGTTTACAAGGAGGGAGGGTTACCCTAGCAAGCGGGTTACCCTCAGCTGGCACTCACACATTTCCTCTTTTTTGTGTTCGTCGTGTTTACAAGGCAGCTGGGGATACCCGGGTAGGCGGGTTACCCTATCTGCGTGCTAGGGTTACCATGGCAGGCGAATTAACTTTTTCCCTTGTAAACACTCCAAGCAGGGTTAACCCGCCTACCCGGGTTAAACTTTCTACTTGTTTCCAGACCCTTGGTAACTGCGTGCAAGGGCATTAAGTTGTCCCGGGTGGTGGGGTTACCCTACCTGTGAAATTTTGCTTGTAAACCCGGGCTATCTTTGACCCTCCTGCTAGCTAGAATCAACCCGCTTGCAAGGGTAACCATCCCTTCTTGTAAACAGGCCCCAAAACTTTGAGATCTCTCCAAAGGTACTGAAATCATATTGAATAAGTGGATTTTGTGACAACTCATCGTTGTATCAATAAATTTGGCTCTAACTTAGCAAATAGCCTGGCGGTGGCCATATTAAAGAATGCCCTCCTCCTTGCCCCGGATGACACAGAGTATACCCAGATTGCCCCTCTATGTCTAGTATTGGCGTGCCAAGTTTCATGCTTGTCCCCGTGCCCGATATTTTCAGCCATTCTTGAAACTAATTATCTGTTCCTTTTGTGATGGACAAGCTAGGCCAACCTTCATAATTAATCCTTTAAGCCCCAGCAGTGCCAGAAGGATTTTATTTCCCCTCACAATATTACAAGTGAACAAACAAACAGGTCTTGAGAATAAAGCGTTAATCTGGTTAACCTGTTGTTTACACGGTAACCCTTCCGTGGCCAATTGATCAGTGCAGTTTCACTCATTAGGTTATGAGATTAAATGTGTCATTCGTAAACGTGCAGGCCCGTCTACATTTCTTTTAACGCACTCTACGATATTCTACGCTCAGTGAATCGCACTGTATACAAAACGTATGACGCAGCACCGATTGAGATCAAAGTTATTCCCTAATCTCCCACAAAGAATGTTTTCATGGGGATTGTACAGTAGTGTAGCACCTCTCAAAAGCTTGTATTTTCCACTATTTTAGAAGCTTTACTTCTATAGTGACGATAATAATATAACTGGCTCAGAAATTAGCAGTTTAAACTTCTACAGCAACAACAGAGAGACCAAATTCGAATTTCTCTTTATAAGGTACCGTTCGGAACAAGTCCGGGATAGGGGTAGGCAAGGTGTTTCAAGACATCATATATCAGGTAAACGTCAAGATTAAGAGGCCTGAAATCTTTTAATTTAAAGTGGCTAATGTGGCAGGTACCTTCGGGAGGGATCTCAAAGTTCTAATGAAAAAAAGCATTAAGTAAACCTTACATGTATTTGTTATTCGTTACTTCAACTCTTGGCATAGGAAAAGAAAAGCTATTGTGGTGGAGAGGAACGAGCTTCTTTCATCCTTTCCAGTTTACTCAGTACCGTGTGTTTGTACTTACAGAAGATGCCAAACAGATTATACATTGCTGTAATCTGATGATCTACCGCTAACTAGTAGAATAGACGTCAAAAAGGAAAATCAGCTGCAAGTGAGACGTTATGCCTCAACAAGGGACACCCACTGTGCACGTATAATTCTAGAATTTGCTTTGGCATAGGCTCCTGGCTTTGGATTGTCTTTTCTCATTTTTTTGCTGGCAAATAAGTGTCGTGTTGGAGGGTAACTTTCCACTCAGATTCTGCTTGACTGCTCATGGTATCATACTATGTCTTGAACACCTCTAAACTGATTCTCCTCAGACGTCTGGGAGTTGCCGCCCTTAAAACCCAGGGGGCTGGCATCTACTCCTACGCTCAAACCATGTACGCTTGAGGACTATGGATAACACACCCCCTTCTAGTAGCCTCCCACGCAGTCGTTTAGGGAAGTCGTTTTACGAGGAGATAATACGACTCACCCAAAAACGACTGCGTGGGAGGCTACCCTTCTACCATAAGGAAGACACTAACGTAATTGTAGGCACAATGAAGCTGTTTCAGTTCGCGGAAGGAGTTGGTTCAGCGCTAAAGGCAGGTGCCCAACGAAAATAGCAACGGCAATAGGCAAAAATAGGTTTCCTTCGCGCGATATGTTAAAAAATCAGGTTGATATGACCACCTTGGAAAAAAAAAACAACAACAACAACAACAGAAATAGCTTTTTCCAAGCATTCGAGAAGTCGATGCACGCTTGAAGCGGAGGCAAGGGCGGTACGAGCGAGCAAAAGCCGAAGAGACTGTGAAGAGGGTCTCCTTGCCTTTGCTCCCCATTTCTCTCATGCTCCCACTATCTAAACGCCTGGAAAAGGCTATAACAGAAATGAACAGATATGATACGTTAATGAATAAAAATGTTCGATTGTCCTCATTTTCTATCTTCTAGAACTTCCTGTCGACCTGCATTTTAATGCATCTAAATTAAAGCATTTGAAGAAAGAGATAGACAAATTTAAAGTATTTTTTGGAATAATTTGACAGCCCAAGGTTCTTCACTCCAGGCGCTTTCCATTTAGCTAAAAGTTTCGGTTTGAAATTGAGAAAAACTTCCATGTAATGTCAAATGGAACATTAATGGAAATCCTTTTTCCATCTAGGCGAACAGCCTTGTTTTCAGCTCCAAACTTACAATCCCACTGGTAGATCAAAAAACTTCAATTTTGACTAGAAAATTAATACTTTGTCGAACAGCGGGAATGATTCTGACTTTTTATTTATACCAGCTTCTTGCCGCTGTTTGCCAGAACAAATTAAAGTCTACAGTGCGCAATTATTATTGAGACAAGCTTGCAGCGCATTTTTTGACAAGAGAAGTGCTGCGAACAGAGAAAATACCAAAGGATGCCATGTTAATAGACAAGAAAAGGCAACTTTAAAACAGCAAAGTCCACGGCTGCCCTAATTATCTCCAAGGCGAAATGCCGGGAAAATTTTCGGCCAAAAAAGTTGATGTTTTCTGCCAGTGCGTACAGCAGAATTGGAAATTTTGTGCGAACGGTACGGTAATTTCCGTACCAATTTTCCATTCCGGAAAAGTGGAAAACCTCCAAAGGTCTTCCACCGGCTTGTTCCAGAAA
Source organism: Siderastrea siderea (assembly GCA_964030785.1). NCBI lineage: Eukaryota > Metazoa > Cnidaria > Anthozoa > Scleractinia > Rhizangiidae > Siderastrea > Siderastrea siderea. The sequence goes on along the minus strand of OZ034966.1, from coordinate 56,430,694 downwards.
ATTTCCAGTGGATCCGCGCGTACCATGGGCATTTCAGCCGGTTGAACCGAACATTTTGGCTAAATGGTAAGCGCACCCCGTCTCGCCTTGAATGTAACTCGTCTGGCACACAGAGACGCACTCTCGTCTCTAATATATCGTTGCTTGCTAAAATGAGGCGAAAGTAGACAATGTAAATGTATATTTGTTTATTACTGATATTTAAGCGTATAAAGATATTTTAGCTAAGCAGGACTGAGTAGCAAAAAAATCCTTCTTCCAAATGTTTTAAACTCACTTGAAGTTAGCCTCAACTTCACTGAAAAAGCTCGGTGAAAGAACTCCGGAGGGTCAGCATTCCTCATTCATCAGTGTTTCAAATCTAATGAAACTGTATGTTCTGACTTGTTAAGGTCATCTTTGTTGACCAAATTTCTTGGTGCCAATAATCGCGACAACTTGCAACTTTAACTATTTTCTTAGCAAATAAAGCTCATGAATTAAATAAGCGTGGCCGAGAATTGCTATTATTGTAAACATCACAAGATCATGATGAGTAAATAAACGCAATATTTCGGTCTATGACGTTACGAAGTCTTAAGAAGTCATGGAATGATAATCAACTTTCTCGGTCTCGCTTTCTTTTTTTATTCGAAACTGTTGGATGCCTCTGTTAAATGACTGATTTGTTACTGTGATCGAGGGACTTCCTCGGAAATCAAACGAGACACTGACTGCGGGCCTGTATAACCATTCGAGTTTCCGTAGCCAGGGCAGTTTCCAATGTTGATTCCAACACGGACTTTCCTCTTGTGAATGTTGTTGCAGTAGCCCTCTATTGATCCGGGTCTGTGACTATATACTCTGTCACTACTGATCCACAGTGCTGCGTAAAAAGGCAGTGGACCGCTGCATTCGGCGCCATTGAAGGCGATGAACCATCGCTTACAGCAACTGCTACATCCTCGCAAAAAGAAGTTGCCTTGGTAAACAACACGAAGGGCTGTATCATCCTTGGTTTTGGTGAACCAGCAATCCTTTAACAACAGGAATAGTTTAATAAATCGTACTGTAATAGCACTGAAGAGTTTCATTTACTGAATGTAGAGTTGAAGAACTAAGATATTCATATTCCCAAGATAGGCTTCAGACAAAATGAATTTATAATATAAAAATTTCAACGCATTCTTGATGTTTTTCGCATGTAGATATATATATAGGCGTCGATCTTTATCCTAAAACCAGTTGCTTTGATTTACAGGCAAATCTGTCACAACCTGCGACCTAGGGAGGGGGGGGGGTCTCCAGATTTCAAATGACGGGGAGGCGCGAAGGATATTTTTGGGTTTGAAATTCACGATTTCGGGAATTTTTTGGGTAAGAAAATTTCGGCAAGTATTTTTTTTCCGGTATTTTGCAAGAATGACTACTAGATCTGGGAAAAACTATTGCGATAGTATGATAAATAAACAAACAAACAAACACGACCATTCAGAAAGTACTATCATTCTTTGTTTTGTCCTTTTAATGTATCCCTTCTGGGTACTTGCAAGGCTCCAAAATTCAGTATGGGATTGCTTGGGGGTTTCGTTTTAGTCCAGGGGAGCTTTTTGGGTTTCGCTTCAAGCCCAAGGGAGTTTTTGGGTTGTAATTTATGTCCCCGTCGCACCTCCCAGTCGCTTGAAATCCAGAGTACCCCCCTCCCCAGGACCTGCAGCTTACTTCCGTTTACACAAAATTATTCTTTCCTCCCATAGCGGAAGACTTTTTTCAAACAACTTAATCAGGGATCATATCTATTGAATAGATCTGTTTGAAACTTAGACTAGCATTCAGATTAACCGTGTTGTAATGTTCAACGACTAGGAAGTATCTTTGGGCTGCAATCGACTAGTTTTGACTGTACAAACAGATTTTGAGTGAAAGACACAATGTGTTTTGGTGGATCAAATTATCTTGTGAAATAAATTCATGCTTCATTCTTTTAAAATAAATTTAATACCTTGACCAGACCAATGTCGCGATGGTCGTTTACATTCTGCCACGCGCACTGCTTCCAGTTTCTTTGTTCCGCGTCTTCGCCACCTGGTCCCGCTTCTCCCTTTACACCACTTGGTTCCGGAGGACCGGCCACGCCCTTGTCACCTTTAGCACCATCTCGTCCGTCTCGGCCTGGTAACCCATTGTGTCCGTTTACACCATTGCGTCCAGGAAGGCTGGGTGATCCCTGCAGGCACGTATTAGGGTTCTGTGATACAACGAAATTAGCCTACACTTAACCAATATTAAATAAAAGAATGAGTGAAAATAAACAGTGGCCACCACAGCCAAATAACACATGTTATGATACATGTGTTGGCACCTACTAATCCTGCTTACAAAAATACCTCTTACTCAGTAATGCTCAGGCCACACTGTATTGTTTTGTATCATGTGATCACTAGTGATCTCATAATCTTTTAAGCCAGCATGTGAACACGTGTTCGACTGGAGTCCAGACAGGTAAGTATGTGTTGAAAAATCTTTGTGGACCTAGCCTATTAACAGAGCCTAATTATAACAGAGTTAGCCTATTTTGGTTTTGTATTGTTTGCATACAATACGTGTGCTAAGGAACCAATTGAATAACTTTTAGCCTAGTTGGGCTTTATATGACATTAAATTAATTTGGTTTAATAGCATTACTTTTAGTATGTAAAATTTGAGAATTATTTTTGAAAGTAATATCATGGAAGGAACGAACTTTTCATGGCTAAAATTTCTGATTGAGTCGTATTTTGCAGTGCGTTTCTTCTTACGTATTCAAAATTTCCTCTTCTTACTGACTTGCAGATATTTTAGCACATATGAGAAGTAGTTGAACGTGATAAGGTAAATTTTCTGAAGTTTAATACATATTACAGAAATTTAAACTGCATTTACTTCTGACTTACTTTTGGCTGCCGAATCGGTGTACCAAAATGTCCGATGCATACCTTATTGTAGGAAATTAACTCTCCATGAAATGAACGCGAATTTACGATTCGCGTTAATTCTTGTGAGCGTTAATTTTCGCGTTGCTTATTAGGTTGAGCGTTAATTTCCGCCACCTTCATTTAGCTTAATTTCCTTCATTAAAGTCCCAAATTCTGGATCCAGTCCAGACATTGTTGACACCTAGAAAACAATAGCTTCCCTTTTTCCTCGTACATTTAGGCAGAATTTAATGCACATTGGCTGTGAGGAAATTGGTTCACACCTGTAGATCTGTTTTGTTTGGATTTTTAAATTCAGCCTGAAAAGAATTTGTTCCAGTTATGACCACAAACTGTGTTTCTTTGTGTTAATCGCGTTAATTTCCTTTGTTGGGGAGTAATTTTCCCTTCAATTCGCGTTAATTTAAGTCACGTTAATTTCAAATACCTACCTTAATTTAACACAAGCGTTAATTTCCTATAATAAGGTACATGTAACACTGAGGAGCATTAAACATTTAAGTGCCATTGTCTGAGAAAACCGGGCAGAGGCCACGGATCGGGGTCAACCGATTTCTTTCATCTTTCGCCTGTTTTTTACTTTCATTCAGATAGGATGAAAGGCAATGTTCTTATTTACCATCAGCTTTTAGTTTCCGAGATCAGACCACCCCCCCTAAAAACCGGCCGTCAGGGACCAGAAATCCTCGCAATTCAGACGCGTAGCATCGGGAACGCGTGAAAAATTTTCTCGCGTTGCAAATGACACCAGCCTCAGAATTTTATTATTTAGGTAGATTTGCTGTCATTCTAGGTTATCAGCGACCATCTATATCTATTTATTGATTTCTCACGGGAAAAATTATTTGCACGTAAGAAATTTCAAGATATTAACATGCTCGAAAACACACTTTTTGTAAAATCGTTTTCTCTAAAAAGCGGCAGTTTATGAGAAAAAAAATTGTTCTAGGAACTCACCATTACCCTTTCTACACATATATAAAAACTGAAGTTTGGGACCTAGAAAATCAGAAGCGCTGTCAGCGAGAGTTTCAGGTGTATTTTATCGCCATTATCAGACGAATGACACGTCACGGCACTTTGTCACGCATTCTAAATTGAGCCAAACTTAGGTAAATCTTTCTAAGAAATTCAATACATTACAAAATAAAATTTCAACTTTTTTAAAAATTTATTTGTCCCTCAAAAATATATGCTTTGATCCATTGAACTGTTTTGTTGTTAGACATTTGCATACAAATGGCACAACGCCAATTCGACAGCGGCTACGGACAAACGAAAGAAAATATAAAAATTAAGCTCGGGAATTTCCTTTATAAGTCTGGCAATAGACTGATGCCTGAATGCAAATGACTACGAATTTGATAATATTTGACTATACATAATCTGCAATTTGAGAGAAACATGAATAAGTTTTATTTCATTTTTTCGGAATTCACCTGTCAGTCATCCTAAATACTACACGTGGGGAATGTTTACCAATTTACGTGCTGCAGATCATCAACAGTTATTAAAGCACAGGATCTCCGAAATGAGCTGCTCCTTTTTTTCCGAAGATTCAATTTGTGGACCTGCTCCGGGATAAGATGATATTACTACCATTCCAGTAAAGTCTTGGGCCAATAATTTATCTGACCATCTGGCCGCACTTGGCGTAAGTGGAAAAACGCAGAGTGGACATATGCAAATTGGCGAAGCTGAAGTCTTTTTTAACCGTGGTGGTTTTATCGTGCCCAGCCAAAAACAGGTAGATGAATTTACTGTGTGCCCTCGACATAGATATCTCTTGACCTATGGATGGCCAGGAAGAAAGCGACTAACTGTGTTCATCCTGATCATGTGGGAAAGCGAAGCACGCAGAAGAATGTCCGACGCGTTAATCTGGAAATGTCGCGAAGCATTTATTTCTTAGAAAACCATTCAGTTCCAGAAGGAGCAGGTATGAATTCTTTCTTGCATTAATGAGAAAATTTTCTGGTCTAAGGATAGTTTCAAGTAGCTTCTTTTCAATAAAACATATATGTTCCACCTAAACAACAAACAACAGGCACACGTTAATAGCTTCGCAAGCTATTGCCCACTAGCAAATGAAATGTGCAACGTGAACAATCTTGATGTATAATTTCAGAATATTTAGGTAGCAGCTCGGAACGGAACAGATTCCTGTTTTGTAGTTGTTGTTGTTTGTTTGTTTTTTTGTTTTTTGTTTTTACACACAGAAATGAAACTACCTTAAACATTGTTAATGAGATCAAACATACTCACGCACGGCAACTTGCCATGTTGCACAATTAGCTTGGGAGGCCTGTGCCACTGCAGAAAAGTGTTTTTTTGTGTTTTTTTTTTGAAGTAGAAACGCCAGTTTATTTTTGCCACTTTAGAAAGGGTGAAAAAGGAGTGAATGCTCCTGTAATCATTTTCGGTATCACTTTAAGGATTGATAGAGTGCTTTATTAAAAACCAGAAAGACAGTTTGGGTATCTGCCTCGCCTATCCAACCACTGTGTTGTATGTACGAAGATACCGAACATTTATTTATTTATTTATTTATTTATTTATTTTCTCTTGGCCACATTAGTCATATGCACAAGGTGCAGGAAAAACACTACCAGATAAGACGAGAAAAGCAACTTGAGGCAGCTGTAGTGGTACGTTTTCTTACTATCTGGATAAGCAATTTCACATTACTACAAAAAAGAATAAAAAGTGGAACATATATGTATCTCAATCAAATACCACAGAAGGGCATTTTTTGCGGGAACTACGTTTTGGATTGATGGCGACTGGTTTTCCTTAATGGCAATAATGTAAATTTTTGCGATCTCCACTGAGCAAGTGGGCATAAAACATTTGTTGTTGGATGAGGAACCACCTGCCAAACGAAAACGGATAGACACTGGCCTTGTACAAACGCTTATGTCTGCCCATAACGACGCCGAAAACTGGCAAACTAAGCGCCAGATTCTTTCCCTTTTTGTGAATGACTTTAGCAAAACTGAGCTGCAACAAATGATCCAAGGTCTAACGAAATTGGCGGGTTGACCAAGCCCGTTGCCATGCCACTGATGTAGGAGAAGGCCAGCCCCTACTTGATAAGCCCATCTTTCGCATACGCCTCGATCCGGTAAAGACGGATCATTTCATCGACTACATATCAAGACCTTGCTTCTTACAAGATGTTGCGTACGGCACCCGAAAACTGAAACTAGATAGTGGTGGGCATGCTGTAATACCTGCAGTAACAAGAACTCTAATACCCTCAAGGATTATTGCGCAGTACCAAGCTTACTGCAGAGAAATCGGATTTGACCCGGCAAGCGAACGCACTCTTTTCGGGATTCTAGAGGTCTGTTCCGCTTCCATGCAGAAGTCCTTACATGGCCTCGACTATATTACTACGGACGGTGTGCAAGCATTTGATGCACTTGAGGACATTGTCAGTACTCTTAAAGCTGCAAACGCCGTAACTTCAAATTGGGAAAAAGAAACCAAGCAGCAACTGTTAGATGCAAAGAGATACCTTAAAGCCGACTTCGGGTTGCATGTGAGTAGGGATGAGAGGTGCGCAGACCACTGTACTGTATATGCACTTAGTTCTCCCAATGATCCTTCATTTAAGAGCACGTGTAGTCATGCTCATGACTTCGTTGTGACGCCTGTTGTGGTATTGAAACGGTCATTAAACATATTGGCGCCAAAATAGAGGGTGTGTCCAGTCTAGATGGCGATGTTATAACCAGCCGAAAGCTTCCGTTTGAGCATCGTAAAGCACAAGAGGCCATATACATGTGGAAAGCACAAGTTTACGCGCTGTTAACCAAGACTTGGCCAAACAAGATGTGCCAAGTACGCTTTACGGTAGTAACTGCCTAATTCTAATGGACTGGGCGATGAAATTCTTACCTCTTCACTACAGAGAGCAAATGAGGGATTTTTTTGGGAAGAGAGGTAAGAGCTGGCACGTAAGTTGTGTAATTGAGAAAGAGGAAGAGAGCTATTCGGTGCAGTGTTTTGTTCATTTATTTGACGAGTGCAAGCAAGATTGGTTCACTGTTGCATCAATCATCGAAAATCTTCTAGAGACTCTTAAGGGGGAGCAACCATTCATTTCAGAAGTGTTTCTTCGCTCAGATAACGGTGCCTACTATCACAACGCGCTCTTGCTGCTTGCCCTTCCAGCTATTGGTGCAAGAACTGAGATACGTATCCAAAGATACGACTTTTCTGAACCACAGGCAGGGAAAGACATATGCGACAGAAAGATAGCACATTAGACATTAGACGCACATTAGACGATATGTCAACGAGAAGCACGATGTGACAACTGCTGTGGATATGAAAGAAGCACTTGAGTCCCATGGAGGTATCAGAGGGTGCAGAGCAGCTGTCGCAGCCATAAGCTTGGCAAATGAAACTGGTGGGACAAACAAAATCAAAGGAATTAGCAAATTCAACAATTTTGAATTTACGGAAGATGGAATTCGTGTTTTGTGTGCTTACCAAATTGGTCCTGGAAATTTGGTGCCTTATGAAGGAATGAAACCACAGGGAAAAACTGGTATGAAGTTGTTGCAGCCTTTTGGTGCAATTCCGCAGACCAGAGGTGTTTTCACGAGGCCCCTTTGCGGAGAACGAGCCGCCAAAAATCAAGTGTTTTTCAGTGATACACCAGGCTGTGTGCTAACGTTTGAAAACGAGAACGAATATGGACACTGGAAAACATAAGCTTGGTTTGGAACGTGAAACAGTTTATGACAGTGTACGAAGAAAATGGGACCAGCGTGTCACCGAAGTAGCTTCCAGTACTGGCGAGCCAATTACATCAACCCAAACGCTTGGTACTCATTCTACTTCACACAATGACGATGAAGCTCCGGCTTTGCAAGGATGGGCACTGAAAGGTCAGAAAACGGCTACCAAAACCTCCCAAAACGTAAAAAGTTTTTAGATAGCCAAATTCAGTGAGGGCCTGGTCAGTGGTCAAAAGGCAAATCCGACAGAAGTTGCAAAGTAGATGCAGGAAGCCAAGGACTCGAAAGATTCCCCAGTATTTTTACCAGAGGACTGGAAAACTGCACGGCAAATAAGCAGCTTTTTTTCTTGATTGTCTGCATTAAAGAAAAGCAGTCAGGGTCTGGCAGTTACAGTGACATTAGGTGATGAAGAAAATCTCCATGATGATGATTTCAGGAGCTGGGAAGGTCACTCGGCATCAGAGAGTCTTAGGAAGGAAGTTTACGGTGCAGTGGATCTTCAACACCCACTGTGTTTTGAAGACGCAATATTTGCTTGATGGCAAAAGAGAGAAAGCTTAAAAACCTAAAAGTTTTAGAACTGCATGAAGAACATCTGTGTAAATCTTTCATTGACGACCACTGGAAATGTTGCATCGTTTGATATGAAACGTAGGAAAGCCTAGATGACTTTTGGGACCATTTTGGTCACGTAATCATGTTTTACTAAGATGTTGGCAGTGTTCTTACTGAGTATAGTGGTGAAGCCTGTCTGAAATCGTCAACCTTTATAATGCGTGGACTTTCGTGTATAAAACATGCTTTACGCTTGTTTGTTATAACCTAAAGAGGGTACGGGATGGCTTGTTTTCGGAACCGCCGTGGACTGTTTTTAGTTTTAATTTTTGTTTAATGGAGGGTGACGGGAGGCAAAACTGCGGATACGCACAAAACACAAAGCGGCGAAAACGTGTACCTGCGCCCTCTAGATTCCTACGTTCAGTGGCTAGGCTAGTCCAACTCACATGAAAGAAGGAATATATTTTGACTTTGAAGGCTTATTTAGGACTGGTTATCGCTAGCGAATAATCACAATGCCTGGAAACAAGCATTGTGATTTGTTTATTCTTCCACTTCTGCTTGCAACTCCGACAATCTCTTTTTTTACTAGAGTGTAAGCGACAGTGTCAAAAGCGGAGTCGGAGAAAATGGAACCGCTTTCATTCTTGCTACTCCGATAATTGATTTTATTAGTGAAAACCAGCCATAAAGGATTTCATTCCATCCCGATTTCCGGGGTTTTAGTAGGAAAATAGAGGATACCCTAACAAGTTCCGCCCGCCTATCGATTTATTATTATTATCATCATCATCATCACCATCATCATCATCATCATCATCATCATCATCATCATCATCATTATTGTTATTATTATTATTATTATTATTATTATTGTTAAATTTTTTTAAAAGAAATAACTAGGGTAACCAGGCTTGCTCTGTTGACCTTGGGTTTAAAATATTTCAAGGCTGATAACCAGTCTATATAGATAGGGCCTTCATTTTTTTTTGGGGGGGGGGGGGGGCTCAAAATTGCTTTTTAATTATTACAATTATTATTCCTTATTTTCAGTAAAGACAAACAATTTTTTTTCCTCTTTGTGCTGGAGGGCCCATGTTTCCCCGCAGATGGACGGAATCATGGGTATCTAACTTTCTAACTTTTGGTGCGGGGCCGGGGGGTGGGGGGGGTGGGGTGATTTAGTTTGGGCAAGAATTTCTAAGATTTTTTTTTCGTTCCAAGTCTCTTTGCTAGATATTTTTGTTCTAAAATCACCCAGTCCCCGCCCCCCCGGCAAATGTTAAATGGTCGGCCGCTAAATTAGGTTTGTGCCGACCCGCCACTCAAAATATTCTGACCATTTTTCGGAGGTTATGTGTCAGCGAAGAGGTTGGTTTATGTGATTGTGGTAGTTCTTTAATCACTGAAGTAGATATAAATAAATTCAGATTGTGTCCAAATCTTGGCAATGCTTTTATACAAAGGATCCGTCTAACACTTATCACCTAGTATCTCTCACTTTGATTACAACAAACAAACAAACAAAAAAACCGGACGGATTAAGTTCTCTAGTGATGGATTTTTTTTTTGAAAAAAGCTAATAAACAAGTAACATATTAAAAAAAGACAAGCACTTGCCCTAGATTTTTAAATGTAAACAATCAACATTATGCCTTTTTATGCAAATCTCATACACTTATGCAAATTTATCACAAGCAGAAGCGAGTGCATTTATTCGTTCTTATTAAGCGTTCGTAGGTTTTTATTATTAGTTATTTATAAATACAGATTTGTATTTGGTGTTTTAACTTTTCTGGCCTGTAAACGACCTATAAGTTAATATATAGATTTAGCCAAGCCTAAAAGCGGAGCCGCGAAGGAATAAACTGGTGTTCGTTTCTCAAAAATAGTCCTGAAACATTTCGGTCTGAAATACATTTCGGGACTTTTTTAGCCTGCGTAGCAGGCGTAAACGGGGATGGGGAAGGGGATTAAGAACGCGGGAGAAAGGGGACTGGGGGCTAGGGAGGAGGGAACGCCTGCTACAAAGACCCTCATTTTTTCATTTCTGCGGCCGCCAGCGGCCGCAAAATTCTGATTGGTTAATTTTTGGCAGTATGTCCCACAGGAATGACGTAATTTGACGAGGACGTGCAGTTAGAAGATTTGAACTTGGTTGCAGCAGGCCGTGCCATGTAGCGAAATTGTCTGAAACCAGAGCGAGAAACGGCAGTTAGAGTTCTTCTAAAGGGAAGAGATGTTTTAGCGGTTTTGCCAACGGGATACGGTCCTAGAAAGAAGAGATTTTGTCATTCTCAGAGAAGTTTTCAAGAAAGCATTGCACCGTTTCACGCGTGAATTTCAAGGCGGTGTAAATATTCCAAATGAATGAAGACTCGCCCTTTGAGAACTATAAATCGGAAGAAGAAGCCCCAAAAACGCTCAACACCTTAAACAGTGGAACTCAGAGAACTAAAAGCGAAGAAAGTATTCTTTGAGAACGTGCAGATGGTTGTTTTAAAGAGAAATCTGCGGTTGCAATAAGACATCACTCAAGCTGTTGAGTTTGTAGGGAATCCATGGTAAAGTAACTTACATTTTTGATTGTATTAAAAAATTTGTATATAAATATATAATTTTTTAATTGTCTGATTAAATCAGTGCATGTTATGGCTTTCGCGTAACTTTTGAAATTTCAAAACGTGCTTTTTTGGTCAATATAAATGCCGTTCAAAATGTATCGCGGTTCTTCGCTTGCGTGTTTTAAAGTAAGCTTACCTTTCCTAGAAGCGAAAATTGAACGCGTTTGGTTTTCAGAAGCAAAGTGGGGTTTATCTCAATAAATCTTTTAGAAAAGGTTCGTGTCTCTTATTTCCCAGAACCCCATTTTTCTCCCGCGTTCTCACTCCCCTTCCCCTTCCCCTTCCCCGTTTACGCCTGCTACGCAGGCTAGGACTTTTTTTGGCTCGTTCGCTTTCGAAAAGTGTTTCTCAAAAAGCCTGAAAGTGTTCCGAATTTTCCTTCAATATTTTGGGGATCTGTTCTGTAAAACCAAGCTCGAAAGGTCGTTCTCGAGGCTGAGCACAGCTTGATTATTTTACTCACGAGCCGTCTAGCTTGGTGTTTGCAATGTTTCCATATCCTGTCATGTTCGCTTGAATGAACTTGAAACGGCGCTAATTTACGAAAACAAAATAAAAATTATTCGACTGTTTAAATGGGTTATCTTCATCGCGTTCGGATGTTAACAAATAACATGAACTGCCACTAAATAAAAATATTAGTCTGGTCAAAAATTTATACTGACATTTCACCGGCATTTTACTGGGATTACCCGAAATAAAGGATCTGGGGAGTTTCGAAGCACTTGTAATAAACTTATCGAAGAAATGTCGCGTAGGTTTTAGCAGCCGCGAAAACATTCAAGCACTTTGAGGAACACACATTACTTACGGGATAAAATAGCTTTAAACTCAAAACTGCTTCGCTTATATTTCGTTCTCTAACTTGAGACCATCGAGATTGAAAACAAACGAACAAACACCGTCCAAACATTCTTAACTCTGTTGCATAAGTTTTGCGGCTGCAAATTGTCTGAAATTCGAGCGCTTTAAAAAATGCATCGAACTGTTTTTGGAAGCTTTTCGGGCATAATAGGTTTAAACCGACAACTGCTTCGCTTATAGTTTTTCAAATAACTGTTATATTTCGTTCTCTAACTAGAGACAATCAAGATTCAAAACAAAGAAACGCCAAACACGCTTTTTGCGGATGCGAAGTAAGCCTATATAAAGTTAGGCGCTTTGAGGAACGCACAAAACTGTTTTCGGAAGCTTTTCGGATAAAATAGCTTTAAACCGACAACTGCTTCGCTTAAAAGATTATTACTATTGAAAACTTCTAGGACAAGAAAATCGACAGTTGCACAAAGAGATGGACCGGACGGTGAAAATTGAAAGCAAAGCTTGTGCAGTTGTCTTGCGGCTGTGCTTAGACCTACTGTTATGAATAAACAAACACAAAATAATGGACAGAGAAATCATTTTTGAAAAACATTTATTCGAAAACCCCTATGTTTATACTTAAATGCAATTCGCGTTACACTTCCAAAATCGTAGGTCGGTCCACGCGAGTGAAATCGGCTCAGTATGGCAAAATATTCAAGAATCTGTCACAAATGTGAGCGCGTTTTCTAATATTTTTTTAAAGTCAAAAGTAAATAACACATTTCTAATGGCATAAATCAAATTTACATTTCAAAACGTAATTTCTTTCATCGTAATACTCGAAATCATGTACCTTAGACCTTTTAAAAACTTCACTTACTCGGTTGTGTTTCAGAACAGGGCAAACTCTCCGCCGTGAAGAAAACAAAGCGATGAAGTCCTTTGAATGCAGCTTTCGTAACTTGAACTTTTCGCCTTCTACCAGTATTCTTTTGAACTTTTTCTTTCCATTTATATATATTAGATGTTTTTTTGTCAAGTATAAAACTTCATTACTCTCGAGCAATCGTTAAATGCTAAAGAAGCTTAAGCTTTTAAAGAAACCTCTTTTTCAAAAGCGACGATGGTCATGCGATTTCCCGCCAAGAAAAATGCTGGTTGCCCTAAAGCACAAAGGAGGACGTTTCACCGGCATGCTTTGCGCGCCTAGTCAAAGCATATTATCAAAGCGTCTATCACGTGACCTTCTCATTTGTCGCATTTGCGAGTGGAGAGTTCTTCGAGGCGATGGAAATTGTTGATGGAAATTGCGCTCCTTTCTCTACAGCAGACTTGCTTTATGTCCACTGTATTGATTCAAACGTTCAATTCGAATATTCCTTTAGTGGAGTAGCTTCTCTAAACCTAATAAGCGTGCTTGGACACGTGAGTTTCCCGTCAGATCTTCGCTCAAGACGGCTTGTGTTGTTTCTTTACACAAAGGAAATCAGGGATTGCTTAGAAAACAAGAGATCCCCGATTGTTTGTAGAGTGAAAGCAAGTTGTTTCTTTGAGGTAAGTCAAGTTTCCGTTCTCTTGTTCAACGTTTTCTCGTTTTCAGAGTCAAATATGCGGCAAATGTCGCGATGTGTTCGTGAACCAGCTGAGTTCGAAATTTAGATTCTGTAACTTTCCTTCGTAGTAGCTCGAGTTTTTGACACGCTAAATGTCTTTTTAGTGTTTATTAAGCATCCCTGGTTCGGTAATATGTAGGCTACAGCCTGTAATGACTTTGCAAAGGTTTTACAAGGTTTCAAATCGTAGCATTTCCTCGGTGAAAATGTAGAAAAACGTTTGTCTTTTGACCACTGAGTCTGTCATACTGTGTAAATGATTTCTTTTGTTAACTTTACTACACTGCATTTGTAATACAACTCATTTGTCCATGCATGTGTATTTCATCAAACAATATTTCCTGTCTTTGTTTACAGATGGATGAAGGAAAAGTGGTGGTTCTAATCAGTAGGATTGAAGTTCTTGGAAATCACAGTTTAGTGTCTGCCCCATTACCCCCAAGGAGTGATTATGAAGAAAATCAATATCCAGAAATGCCATGGCTGGACCCTGAAACAGTTGAATGCAATTGCAGTAGGTTCCCTGAGCTAAACAATGTAATTATTACAAAAGAACATACCACCAAAGACACTGTTAATGTGGCCAAGGAAGAAGAGTTACCTGTGCATGTGGCTGTAGCAAATGATGATGATGATGATGAAGATGATGATGTTTTGGACTTGGAAGTGCCATTATACACTGAATATGTCAAGTTAAAGGGGTGCACTTACCATGAGCATTTCCAAGCGGCGCTCAAGTCGTGCAAGTTTAAGCAGCAAGCTGGAGAGGAAATTCCTTTAAGGCTATTTTATGAGCCAACGAATGTTGCCGACGAGAATGCTGTTGTTGCACAAGTGCAATTAAATAATCAAGAGTGGATATCCATTGGCTACATACCAGGAAAGAAAGTGCAGAAAATTCTTGACGCCCTTTTAGCTGATCAAGTGAAAATTGTGAAATTCAAGAAAATTGAGTATTCGTTCATTTGGTCGATTAACCAATTTAAATACATACCAACTTTGGTAGTTACCAAGCAGGGGCGCTGGCCCAGGGACAATGATACTTATAACTACAATGATTAACAAATTTTTTCTTGCATCTGCATGTTAAACACATGCATGTTAAGCACATGCCATCTTTGAGGGGTTGTGCTAAATCTTTTGATCTCAAAGTTGTAATTTGCATATAAAATATTGTTGCCTTAATTTTTAGGGAATGAATTGCTTGTTAATTACATTGGTTGCTTTTTGGTGGTCAAAATGTTGTAAGGATCACCAACCCATCAGGCTTATCAATTAGTTACCTGGAAAGCCAGAAAAGAAAGCTTTTTTTTTCAATAATGTAACTGCACTTCTACAGTTGCTACAGACCACTTTTAAGTTATTTTTTATGATGATGTTCCAACAAATGTCCATACACCTCCCAGGGAAGGGTTTTTTGGTTTCAAATTTCCCACCCCTCCTGGGCTGGGTTGTTCTAAGGCCGATTTACACTAACCCTGGATTAAAAGTTAATCTAGGGTTCGTTTTATCTTATATAAAATATTTGTGGCTTTTGAGACCCCCACCCCTCCGTGAATTTACATTGACCTTCCACTGGGTGAGTATGGCTACAAATGTATTTTCATAACTGTACATTCACATTTGTCCAATCATTTGTTTGTTTGTGACACACGGGAATCAGGACCTGGTACAGTTTTGTTCTGAAGTTGATACATGCCAATGAAAATTAACAGTAAATTTCATTATTTTATATCCATGTAAAAAAAGTATTGCAAATATAATTGAGGGTACAAAGTAAAAAGGTAGTTAAAAGTTGAGTTGACAAGGGTATGGAGGGATCACATTAATAATCACTACATAAAATGCAGTTTTGAAATTGAATGGCATTAATAAAAAAATTCATTTACTTGATGAGTCTTTATTTTTGCTTATTTACAACATTTGATATACACTGGGACTGTTCAAAGCCTTATTCTATTCTAATAAGGGACAACATGACTTAAGAAACTTTTGATTGTTGATAATATCTACCTATTGTATGATATAAATATGAAATTGCTGAATGAAGTTACATTCAAATCACTGCACATCTTTCAGTTAAATCAACAAATTCTTCAAAGTTAAATCAGTTAAGGCAGTGGGCTCACAAATCTTAATTTCACTGTTTACAAGCAATAAAGAACAGCTATCACAGTCTTAATATTTTTCTTTCACAAATTTCTCAATGCAGTGCCAGCACATTTTTTCTATCTTTAAATAATTAAGGCTTTATTTTCATCGTCATGCTAACCTTGCTTTCAAAGTGGAAGTTTTTTTGGAAATAATGAAGGCTTTATTTTCATCGTCATGCTAACCTTCCTTTCAAAGTGGAATTTTTTTTTTATTCAAATAGAAACAAATGTTTGGTATCCTTACTACAGTTTCACGATTATTTTGAAATTTTTAAAATTCCACAAACTAGTACCCTTAAAAATACAAGGAAAGTAAGAATAAGGTACAACAAAACTTCACGGGAGGAGCCGCATGTGATGAGGTACAGGGGGTGGTCCCTACACAGGTCTGTGAAGCCGCTGCCTAAGTGAGCCTTTGTGTCGAGCAGCAAGAAATGACCTCCCTGTGGAAAGATTAGACCCATCTTCTCTCTGGTTGATTCTTAACAGGAAGACCGGGTGGTCCTTGCAGGCACACGTTTGAGCTCTGTGGGACATAAAAACAATGAAATTATATCTAAAAGTAAGTCAAATAGAATCACTGGTTGTACAAAGGGTTTTTTTTTTTAATTTTCATTTCTCTGCGGCAGCTCACCGTGACACTTTTGCAAAGTGATCTAGAGGTTTTGAAAAGAATGTGAGGTGCAAGTGCAAAGTATTTTAGGAACCTGGTGTCACGCTTCACAGTAACCTTTGTAATGTAAGACGTCTCAGTACACATTGTGCTTCAAAATAGCATATGAAGTTAATTACCACTATTACAAATAATCGACTTCAAGCGTACTGTAAGTTTCCAAAAAATATCTCAGCAGCATTTATTTAGTTATTAGTTCACGAGATATAACGTAAAGGCAAGAAATATATTGTTTTCATGCATTTCATTTAATTTAGAATTGACACTAAAAAAACTACTCTCGCGAAATTCAGCGTTTCTGTGAATAAGCCTATTTGAAAACAGATGCTATGAGCGCCAAATTAGGTACTTTTCTGCTGACATAACATCGCCAACCTTACAGTAACAATTTTGAAACTTTCTTTTGGATGGAAAGGAAGGTAACCATGAGATTACCGGGATGGTGAATTTCGCATCGTAAAGAAGAAAAATACCACTTCACTAGAATCTTACCTTTGAAGCAGAGGAAGCATTTTTGGCATTACAAATAGAGCAGCGTGAGGACACCAACAGCAAAAATAGAAACAAGGTGGTGCAATTCATTCCTTTCATCTCCAGGAGAGAGATAGCTGTTGAGATTCGAGAACCGTGTAGCAATCCTGCGCAGAGATAGTACTCGGGCATTATGATTTAAGCGATGTAGAAAACAAAAATATTAAGACAAAAGCTTTTAAATTAATTTTTACGAGACTTTTCATGTTGGCGAACTCATGTCTCATACGCGGGATGCTGTGGATCTGCCACGTTTAGTGTCCTTACCAGGCCCAGAGCAACAACTGGAAGCTGTGCGTGAAACCGACAAAATTCGGAGAAAATTGTCTTTTTCGGTTTTTATTTTTTTAATTTTTTTTTTACTTTATGGACGGAATAATTTGTAGACATGGAATAAATGCCTTGTTTGCTTGAAATTCACGGACATGATTGTAATCTCTCATGATCGTTTTTGAATTGTCTGAACTAAGAGAAAATGCGCGGGATTGCTGTGTGTTTGTTTTCACGGAGGCAAGGGCGTCGTTTCGGAATTTCCAATCCGCTGTTTTTTACATTTGTAGATATATCCGTAGTGAACCAAGATTAAATCTGTTCCAAAAATTAGACACCTGACGATTTTGGTTTTGCAAGGTTTGAGATAAGTTGCCTTTCATTGCTCTGTTTTCGTTCCACACGCATTCTTTTTCGTGGGCTCGTTTTTTCATGAAACAAGACTGAGATACCGATCACTAGTTATTCCACATGGAAACATCAGGAGCAATTCGAATTTCTATTGAAAGAAATTATCGAAAATGAATCGACATGATTCTTGTTTAATTGCTTTTTTTGGCAGTTAATGTGCGAAGCCCAAATTATCGCGCACTATTTTCAAGCAAACCACGGTCAAGACAGAAGAAAAGAACAAGCCGGTTTAAAAGACATATTTAGTAAAAAACGTAATATGAGATTTGCATGTCTTCCTAACTGAGTCGGTGGATGTGGAAAAAATTAAATGGGTTTGAGATAAAAGCCAGTAACACTTCTTCTGTACGGCGTAAAACAATTATTGATCACTCTTTTCGTTTAAAAAGTAACTCTCGTGATATTGTTCTAAAACAACAAACGGAATCAGTAAATATTCAACGCCCGGTTTCAGGAAATTTTCACGACATCTCAATTTCGTGATTTTGTTGCAGTGATTTGAGATTAAAGCTGTTCTCGAGTAAAACTAAGGACCATATGGACGTTTCTGCGTGGGGCAATCGATGAAACTTGCAACGAAGGGCCAGCGGTAAATTGCCTTCCACCGCTTTACAAGTTCGCTTTCCTCGGGCATTCGTTTTTCTCGACTCATTTGAGAGCCTGGTTGCTGGTTACCCGTCATGAAAACATCGAGAGCAATTGAAATTTTTATTGAAGGAAATTGTCGAAAATAAATTAATTTTACCTGTATGTTTCTCATTTGTTTCTTTTCTTTCCACTGAACTGACGAAGCCTAACTTCCATTGGCTTTCATTGCTGAAAGTAAATTCCTCTAAATTTTCTAACTGAGCAAATCACGAAGTGAGCCAACAAGATAACAGTTGATTTCAAAATATTCTTCTTCAAATGTAAGATAAGATTTGTTCCATCACCCGCACTTTACGATTTCAGTGACTTTCTTGAGTAGAGGTGAGGGGAAACGTGTTCATAATAATATAATAACAATTATAACAAGAATCTTTATGGAGGAATCTCCTGTCACATTAAGTAGTTTTCAGGGAGGTCCTCCAAAGACAAAATAAATATAAACGTTCGCAAAAGACTATTAGGATTATTACTGCATGAACGCAGAAAAAAATTCTCCTTAGACGTACAACGGTTATTGATCACTTTCTACGTATAAAAAGAAAACTTTGATATTGTTCCAAAACAGCAAACACGTGTAGTTCGATGCAAAATTTTGACGGAATTCTCAGACATATCATGGACGGAATCGCCTTATATTATTCAATCTAAGCTTTATTACTTCAGGACTCGTGGAATTTTTGCGGAAATATGGAAGAGCGATAGTTCACGACAACCATTTTTTCTTTTACAAATTTGAACAATTTGTCTACACTTCCTTCCAATAACGACCAAAATATAAGCCGACTTTGTTTCTCCTCGCTACAACAAATGGTCAAAAAATCGTGCAAAACGCGAAAATTTGTCGACGCGAATATTATATTAAGTGATTTAAGGCGTAGAATCTCACTCCGAAGAGGCAAAACAATAAATATTGAAGAAAAAATTCTTGTTCTGAAACATTAAAAATTAACCGAAATGCACCACAGGAAACCCATTTCCCATGTTGACTCGAATCTTTTCTTACGGCCAGGCAGCAAAAGAAACATTTTTGTTGTAACAATGCAACTGAAATGGGAGGCTGAACTCCGAAGACGCCAGCAGGAAAGAACAGAAAGTCACAACATAAAATAACCTTCCTTAATTCAGGACCGACGAAATTTCACGGCAGAAGTAAAATGAGAGCAAGTTGGTTTTGACTAAAAAGCCACAGTAGAAAATAGCAAGAACGAAAATAACATTTTTGAATAAATTATTTCTGTTAACTTTTTTCTTGTTTGTGAAAACAAATACATAATTGTGGTAAAATAGTGACATTTTGAGGGACGCCTGCTTTATTATATTGTTAATACTGAAAGGGAGGGAAAATAAATCTAATTTAAAGATCTTCAACTATTGTTTCCTGGTGTTTTGAAAACGTTGGGCTTCGCTATGTAGAAATCGACTTGAATG
The DNA here is from genome assembly GCA_964030785.1 of Siderastrea siderea. Classification (NCBI taxonomy): domain Eukaryota; kingdom Metazoa; phylum Cnidaria; class Anthozoa; order Scleractinia; family Rhizangiidae; genus Siderastrea; species Siderastrea siderea. The sequence goes on along the minus strand of OZ034966.1, from coordinate 56,411,273 downwards.
CAATACGAAAACCCCTTTGTAAAGCTGAACTATACGTTGCAGTTGTTTGGGTTATGTAAACGCAAAGTTGTCAGCTGACTGAATATTAATTTGATAGGCAATTATTTAAACAGAAATCTAGTGTTTTGAAATTATATTTTGCTGTTACATACAAGAGAGCGAGAAAACTGTATCAACTCCCGGCTTTCTCGTGATCAGGTGCTATAAGTAGCTATATTATTGAACTGGACCCAAGCTAGATACTCTGACTAGATGAACTTAGATGAACTAAGAAATTAAAGCTCAAGCCTAAAATTCACGCGGGAAGCGCAGCTTTACGTGTAAGCAACAAAAATAAGCAAAAATGACCTTTTTTCGCTCTCCTCGGTTTTTGATTTATCGACGAAATAATTTGAGTAAGCAATTGAACTAATGATTTTCGGGTGAAATATATAAACTCTCAAGAAAGCTTCCATGTTTGATACACCTCACACGTGTTTTCATTTCACCTCTCGGAATACCCCCCCCCCCCCCCATACCAAAAAAAAAACTATTTACAGTATCAAGATCTGATCCGAAAATACAGCAATGGATGCTTCTGCGAGCAGCTTGTTTTCCTCTACACGAAAGGGACAAGACGGAACCTGGTCGCAGGTTATTCGAGATAGAAGCATTAAGAGCAGCATAACATTTTTACTTGACTGAAACTGTGGAGTAAGTTAATTTTTATACCTGTTTCCAATTTCTTCTTTCTTTGTCACTAAATCGACGAAGCCTATCGGCCATAATTGGGCTTTCACTTGAGCAAATCTCAACTAAATAAGGCAATGAGACAGCAGTTGATTTCAGAATGTTTTTGTTTAAATTAAGGGTTTTCAGCTTAGGCAAACTTGTATCTCGGTAGCCGACCGCAAATTAACGACTCACTTGGAAATTTCACTACTGCTGAACACCAGAGAAAGTCAAAAAATAATTTTTAAACCTAATGTCCCAGAGTTACTCGAATAATCTTACCATGGCAGCAGTAGAGACATTTTTGTTATCACACACAATACAGGCTGAATTCTTGACGCGCCAACAAGCAAAACAGGAAGCCACGATGTGAAAGACCCAGAAACCCTTCGTTGAATGATCCAACAAGATTTTATAGATGATATCACGTTGATTTCGTCTCACACACCACGGTAGCATATAGCGAGAACGAAAATAATATTTGTGAATAAATCATTTCTGCGAACTTTTTCTTGTTCGCGAAAGCAAAGGCATTCGCAATGAATTACTGACATACCCCTGATACTGCTTCATTCGATCGGTAATTAAGAGTACAGGGAAAAAAAGCGACTTAAATGAACTAATGTATTGAAAAAGTTTTCTTCGAGCTATGGAATAATCGATTCAAATATGATTTCTCAAAACCTATTTTGAAGTTGTACTATGTGTTGTCCTTGAGTAAATGCAAAGTTGTCAGTTGAGTAAAATGTTAATTTAACATTTGACAATATCGATAAATAAATCTCAATTACCAACTCTAAAACAAAATTGCCTGAACTGCGCTAGAGATAATGGTGTTTTCAAGCTGCAGGACCATTACATTTTAGTAAGCAACAAGGAAAATGTATTAACTGCGGTCTTTCTCGTTTCCGATCGGTATTTTAACTGGGGTGAAGCCACGTACGACGGATTATCGATGCTCTATAGATCGCACAAGATACAGTGTTTCTCATTTTTTCGAACGCAGGCGTACTTAATCTGAAGACTCAAAAACAGTAAAACAAAACAAGTATTAAAGTGCAGGGCTGCAAGGATAAAATTGGTTTGCTGTGCAATTTAGTGACAGGCTAACAGGAAATCAAAATTGGGATTATGATGGAACTCTGACTTTTTTAGCCGACCCTCATGTTTAAATTTTCTTACTTTTATCACTTTTGTCAAATTTTTGTTCTCCAGTTCAATACTGACAACTAAAGCAAGCTTATATAAGTACAATTGTTCAGGAGCACCTGACGGGGCCGCTCGACAAAAAACCCGCTCGACAGGCTGGAATTGAGTTTGCTGGGAAAGTTAAACATTAGATAGTTAACTGGCTGGGATGTTTCGTAAACACCCGGCTTGCAGGGAATTGATGTGAAAACACTGTCTTTAGCTGGGGAAAAATGGCTTGTTTGTTTTTTCCTGGCTATTAGACTCTAAAAACAAATTGTGTTCTGACTACGAGCAGTCTCTCTTCCCGCTCAGGGATTGTCGATCAAAAAGAACAAGCGAGCGAGGGCGGAAATCACCTGCGGCACGGAAACGTGACGCGCGCGTGATTAGCCGCTAACAAGCAAGCGAACGCGAATCAGATAGAGAGGGGCGTGTCGACAGCTACAGGTTAACATCAGCTGTCGATTTAAAAAAAGGGAGGTAATACGAAACTCTTATTTTGAATGAACAAATCAGTTGAGCTCGGTAAACGTTTACCTTTTCGTTTGAACTGGTTGTTTGATGGCGATCTCCGCGGCAATCCCCGCCAAGTAGCAACGTTAGGGTAAGTGGTTTTTTTGGTGTGTATCAGTTTAGTTATTTTTCTTATTTTGAAGTAATAAAGCCCGTAATAGGGTGAATTTTGCGCTCCTCGGGGCGACCATGATCAAAAGATAATTCTGGAAATTTGCGCATGAAAGGAGTTCACAGAAGAAATTCGTACTTTCTGAGATATAAAAAAAGCAATTACAAAAAACGTAGATCTGCTAATTTTGTTTACCGCTTTGTGAATATGATACAATTGAGACGGACAACTCATAGCTGCTCATAGCCGGTGCATCATGCTTGAAACCCCGGGTCTACACATAGCTGTGAAATCGGTTGTAATATTGGCTGAATTTAGAACTTGAGGGATTTGCTTTCATTTTTAAAGGTCTGAGGATATCTTCGGAAACTGAAGACATTTGGAAAGCGAGAAGGGAGCCATTTTTAACCTTAGGCAAAATGTTTCATTCATCCACGCTACACAACAGAACTCATTAGTCAACTCTGAGTCAATTGTAACGAATATCGATTTCCGCCGCTCACTCGGGTCCTGCTTTCTTCCCCGAAAACCGACTGGTAATCGAGCCTACGGACCGCGTCGTGTAAGACACTTTGCTCGTGTTTGTGACATAAATTTGCGGCACGGCTTCTACGTCTGTCTCGATTATTACTGACAAGATGCGCGGTTCAAAGTTGCAATCTGGAAAAAAGGTCACCGGAAGTGGCTGGCAAGTTATGACACCTCGCGGGTACAATGGTTTGACTGTATAGTATTTTTTACCGTGAAAACAGCAATCTACTCTCGGTCAAAACTAAACACCTCCGAAGAATGTTCAGCGAAAGCACAGACTGCCTTAGACTTTCACAAAGTCCTTCGTTGACGCGCGGTTTAGGTAGGTCACGTACGAAGGACTTTTCCAGCTTGCAGCGCGCCAATTTTACCAACCCAAAAACGGGTCGGTGAATAAATTATATCCGCGGCCAATCAGAATCGAGATCTCAAACAAACTATCATTCAAATGTAAATGTCAAATATCAAATGTTAACTCAGCTTTTCTCAGGGGACTATATTGAACATATTAAGGGCCTCTTCATATGATCCCGGTAACCGGGCTGGCTCGGTTACCGGGATGAATTTTGTCGTCTGTTCATATGGGAAATTTCAGCCCGGTTACCGGGATGAAATTCAAGAAACAAAACCAAAATGGCGCCACATAAACAAGTATTGTTCGCGACTATCATAGCTTTGTCGACTCTTGTAACTTTACTAAAATAAAGCTAATTCGAATACTTTTGAAGTGGAAATGCACACACGGCAAAATTATGCTATTTTGGCCGCCCAGTTTCGAAAGCGAAGCTAATTTGTCAAAAACATTTTTATCCCGGTAACCGGGCTGGAGTGTTCATATGGGAAAATTTTCATCCCGGTTGCCGAGATCTCGGTTGTAGAAACCGAGATCTCGGTAACCGGGCTGGCCCGCCTTCTCATATGAACACATCGCAATTTTTACAAAGGAAATAGGAGTGAGGCGAGATCTCGGAAACTGGGCCAGCCCGGTCAACCGGGCTCATATGAAGAGGCCCTAAGTTGTTATATTTTTGGAAAATACAGGAAATCACTTGAATTGAAGCTAACCGAGAAAATGTTTTGTCACACTAGGCTACAGATTTTCAGCCATTCCCAGCTTAAATTAAGCTTAGTATGCTAACTTCAACGGAACTCTCCTCCTCTGATGAATCAAATAAATCTGCTTGTGTGGAGGTATCTCTTGTGAGAAGCATAAATTCTTGTTCGCTCGAGGTTTGTTTTTGTGGAGCATCCTGCAGGAGAAGCGATCTTTTACTCGATCTACCAGAGGCATCAGAAGAGAGTCTTTTCGTGCTGGTCCCGCTTTCTTTCTGGGCAGCTATCGCTTCATGACCTGTCTTCAACGAGTTCGTAACAAGGTTCACTTTATTCACTATAGTCTCGTTCTTGTCGGCGCAATTTCTACATATTATGTTAATCGTCAATTCAGTTGGTGTGAACTGCCGTCCAGCGAGGATTTCTAGATCCAAGCAAGCCTTGTTTTTTTCTCCTACCTGAGCCGATCATTCTACGCCTGTAATCGTTGTTAATCACTTGTTTGGCGCAAGGGAAACAAATTTGTTCTTTTGAGCACAGAGAAACGGCAACTCGAGGGATAGTTTTGGTTGAAGTTGACCCCGCGCTACTTTCAGCCATCACAAACAAGTAGTCTTGAGATTTGACACCCGCTAGTAAAGTCACGCGCTCACAGAAGGGCCGCCCCCTTTTAAATTGTAATTCATGCCTTTTGTTTCTGGCGGGAAACGTGATTCAAAATCCTTCGAGCAGTACAAGTCGCCCTCTCGTGACTTCGTCGCTCGCGCTCGTCCCTTCGCTTCGCGACGCATTTCGGCTCGCTTCGCTCGCCGATCCTAAGAGAGGGCGACTTGGTGCAAGTCTAAGACTGCCTGTAATTCAACCGCTCAGTGCGGCTTTCGCTGCCGATTTTATCGCGTTTACTCTATTGAACACGAGGGAGATGAAACTTTTTGGGGTATCCAATCTCTTAAGATGTGCATTTTTCCGAATAAGACTCGGCATTCCTGGCGTAATAGCATGTTCTACCCTTGCAAGTAACCTTTTTCTGCTTTTTGGAGGAAATATTCTCTGCTGAAATGATTCAAGCTCTCCCGCCGGTTTTATGTCACTGTCACCGTTTTGTCACATTCTTTGTGGGGGGGGGGGGGGGGGGGGCTAGTTTACTGTCTTCTTCAAAACACATCTCAAAGTACAGTACTTTATTACCCTTTTTTGTTTCCTTCTGTGAAATTGCTAAACGTTGACGTCAGGAGGAATGAAAGTCTCTTATTTATTACAATTTTTTAAGTATTAAATTTAAATGATTATAAAACTACGAAATATTGCCCTTCGGAAATATGAAATGTCGCTGTCGCAAAAAAGCATTTGAGTGAATAAGTAATAAATCTGATGGGTTTTAAACGATACTTTTAAAAGTACTTCATTTAGACACATTTTCTAAAATGACTGATGTAGCCTTAAACATTTTGCCTTTTTACGCTGTCGTGAATCTTTTACGGTGATTGCCTTACGACAACTGACGGCAATGGCTTTTGCTGCGAATCTTTGTGGCAGTTCTGTCGCGAATCTTTTACAGTGAATTGTACAGCGCCGCAAATGATCCCGAGACCGCAAATGATCCCCGACCGGATCATTTGCGGCGCTGTACAGAATGCCTTACGACAACTGACAATGGCTTTTGCTGCGAATCTTTGAGGCAGTTCTGTCACGAATCTTTTACGGTGAATGCCTTACGACAACTGACAATGGCTTTTGCTGCGAATCTTTGCGGCAGTTCTGTCGCGAATCTTTTACGGTGAATGCCTTACGACAACTGACAATGGCTTTTGCTGCAAATCTTTGCGGCAGTTCTGTCGCGAATCTTTTACGGTGAATGCCTTACGACAACTGACAATGGCTTTTGCTGCGAATCTTTGCGGCAGTTCTGTCGCGAATCTTTTACGGTGCATGCCTTACGACAACTGACAATGGCTTTTGCTGCGAATCTTTGCGGCAGTTCTGTCGCGAATCTTTTACGGTGAATGCCTTACGACAACTGACAATGGCTTTTGCTGCGAATCTTTGCGGCAGTTCTGTCGCGAATCTTTTACGGTGAATGCCTTACGACAACTGACAATGGCTTTTGCTGCGAATCTTTGCGGCAGTTCTGTCGCGAATCTTTTACGGTGCATGCCTTACGACAACTGACAATGGCTTTTGCTGCGAATCTTTGCGGCAGTTCTGTCGCGAATCTTTTACGGTGAATGCCTTACGACAACTGACAATGACTTTTGCTGCGAATCTTTGCGGCAGTTCTGTCGCGAATCTTTTACGGTGAATGCCTTACGACAACTGACAATGGCTTTTGCTGCAAATCTTTGCGGCAGTTCTGTCGCGAATCTTTTACGGTGAATGCCTTACGACAACTGACAATGGCTTTTGCTGCGAATCTTTGCGGCAGTTCTGTCGCGAATCTTTTACGGTGAATGCCTTACGACAACTGACAATGGCTTTTACTGCAAATCTTTGCGGCAGTTCTGTCGCGAATCTTTTACAGTGAATGCCTTACGACAACTGACAATGGCTTTTGCTGCGAATCTTTGAGGCAGTTCTGTCGCGAACCTTTTACGGTGAATGCCTTACGACAACTGACAATGGCTTTTGCTGCGCATCTTTGCGGCAGTTCTGTCGCGAATCTTTTACGGTGAATGCCTTACGACAACTGACAATGGCTTTTGCTGCGAATCTTTGCGGCAACTCTGTCGCGAATCTTTTACGGTGAATGCCTTACGACAACTGACAATGGCTTTTGCTGCGAATCTTTGCGGCAGTTCTGTCGCGAATCTTTTACGGTGAATGCCTTACGACAACTGACAATGGCTTTTGCTGCAAATCTTTGCGGCAGTTCTGTCGCGAATCTTTTACGGTGAATGCCTTACGACAACTGACAATGGCTTTTGCTGCGAATCTTTGCGGCAGTTCTGTCGCGAATCTTTTACGGTGAATGCCCTACGACAACTGACAATGGCTTTTACTGCAAATCTTTGCGGCAGTTCTGTCGCGAATCTTTTACAGTGAATGCCTTACGACAACTGACAATGGCTTTTGCTGCGAATCTTTGAGGCAGTTCTGTCACGAATCTTTTACGGTGAATGCCTTACGACAACTGACAATGGCTTTTGCTGCGCATCTTTGCGGCAGTTCTTTCGCAAATCTTTTACGGTGATTGTCTTACGAGAACTGACGATGGCTTTTGTTTCGAAACTTTGCAGCTCAGTAATGACGTCCGCTGTCGAGTTTGTCTTTATCGATTTACTCTGTCTAGTTGATTGAACTTGTTAAGGTTGCGCTTAACTAATTTTTTTTCTTTTGATATTGATTTATTTGCTGAGATTCCTGGTAATCAGGAACTGATAATCACGACATTCGCTGGCCAACTAAATCCGAGGTTCGTCAAATGAATCTGCCTTAGTCCTTCTTTCTCCTTGTAAATGTGCAGTGCATAAAACTTCAGGTTCTAACCGCCTTGCATTTGTATAATTGTGATTCCTACACCATCGCTTAACTTGAAACTGAATTACGACTTTTTACCCGACACTTTTTGGAGCGGTTATGAGAATTTGCAGTGTGCAGCTTGGGCCTCTGGCGAACTACTTGAAAACTGTGAGTACCAATCTTTTTGTTTCACCTTTGTTTATTTGTTTGTTTGTTTGTTTGTTTATTGTTATGGGATATGCAGTGTAATCTGTGAAATGTACAGAAACTCTGTTTGTTTAATGTTAAATGAATTTAGGCACAATTATTGTTTGAAGCACATTTTTTTGTGTTCAATGTTCACGTGAGTAAAAAATTCTTCCATTTACACCGTTGCTATAAAAATTGAATTTTTACTGGATAAACTACATGTTTTTCACGTTGGGTAGTGCACTTTGCTATGGTACATTTTAGCTTTTCAACGATTGTTAACTCTCCAAAAAATAATAAATAAATAAATAAAAACGTTGTAGTCAACGAAGAGTGTAGCTGATAAATAAATATACCGTTATATTAAATTCGCAACCCCTCCCCCCCAAAAAACTGATGTTGCGTACTCCCCCCCCTAATGCAGTCATTTTCGCAAAGTTTACTTCAAACGTTCTCTGGCTGGCTAAGAAATAGTATACATGAACACTTGCTGGCAAACTGGAAATATTTCCTCTACCGCTGGCTGGATATTTCTTTTTTTTGGCGATTTTAATTTTGCTGGCTCGTTGACAAACTTCAAAATTGATGCTGGCTGGGATTTTTATTGATTAAAAGTCCTGCTCGCTGGCAGTGAAGAGCGGGTATTTTTTTCCCAGGAAAGTTAAATATTAAACAAGATTGACGCGGAGACCAGCAGGTGATGTTTAGTTCACTCTACAATCGATTTTCCCTGAAGCAGTCGTTGGGTACTCCTGATTGTTTCCTCGCCATACGTAATAAAACTAGCCAGCGTGCAGATGTCTCCTATTTCCTTTGCTAAGAATAGGAGACGTCTGCACGCAGTCAGAACGCGGGCTAAAATAAAACTTGACATTTTAGCTGGAATACTGTCGTTTAAATCAATACTCTTCTATTCCTTACCTTTTCTGTTTTGTGTTTTGCAACTGTGTTTTGTGTTTTTTGCTTTGTGAGTTTGTAACTGATCATGAGGAAATCGGATGTCTTGTAAATTTGTGATGTACAAATGCCAACAAGCATTGATCAGTTAATTTAGTGTCAAGCGGATGGTTTGTTGTGCCTGTTTAACGCACAGGCCCAGACAATCTGTTCGAAATTTGAGGGATTTGTATGGGAATATTACGGGGATAATGTTGATATTTTTCCTTAAAATAAACGTAAACTTACCTCAATTGTTGTATTTTGTCGTCCTTGCAGCTGTAAATGGCGAATATTGGCGATTTTGAACGTATTGCGTTCGAAGTTTACCTGATATTACTCTCTGGGCCCCCTGTGTTTAACGTTCCGTGAGATTAAGTTCTAGTCTGGACAGCGGCGTCGCAAGCTCGTCTTCTCCCACTACATGTAAGCGCCAGTAAATTAGTCAGCGTGACTGTTTTTTTGCGGTAAAGAGTCAGTTTCACCATGGTTTCACTTCGAGTAAAATAGCCTTGACTGGATTCCCTCATCCCTTAATAAAACACCAGAAAGCCCCAGAAAAAATAATATTTAACGCCGGCGGCTTGGAATTTAGGAAAAACGGTTATCACGAGATGTGAAACTTCACATACAATAACGTGTTCGTATTTGCACTCCGACGTATACGGTTACGGTTTTTATGCTTTTCGCCACGATTCTCGTCTATAAGTAGTTTGAGGAATTATTTTGTTGGATATATCGGGAGTTCAGTGTAAGCAGTGCAATGCAAGTTTTGGAATATTTAATGTAAATCGAACTTTCAAGGACAAACCTCATACATAGATTTTCCCTGTGCTAAGTTAACTTGGGAGCTTTAAAACCAAACCAAAAACCAATAAACAAAAACAAAACAAACTTGCAGCTTAAGCTATTCCCGTAACAAATAAAGTTCAGCTACCCATGTACAATAGTACTTCTAATCAGTTCCTTATACTTGCTTACTTTTAAGTCAGCATGTGAACACGTGTTCGACTGGAGTCCAGACAGGTAAGCATGTGTTGAAGAATCCTTGTGGAGCTCTCAAATACCTGTGGAGTTCGCACATACTTGCTTTTATATTGCTTGCATACAATACGTGTGCCAAGGAACCACTTGAAAATTTTTAGCCTTATTAGGCTTTAAATGAAAGTAAATTAATTTGGTTTAATAGCATTACTTTGAGTATATAAAAATGAGACTATTAGTAATATCATTGAAGGAACAACCTGTTCATACTGTGTCCTGGCTCAGATATTACAACTTGTTGAACTTGATCCTTTAAAGTGTCTGAAGTTACATATTAGAGAGGCCCAAACTGGATTTTCTTCTGACTTAAGATTGGCTGCCGAATCGGTGTACCGACATATGTAACACTGACGAGTATTAAAAATTTTAATTATATTTGTTGATTATCATTTTCAAATTTAAGTTGATGAATTCCATGATACACTGTAGTCAACCTACATTGTTCAAGTTACTAACATATGAAAGCCACTCAAAGGAGTGGTTTGATTCCCATCGTCATGGCTTGGAGAAAATCCACTAAAATGCAATGCGAGTCAGGGAATGCGTGTGCGTGTAAAGTTGTCAACCCTTTCCTTTCAACTAACGTTGTGCGTGATACCGTTTTCATTCACCACGAAAGGTGAAAAATACCAAAAACATTATCCAAAACCGTGAGAGACTTGAACTAACAACTATGTAATGCCACGACAAGAAATGTCTTCAAGAAAATCAAATTTTAAGCAACGAAAAGAAATCATGATCGATTTTCAGACTCCTACCTTGTTTGGTGAAGAAGATGATTTTCTATTTCCGTCAATTAGGTGGAAGTGAGAAGTCATCAGCCATAACAGAAAGCACACAGCGCTGGTTGTTCTCGACATTTCCTTGCGATACTTATTTTAACTGCAGAGTATGAAAAGAATCTTTAGTGCCAGGAGCTTTGCAACGGACTGTCCGTCTTCAGAGCCAAGAAAGAAATGCTTGCGTGGTCCTATACGCGGGGGAATGCATCTGATTTTTGTTCTTTGAATAGCATTTCATACGTTATGCGAGAAGACGTGATCTTTCTTGTGGTACAATGATTCATGCTTCGATCAGTAAAAAAAAAAAAAAACCCTGGACTGTATTCTTCTTCTGGGGTAGGGGTGTCTCGTAAGGGCGTAAGAAATCCTGCCTCTTCTCGGACCGAAATGCTACCTCTTCATCCTCTTTTGCAGGAATCTATTATTTTCGCATATTTCATAACGACCGAAATATGAAAGGAGAAATGCAAAGCATACAACACCAATTATTCGGCGAATTAAGGAAAAGAATTGTCAAACACGTTTACATAAAAAAGTGAGGGGAGAGGAGGGGTTATATACCCCTCAGCTTTCCGAATTCCTTCATCCCTTGTTGAGCCATCGGAGAAAAGAAATCTCGTCGGTGGTTTGCCAGTTGGAAAGGAGGTTAAGTTTTGATTCTCGGGACGCTATAGCAGATTTAAACCTTCATGTACAGCCACGTGTTCTCATTTGTACCGTGACTCCACGAACTCATTGGCGGCACTCCAATATTATGATTACTGAATTGTCAACTGATAGAATCGGAGACCCCTGTCGACGGTTAAAACGTAAACTATTTGGTGGTTAATGGTTACCCCGATAAAAACTCTCTAAAGACTGTGCTGCGACGAACTTAGCCCTTATTTTTGTCACATTTTGAGCCCATCAGTTTCATTATTGGGATGACCAAAGTACATCATACCCCGGTGGATTCTTGCTTTCTTTAATGCCATTAAAATCACATGGTTTGAAATAAGTACGTAACAGATAACCTCAAACCGGGTCGAGTTTATGGAAAGGTCATGCACTGAAGCCCTTGACTCACTTTTGAATTTCCAGATATCTGTACGTCTGTAAAGAAAGTTCTCACGAAGAACGGTCATAACTCAGTGTTTTTTTAGCATTTTCATTCCCTCATTTCCTTCCCTCGTGAGGTAAATTTAAGAAACTCATCCAGCTTCATTATCCAGGGAGGTTAGTTACTTTCTAGTCGACACTTGTTGATTTAGTCGGTGTGTGCTAAATGAAAGTCTACACGAAACTAGATGAACAAGAAAACCTGTGGTTTATCAGAGACGGGCTCTTACAAACTGGAGTCATTTATTTACATATGTGGGCACCTGTAGGCATGACGCGCATAGGTTTATGGTATTATTTTGATGGGTGTATAGAAATTGTAAGCAGTACAGTACAATTTTAGTAAAACGCTTTAAGAATATTAAACAAAACGCAATGTAAATGGGAAAAGGAACTCCAGAAAAAGTAAAAGTGATTTCATTCAGTGTCCGTACCCCATGAAGCTAAGTTCTCTTCTTGCTTAAATGTCGTAGCTTATGTTGCAGATGTCATGCCGCTTAGGCGGACTGAGAAAGTTCATTCAAACATTAAAACGCAATTATAGACGTTTATTAGAGTAATATTAAATAAGTGTTTATTGAATAAGACAAGCCCATAGAAAAAATAACTCCCTTATGCTAAGTTAACCTGGCAATTGGAAAAAAACGAAAAAATGGTTGAACATTCAACTAACATAAAACTCATTCACAATGGCATATCTGTTCAGTTCCTTATACAGTGCTTTTGTCGTCTTCATTATAACCAGTAAACAACGGATGCTATTTACTGAGTCTGTTTTAATGACACAGACTTTTTTACTGGGACCGAGGGACTTCTTCAACAACGCGACACTGAATGCCAGCCTGTAGAACCATCAGCGTTTCCATAACTGGGAAAGTTTCCAAGGTTGATTCCAACACGGATTCTCCCCTTGCGAATGTTGTCACAGTAACCCTCCATTGCGCCGGGTCTGTAGTTATCTACGTTACTACTTCTGATCCACACCACTGCGTCAATAGCCGGCAGTGGACCGCTACACTCGGCGCCATTGAAGGTGATGAACCATCGCTTACAGCAGTGGCTGCACCCACCCAAGTAGATGGTGCCCTGGTAAACAACACGAAGGGCTGTGTCATCCTTGGATTTATTAAACGGACAATCCTGCAACAGTAGAAATAATTATTTTTAAGGGCAGTCATTGATTCAATTTGGCTTGCATGTGCAAACAATACTCCAGTCGCCTCTTTTAACTGCAATAAATTGAGAGTGTATATATTTCCTCTAAAAAAGAATAAGGTTGCAAGCAAAATTACAAAAGTAACAATTCAAAATAACCACTGTTTTTTCAAGTGGCTAGATAATAGTTCTATAACCCTAAAACAATTTTCGCCAAATTTTATCATCCAGGTTTTACAGATAAGCCACGTGCACGATTTTATTTAAATTACTATCAACGATGACCTGCTTCTGACACAATTACCACCCAAAAGAAACACAGCTCATGGCTTATCCTACTTTGTCGAAATTAACTTTGTCTTTCTACCAGTCCAGATCCCGGAGCTTGAATAGTACAACTAAGTAAACAGTAACCAATTCTGGAGGTAGAAATGAGATCCAGGCATGTGGAAAAGCGCAGGGACCCATTGTTTTGCGCCAACCGTGAGAAGACTTCCTATCACCTTTAATTATTGTTTATCTCCAATTTAGAAATAAAATTTGGATTTTGCCCCATTAAATCTTGAGCAAGAATCTTGAGGCTATGATAACTTAAAACGTCTTTTCATGTGGCTTTATTCTTGCTTCTTTTTATTTTGTTGTCAAGTTTCTGAGTAATTGAGCACAATCGTGTAAGTTTTTGACTCCGACCAGGAGAGGATAAAGAGGTAAAAGAGTTAACCCCCCATATAGGCCCTAACCCCATCGTAACCCCTCTTAAGTTATTTTTAGTAACAAAGTGGTGGGAAACTTAAATTTCAAAACGTTATATTTTTTGAGTGGATAAAGATATTTCCAATTTTATTTTCAGTTTTGTGGTCCTCGTAACTTCACAGCGGTCAAACGCACATCGCGTGCACAGTTCCCAACATGACTTTTCATAGGAAGATAGAGACAAATGTGGAAAGCTTCACTTTAACCGCGAAACGTAACGCCGTTTCTTAAGCTTTTTACGTTGAGTATGAGTTTAAAATGAAGTAACTGTTGTGCACAAGTTTTGCCGGCGTGAAATTCACTTTGCCGGGACATGTTCTGCAACATTTTCCTACCAACTTCGTGCTCGTAAATGTTTGAACTGATTCAGACTTCAAGGCTTCGATAGACCGGAAGGGACGTATTTTTTTGCGTTTGATTGCTGTGAACCTTGTAAGAAGGTCTTTTCAGAGACCGTCATAAGATATCCCATTACACTAAAAGCAAAATTTGGCGTTAACTTTGTGACGTCATTTTCCCGGCAAAAAATGTCCAAATTGGAAAAAACTAAAATAACGAAATTTTACAGAATGACGAGTTCTATATTGCTGCAAAATTTCTGGGTAATTGCTTTAAAACTCAATAAATTATTTGAAATTGGAATTTCCCGCCATTTTATTACTGAAAATAATTTAAGAGGGATTACGTTGGGGATAGGGATAGCTCTTTTACCCTTTATCCTCTCTTGTTCAGACATTAGTGGGAACGTGATCACCAGAACTAGATAAAGGCTTAAGTAATCAAAGTAGCAAAATTATGCCCCCAATAAACGTTACGACCGTTGTGATATGAGATTTCAGTTTATTCCCATCTCGCTAGTTTTCCTTATTGTATTACCTTAATTCGGCCAATGTCACGACCGTCACTATTCTTCCACGCACACTGTTTCCAGCTCCTGAATTCAGTGTCTTTGGCACTTGGTCCCGCTTCCCCTTTACACCACGTGGTCCAGGGGCACCCACCCAGCCCTTCTCACCTTTAGCACCATCTCGTCCGTCGCGGCCTGGTAACCCATTGTGTCCGGTCCATTCACGCCATTGCGTCCAGGAAGGCCTGGCGATCCTTGCAGGCACGTATTAGAGTTCTGTGTTAACATCATAGAGGGCCAAAAAAATTAACACTTTATTTTAACACATCAGTGTAAAGTGCTACTTTTAAATGTAGACAGTGGTGACAATGTTCAGCTAGCCAATGAGACATTTGCAGTGCGATTCATGGGTTGACACCTGACACTCAGTCCAGTGTAGTCAACTCAGAGACCACTGTATTGTTGCCATTAAGTGCCATTTCAATGGCAGGCTTTACGTGATGTTAATTATTAAAAAAAAACAGGAAGACCTCAGTATTAAAAATGCCGTGTATTTTGCAAAATTGTCTATGTCTATGTTAACTCGCACCTTACATATCAGATCTTCGTACTTACACAGTGACAGCGTCTCAGTCACTAGGTATAAATGATGTATCTATAAGACGTTTTTGCAAAAGTGACGACCCTGTTCGATTCTCTACATGTACTTCACTATACCTCACTATTTGTGCAGATTTTTATGGTCATGTGACTAAACGTTGAATGTGATGCTTTAAGCGCACTGAAGGCAAATAGATCTTATAAGTGGCATTTTTTCCTGAGCGTCTGAATGCCAGATCGTAAAACGAGGGTGCTAATGGGGGTACCCAATTGTCAGTTAACTACTATGGTGGCCCATCAACGCCATAGAAAAAATGCAACATAGTAGTGTAATTTTTGAAAGCACACATTTTTATTTTTATTCATTTCATATTATTATTTGTTAGTTTTTATTTTTTTTTATGTTTATTTGAAAATATATCATGAGACAAAATATTCAAAAGATATTTAAAAAAAAAAAATTCCCTCTGTGGCCCAGCAACGCCATAGACCACAATGCAGTTTGGGAATTACGTAATATTGTGGTATTTCCCCACGCGCACGTGCTCGAGTTTGTCAGTTCGCTTATTAGCGACCATTCGCTTTATCATTATTCTAATCACATGTAAACAGACACTTTAATCAATGATGTCAAAGCGAAAACGTGAATGGGAGGATTACAAGGAGAAAATATCGAAGAAAAGGACCGGAAAGAAAAAGGACGAGGCTGGTCCAAGTGGGCTGTGCGGGAGCATTACCGTCCAAAGACTGTCTCCGAACGTAGAAGGCAAGTGCCAAAAGTATTCTCGAATCGGTGCTTTAACTCTTGTTCCCTTGGAAGAAGAAGCCACTTTGCCAAACATCAAAGCGGCATGCAAAGCACATTTTGGTACAAATCTTGAATGCGATGTTCTGGCTGGAGAACGAGGTCCTTCTTTCACTGATGCTAGCCAAATACAAAACTGGAAAGTGATTCACATCAGATTTATCGAGAAGTCGCCAAGTCTGCCACTTCAACGACAGAGTGAGCCGGCCAAGGATGCATGTGGCTCAATGGCAAAAGAGAGTAGGCCTAAAATTGCCAAATCTTCAATTGCAGCATCTGTTCCGCTTAGCCAGATGCTAAAACTAGGTAAGTTAATCGTACCGGAAGTTGACATTGTAACGCTTTCGCTGGAAGAATTTTCTTTAGCGGAAATGAGGTGGCTGGAGCCTTTCCAAGCAACCTTTTCTCTGGAACGGAAAAGCTTCGCCAGTGGAGGGTTTCGCAATGCATACCTGGCAAAGGCCATTAGTGGGATAGCCAAGGGGAAATATGTCCTTAAGAGATATAAAGAAGATAAAGTCAATGAAATTAAAGAGCTATTTGGAACAACGGAAGCGCATACAAGGAAAGTGATTCAGATGAATGCGTTGGCCCGTAACTTTGCGCAGAACTTAGATCTGGAAAGGCCAATTTTGGAGTATGGAGCGACTTTTACGTATTCAAAGGTGTACTACTCATCTTTCAACGGGGAATTTGTGACTCTCGAGGACTTTATCGAAGGAACATTCGAGAAGTACATAAACAACACGGGTGAAATTTGTGGCGATGGTACCAGTGAAATAAGCCTAAAAGCTGAAGCTTTTGTGCATTTTACTTATGTAAACTCCAACCAGCAGCACATAGTATCTGACATTCAGGGTGTTAACTACTGGCTGTGCGATCCTGAAATCGCAAGTGCAAAGCTGATGGATGAAATTGACAGTTCGATTTTATTCTGTTGTGGAAACCTGTCAAAGACTGCAATTGACACTTTCTTTCGGGAACACAACTGTAACAAATTTTGTCAACTGTTAAAGTTACCACCTCCTTAGTGAAGAAAAGTGGAACAACAAAATATTACAATACAGCATTGAACATTAATTGCAACAAATTAAATAAGCTGGCTAAACTAAGTACACTATCATGTAAATGGTTTTTTGTCAATATTGGTGCACCTAACAATGTGGGGGAGAGGGTGGACTTAAGGGGTGGGACTTGAGCCAATCAAAGAGTTGCTCCAGGGTGGGTGACTTGAAAGTTGTTGTTGTCTCAGGGGTGGGGCTTTTGACTTATTTTGGTAAAAAATGTCAAATCCCAACCAATTAACAGGTGAATAGCACAGTTTAGTTGCAGTGTACATAACAGTTGAGTTGATGAGTTTTGGTTGTCCTCAGATTGTTCAGTTATGTTTTGTTATACCATAAGCATGGGGATTGTTCATCAGGGTCAATATAAACAGTAAATCTCCAGAACAATCCACAATTTTATGAGAATGTTTATAATCTTCGCCTCCACATGCAACAATGTTAAGTATTTCTGAATGGTAAAAGCTAGTAATCAGACACATGTGGTTCCAAAAGTACCATGTAAAGGCCAATCTGTGTATAAGTTGAGTTATGAGTTGTCTTTTATGGTGCCATGAGATTTTTATTGCCTGCAATAATTTGTGTGATTTGTCAACTGTTTATTCAAGATTGTTATTCAAATAATGATAATTTATCATGTTTACTATATACAAAGTGATAATTCAAGAACACTTGTCATAATTTTTCTAATAATTTTTCTGTTTCAGAATAACATTTTATAGAAATATTTCTGTAGTAAAATTTTCAAATCAATGATACTTGTTACCGGTACTGCAATCAATGCATTTATCTTCATTTATATTTTTGATAAACATGTGGGATTTCCAACATTAAAACTTTGGAAGTTGTGTCACTCTTCTGATGTTCATTTATCACAACTTCTTCTGTGAGCTGCAAATTATGTACCTGTCTACAAGCTAAAATTAGCTTTCAGATACAAAAATGCATTGGCTGCTTGGGCTGGCTCAACATCCTCAGTGTTGGGCAAAAGTCTTTGGCATTCTTGTCTAAAATCTTCAGGTAGATAGTGATCAGTACCATCGAGAACATTTGCGAATTCAGCAACCTCTCTCAGCTGCTCCTCTGTTACTGCAAAACCACACTTTTCCCCACCATGCCTCTCTGGGCAGGTATAAATGTGATCTGGAACACCTACAGGAAGTTCCTTCTTCTTTTGTTTTCGTATTCTGTGGGCATTCCAAACAGAACACCGAAACACGTCAAGCTCCTTTTGGATCACTGGGATATAGACATAAGCGAGCATCTTCCTAAAAAAGAACACCAGTCAGAAAATATCAAGAGATCAGTACATAGTAAAAACAGCCTTTTCTTTTGTTGTCATTACAAAGACACTTCTCTGTCAGCTTGATCAGTCAAGTTTAGCCTCTGAATAAAACATACAAAAATAATGAAGGTGTCAAAGGAGGGCACAAATTTAGGCCTTTTTAACAGAGAAAAGTTTTGCAAGCCAGGAGTATTACCCAACCTTTGAAGTGAGTGACCCTGGTTACCGGAGGGAGACTCTTATAACCAGGCAGCTTATGTTTCTCATGTCAATGGTTACCATGTTAGAGAAAAGAGACAAATGTTCTTACAGGACCTAAGATGAGTGGAACAGTTATGGTACCATACCAGTGCATAATGTATACCTATCATTATCATCACTTGCATCATAATCACCATCCTCTACCAAAGTGCTTAACTGACTCTTAAAAAACCTCTCCATTCTCTCCAGTAAGTCTTTCCACCACCTTTCGATCTTATTTTGTGTTGAAGGTCCATACAACACACATTCAGTGCCATCTTCCATATCACCACATTGTGCTCGAAGATAACTGTGGATGGTAGCCATGATTCCAGTTTCAGTTCCTCTGTCCACACGTATCCTGTCAGGTAACACTAGGAAATAAAGCATTCTACAATCACCGTTCTGTGAAATATCTATTACCTTGGAATAAAACAGAACTTTGTCGTCCAGTGCCCTGAAATCATTGTCAAGATAATATCCATGTGTTTATGATGTCAAATTACCTCTTCTCTCAAAAAGGAAGTCAAAATAAAATCTTCCAATGATATGGGGGTTGCTGTTGGATGTCCATATTCTCAGGAATTGAATTCTACTGCTAAAAGTGTCTTGGGCACCATAGATGCAAAGTGGAAACATTGAATTCTGGAAACCACAGAGCTTGTCATGCCCATCGAGAGACATGGTGCTATCAGATCCCTGAAATAAAAATAGTAAGCACATGAAGTGATGATGCGACCCATTCCCTTCCAGATCGGGTTGTACATGTAGGCAGGCTTTGATGTACCTGTCTCTTTTGACTCTTTACCAGTAAAAATTTGTTTCAGTTTTTATCAAAATTCCATCTTTATTAAAAGAAGTTCGCCTTCACTGCTCAGTGATAGAAGACTATATAAATCAAGAGGGTGAGGCCATGGATTTCCTACCTGCACGTACAAGGCTATCCCGAAATAACAGTGCGACGCACCGATTGTTAGCAGAATTCAACGTAGTTGTATGTGCATAAAAAAAAGTCAAGAATAGGAAGCAGTGAAGAAACAAGATAAGTGAAACACATATTTTTTTGCTCACATTTGAGGTAAAAGCTCCAGTTCTCGTGGGACGTTTTGGCATCCCCACACCACCTCTTTCCTCAAGACCTTCCGGATTTACGTCCGCCATAACGTCGTACACCAGGTTTCTTGGGACGCTGAGTCCATGAACTTCTCGAACCTTCTTGTGTAGTGAGCGGTAACCTAATAACCTTCCTGGTCCTTTCATTTCTTTCTCGACGGCCTCTTTCACCTCGTCTATATCGACAGAGTAGTCCGTATATCGGATCCCAAAATGATGGAGACGGCGAGAAAGAGTCCTCAAGCTCCAAGAATACATCGGATATTTGACTTTCATTAAGTCTACTATTTCTGACTGTCGCAGGTTACGACTAACATTCTCCTTAAGGTCGTTCATTAGCTCAATATCGTCTTCCCACTCTGAGTTTCTTATTCTAGCGGCCATTTTGAAATAGGAAGCGTTAAAGGGGATTATGGGTTATCATACATACCTTTGCTCGCGATGCATTGTGGTCTATGGCGTTGCTGGGCCACAGAGGGAATTTTTTTTTTAAAATATCTTTTGAATATTTTGTCTCATGATATATTTTCAAATAAACATAAAAAAAAATAAAAACTAACAAATAATAATATGAAATGAATAAAAATAAAAATGTGTGCTTTCAAAAATTACACTACTATGTTGCATTTTTTCTATGGCGTTGATGGGCCACCATAAACTACTAATTTTTCATCCAAATGTCAGTTAACTACTATTTTTTTTGGCTAATTGTCAGTTAACTACTAATTGTTGTTAGCTGTTAACTTTCCTTTTCTTATAGCGAAAATTATTGCGTCATCACCGAGTTTTTCTTATGTCAATCATCCTTGGGGGTGGACCTTACTCAAACTAAGAACTAAATTACAGCTTCCGGACATGAAAATAATTATTAAAAAACCAACCAAATCACGATTAAATTATGAAGATATGAACTACATATATTTGAACTGCGGAATGAAGAAATAAATGTAACGAAGATCCTCGCAGTTATGAAAAGAAAGTTATTAACGCAATTGCATAAGTTGCGTTAATAACTGCGAGGATCTTCTTTACATTTATTTCAAATCACGATTAATCAGAAATCTTGCTCATTACGAAAGGGCTTGTGTATTGTCGACCTGTAATCAATTATTGACGTGATATAAATCAGGTCAAACAAGGCCAAACTATGTTCGCTCGCTGGACAATTAATTATCTTATCGGAACAACTTCAAGTCAAACGCACCGAGTCCAAACTTTACCGCTTCTTGCTTAATTCCCATAACACCTGTAAAATGTTTACAAACTATGTTCACTGAATTGTGTTTTGCCAAGTCAAACGGCGCGCGTGTCGTTCGAATTCCGATCCTTTGTCATCATCTCGATAAAAACTAAGAGTAACTTTGACCATAGCTTGCGTGGCAGACGCAGAAAGGGGAGGGAAAGGGGAAGAAATTATTCGCAAGCGCGAGCAACGAGCGTATTTGAGCCGTATTTTACTTTTGCCAGGCGACTGCAAAAATCATGATTGGTCAGAATTACTTATATGTCAATCAAGGGCCCAATCGAACGCTCTGATTGGACACAATTAATTTATGTCAGTTAAATGCTCAAAATTCGTGTTTCTCAATTTACATTCAACGTAGTAATAAAATGGGGCTGGAAGGTCTGCATGACTTCCTTCCTCTCCCTTCCTCCCGCTTCCGCGCTCGCAAATAATTTCTCTTCTTTTCCCTCCACTTTCCGCGCCTGCCACGCAGGCTACTTTGACCACGGCGCTCGAAGCCATCGCGGAGAACGAGGTCCAAATTAGACGCTCTCTCGTGGCTGGCACTTTTACATCGAAGGTGACTCAAATAACAGTTAATATGTTACGACAGGTCATGCAGCGTTAGGAAAATCTTTGTTGCTTTTAAGAACATCAACAATCGTATTCAATATAATTAATAAAATGTCAGTTAACTATTAACTTTTCATTTATCAGTTAACTACTAATTTTTTGGCCAAATATCAGTTAACTACTATTTTTTTGGCCAATTGTCAGTTAACTATTAACCCCATTAGCACCCTCTAAAACAAATGACTCAAGCATAACAAGATCAAGGAAGTCCAGATTATCAGCTTTCAATTACTTGTGTTTACAAATAACACCAAGGAACCAGAACATGGGTAAATTATTCATTTCTTTCTATTTTATAATCTTAGGGGTTGCTGTAGTTCAACGTGCTAGCTAGAACTCTTGAGAGTTCATTAGAGATCAATTTCTTTCAGACAATAGCATGGTAACGTGATAACGAGGAAACGAATGTTGCGTATATAGGTCCCATGTTTTTTGTTCCAAATGACTTTTATTTCTTCTTAATCAAAGTTAAAACGTAAGACTACATCTTTACTATAACAAGGAACATCCCCATTGAAATTATTAAGACGATAGCATCATATTCCTGCACGTCTCTGATTTTAAAACGCCTACCTTGGTCGAGGAAGCGGGTTTGTTTCCCTCAACTGGATAAAAGAGAGAAGCAGACATCAACCACAGGAGAAGTGAAGATACGGCAACAGATGTTCCAAACATTTCTTCCTTTCTCTCAGCCACAGAGTAAAAATACTTCCAAGGACCAAGAGCTCAACAGAAATCAGTCCGTGTAGTCAGTCCGAGCACACTGGGGAACATGTAGGATGAGGTGGAATACTAAGGGCGTTTTATTAAAACTAGGAGCTCAGCAGATATCTGTCAGTCTTGTCGGAGAGAAGACGGAAATGATATTGTGTAATATAAAGGATCTTGAAAAGCAGAAGCATTTTATGAGAGATCTGTCAGTCTTGGAAATACTAACGTGGAAGATCAGTTGCAGTTTGATCTTTTCTTCGATTATTGTTTTGAGTTGTTATCATCGTTCACTGTGTATCTGTCAGTAGTCAGACAGTCATGATTGCACTTTGCATTTTGGGTGCTGATTATAGAATTCACGGTAGTGGCGTGCAACTGCACGTACACGCAAGTCGTCAACTTCAGAATAACTTGAAGAGAATCTTCGGGTTAGACATTTAGTAGAGGCCTCATCGTCTATTAGGACTGAAAAAGGAAACGCTACTGAGGGATAAGACTGAAAACCAAGAGCTTAACAGAGATCTTAAAGTCTTGTTCATTGTTTCCTTTGGGGTCGGACACCTCTTAACTGATTTTCAGACGTTAATTAAAAAATCTGTCCAAAGGGATAGACAGCCACTAATTCAAAACGGCGGCTGCTGCCAAAAAAGATACCCGTATCAAAATCAAACAAAACCTTGGTTTATGAGGATCGTGCTGTACCCCTTCGTCACTTCCCTGTACGCGTGAAGGCTAATTGCAAATATAATGCCATAATATAATGAATGCATTAAGACAATTGACTTAAGTGACCTTGGTCGTGTTAATGGAGAGGTTTTTTTTTGTCAGGGGAGTACAGTAAGAGGAAGGTAGGGGCAGTGCTGGCGGGGGGGGGGGGGGGTTAGGTGATGGTGGGTAGCAGGTGGAAAGTAAAGGCCTCCGATGGAAACAGTTTTTAATGGCCTTGATCCATTACAGTTGCACAAAATGTTACTGACGTTACAAACATAACGACGATACACTAACGCTGTAGCCAGCGAGAGCAGACGCCTTTTCCAGGCTTTTTTTAACATACAGAAATCTTACGGCTACCGAAATGTGGGAACCGAAATAAACTCACCGTGACAAGGGATACGGTTACCTAAAGCATGCTATAGGCTTTAGATGCTTTTTCCATCTCTACGGCCCTATTCGTTGTTTTGCAGTCTACCGTTGAGAAGTAGAACAATAGAATTGCTGATAGATTGTCTGCAAAGAGTATGCAATCAAACCGCTAACAAACCTTTTTCTATCGCGCTGTTATCTTTGCTTTTGGTAAAACTTGTAAAATTAAGTTTTTGAAAATTTGAGGACCTTACCCGAGAAGTCTTGTAACCGTTTTCACAAATTCTGACAATCACTTCACTTCACTTGGCGAAAATTGAAGTTATACATTTACTAATTATGAAATCATTGTGATCTGAAAACTTCACGCGCAAACTGCCCTGAGACATCCGTCATTGCAAAAAGATGCTGAAAAAGAGGTATTGCATGTGCCAAATATTGGCTTACCCGCTCCCCACTGGGGGGAGAGTTGGGAGATAAGTTGCATATGCCAAAGCGGAAGCTATAGAACTCATCCAACCTTACCCAGGTTGAGTTTCTTGGGTGGGATAAGTGGGACGCGTCCTGGCAACATGCAGGACTATATCAAGAAACTACAGGCAGGGGTCGTTAATTTTCTTTATTTTATAGAACAGACTATTATTGCATATTACGATACTGTGTATGAGTGGCCTGCAATCTTGAACAGAGAGGCATGGAGAAGATTCAACGTCTTTCGCTAAAAAAAAACTGTTCTCACTCATTGTCCCGTCCGCAGCTGGGAGAGGGATTTACTAAGATTGTCTCGATACGCTGAAATTTCGATACATGAATTTAGGTCTAACTGGGACAAAAACAACATAAAATTAATAGACATGTTTTCGTTTTCCTTTGTTCCTTTGATCCCATCATCAAACTGAGTTGTAGCGTATCGAGGAAGCTAATTTAAGCCAAGCCAGGGAGGGAGGTAAAAACAAATTTAAAGCATTTGTTGGAGTGAACTAACAGAACAGAAAATTCTTTGCTCCTTATTCTCTTCTTGAAAGAAATAATTTAAACACAGCCATGAACTCTTACATGGGGCATTTTTCCGAAAAAAATATATAAAAGTAGTCAATGTATGCAATACGCACGATGCATGCTTAACATTCATTCATTTCTTATATTAAAGCGTACAAAAAAATTGCTAAGCCAAAAGTAGCAAAAACGTTTAATAAATGATTAAAATAATATTTGAAGTTAGCTTAAACTTTACATAAAAATCTAGCTGTATAAAAATCCAGGTATTAGGCAGCTCTTTAGAACCCGCAACTTTATTAAAAACCTTGTTATCACGCACCTTAGGGGTAGGTGTTATTGGTTCTGTTATTTGTTTACCCCTGTTTTTTTCTGAGTGGTTACTTAAATGTTTATTGGGACTGAGGGACCTCTTCAATAATCAAACGAGAAACAGACTTCCAGCCAGTATCACCATCGGAGTTTCCATACCCAGGGCAGTTTCCAATGTTGATTCCAACACGGATTATCCCCTTGTGAATGTTGTCACAGTAACCCTCTATTGATCCGGGTCTGTGGCTGTTTTGGTCAATCTTTCTCATCCACACCACTGCATCAATAGGAAGTGGACCGCTGCACTCGGCGCCATTGAAGGTGATGAACCATCGCTTACAGCAGTGGCTGCACCCACCCAAGTAGATGGTGCCCTGGTAAACAACACGAAGGGCTGTGTCATCCTTGGATTTATTAAACGGACAATCCTGCAACAGTAGAAATAATTATTTTTATTTTTAAGCAACTCAAAGAAATTACTCAAAAGATTGATGAATTGAACACAGCAACCTCCATAGGGAGAATTCCACGCAAAATTGGAACAAACTATGGGAACTATACAGCAGAAGAATGGAAGAACTGGACATTAACATTTTCAATGTATGCCCTTTATGGAATTCTTCCAGACAACCACCTTCGCATTTGGGAAAGATTTGTTTTGGCATGCAGAATTCTATGCCAGCCAGTAATCAGTAAGCAGGAAATTTTGAAAGCTGATGCCCTGTTGGTCAACTTCTGTACAGGAATGGAAAAATTATATGGAAAGCAGTTTTTGACTTGTAATATGCATCTTCATTGCCATCTTCGTTCTGTTTTATTGGACTATGGACCAGTATTTGGCTTTTGGTTGTTTTCGTTTGAACGTTATAATGGGCAAATTGGATCTACCGTTACTAACAACCGATCTGTAGAAATTCAGTTCATGAGAGACTTCCTTAAAGAGCACTTTCTTATGCCATCTGCAGGAAATCTACCAAGTGTTTATCATGAGGAATTTTTGCCAATTTTTGACAAATGGAGAGGAAAGCAAACCACAGCTTCAACTGAGAGTAAAGTACAACATTGGTATTTATTGTCTCTGCTAGACAATTTTAACTTTGTTTTATGGTATGACAATAGCAATATAAGAGTCCCTGCCAGCTACCAAGTTGATCTTTTAAGTTCAGAGGACATAGTTTCATTGCTGACTGTTTACCATGCGTTATATCCAACAGCACGAAACATTGACATTGGTGATTTGCATTTTACTATCAAGAAGTTCTCAAGCATTTTTGTTGGTGCTGAAAAGTTTGGCTCCAAACTAGAGTCTAGATCTTTAAGGAGTGCCAGAGTACTTGCTTCGTGGCACAGCGAAGAGGGACTCATCAGCCCTGCATCTCCATTATCACCTGGAATTGTTGATTATTTCATATGCCATAAATTAGTTATGGATGGTATCGAAAGAGAGCATTATTTCGCTTGTGTGCGATAGTTCAAGAAACATCCTCTCAAACAGCGCTTGGGCAATTTTCCTACTCTCCCTGTATGGGCTGCAAATGACTTTGAACCTAGGTCACCAAGCTACTTTTTACCTGTCTGTCGGATTCACAGTCTTTATTCTGAAGCTCGTTTAACTGATGACGGTGATAGACTGGTGGCAGTTTGCCCTATCTCACGCCGTGTCACTATTTTACCATCCTGTTAAAAAGCCTGCATGTTGTAATAAGCCCGGTTCACACATTTTTGCATGTACATAAAACTGTAAATTGATCGACCCAGCTGTTTCCTTTATTCAACATTCAGAGAAGGGTATTTGACAGACTTAGTTTGACATTAGCCGAGAATGAACAGTTGACCAGTTCTTGTTACTGGTGATGAACTTCGAGTTGAAACAATTTGTTTTTAAGAATTTTAATAACTTTTTAGCCTTTTTATTTTTTTTATGAGCAACATTATGACAACAGATCTTGTTATATTTTCTTACATTTTTTAACTGAACCAGGTGAAATGACATTTGAATGAGTATTTCTCTAGATTAATATTGCATGTTGTTAGCTTTCAAACCATTAGCTTCAGAAAATGTTTTTTTTCTCAAATAAGAAGGCATTTCAAAATGAATAACTTTGTAGTATCAATAAATATCAATATGGGAAAATGATGAATGTGGCTCACTATCTATTGAAGTTTACACTGCTTACATGTCATTCAGTTATAAATTGCTTGATGTGCATACAATGCATGCTAGCAATGTTTTTGATTTTAGTGCAAGGCTTCTGCCAGAGAATCCAATATGAATAATTAGTTTATACCACACAGAAGCGAAAAGTGCTTTTTGCACCCGCTGATTAGTTAACTCGGTAGTGATTAGCAAAGTACAGTGTACTAGTCACCTCCTAGCAGCTAAAAAGAAACAAACTGCCTTTGTTCATAGCTTTGTTTACTGAAAGTGATGTTTTAGTCTGCTAGTTTTTCACTCTGTGTGGTACACGTATATAATAAAACAATTATTCACCTCAGTGTCACTGAATGTGGTGGATATTTACCTCGCCGCTCCTTGCCTCAGTACATATGATGATATCCACCACTATTCACCTCCACTTTGGTGAATAATTGTTAATTATTCCTACAAAAAATTGATAGTTCACCTTTGACAAATCCTACCCAAAATTTTAAATTACCAAGTCTCAAAACTTAATAACAATGCAGATGGTCACAATTTAAAAAAGAGATTTTGGATAAATCAAAAAAGTTCATGTATGTATGTTTAAGTTGTCTTAAACACATCAAAAATCTTCCAATAAATTTAATATTGTATTTAGGTGCAGTTTAAGATTGACCTTAAATCTTTAATAATATTTAATAAGATTTAATGTCGCATAAAACTTACCTAAATTTTGCAACAGATTTAAATGTAATTTAAAAGAACTTAAACATGACTTAAAAATCAACCCTGATTTAATTGATATTTAAGAATGCTTATACTCAGCTTAAATGAGAGTATCTATTTAAGTCACATTTAGGTATCCTAAACATGTCTTAAATTTAACTCTGGATTTAAGAGTTGTTTAATTTTGCTTAAATGTCACTAAAATTTAGCTTTTTGCCCAGTGCATCGCTTACAGCAATTGTTACATTTCAAATGTAAGGTGCCTTGGTAAAGAACACGAAGAGCTGTGTCATCCTTCGTTTTTGTAAACAGGCAATCCTTTACGAACAGGAATAATATAATAAATTATATTGAATGAGAGCCCAAATAGCACCGAAGAGATCTATTGTTTCTGAACATACACGTAGGGTTAATAATGCAAAGAAAATGAAATATGAAATGTGGGGCATTTCCGCGACGCTTCCTTTATCCGGGTCAGAAAACTAGTTAGTTAGTCTGTCTTCTGACCCTGATGAAGGCAGTATTGCCGAAACATCGACTGTGTAATTTGTTATTTCAGCTGGGTTAAAACTTTACATTTTTCCTTTACATTACTATAAGATGCTGCACAGGACATCTTCTGCATATAACATTCTAGTTCTCAGGATGGGCTCAAAGTTAAATTATTGCGAAGGTATACTTCCACGAGTTTGGTGCACAGGCAAATTTATCACAGCTTGAGCCATTTACTTCCGTTTGTCAAAATCATTCGTTCGTCCAATAGCAGAGATCAAGAAATGAAATCTATTGACTCGCTTTACTAATTGGAAAAGAAAAACGTCTTTCAGTGTTTGCTAGTGGGCTATAATAACTGGTTTGGACCATGTCCACAAAGACTCTTCAGTGAGAAAAAAGCAATATGTTTCCCATCATGTTCTATTGATTCTGATTGATTAACAGTTTGTGCATTAAAAGATTACGTTCGCGCTTTCTTGGTTCGTGATGGATTTAATACCTTGAGCAGACCAATGTCACGATCGTCATTCTGTCTCCACGCACACTGCTTCCAGTTTCTTTGTTCAGCGTCCTTGCCACTTGGTCCTGCTTCTCCCCTAACACCACGCGGTCCAGGGGGACCTGCCATTCCTTTCTCACCTTTAGTACCATCTCGTCCATCGCGGCCTGGTAACCCGTTATGTCCATTTACACCATTGCGCCCAGGAAGGCCTGGTGATCCTTGCAGGCACACATTCGTGTTCTGTGAAGCAAAGAAGTTTGTCAACTTTGAAGCTTAAAGATATTAACCAAGACCGAGTGAAAGAAGACAGTGGCGACAACAGTAAGGGAGTGAATGAGACATTTTTATAACACATGAGTTGGCTCGTACTAATCTTGCTTACACACACACAGTGCCTGATCACAACTGATCACGCGATCTTTTAAACGAGTAGGTTATCACGTGCTCCAAGGGAGTTCAGAAAGGAAAGCACAGGTTGAAGGATCCTTGTCAGTTTGTTCTTCTAGTTACTGTTATCGCGCTGGGAGCTCCTAAATGTATGTGGAATTAACATGAGTGTTTTTGGTTTGTTTGTTTTTTTTTGGGGGGGGGGCTACACTTTCAAGAATAGATACATGAAAGTGACAAAGTGATTTTGCTGAAGTTACTGAGGATGGATTTCTGTGTTGGAACATTCACCTTTTGTGCCTCCTTTCCATGGGCAATTGTTATTCAACAGGTAAGTAGAAATGGTTTTTTTCCATGAGCTATAGGAAACATGTACTGTTCGAGTTCTCACCGAACGTTGAAAATTTATTCGGCCCGAAAAGTTTTCAGGACGTTTGAGAAACGAACACCAGCCTATTCATGGGAGCTCCGCTGTTAACACCTCTATCTCTTCAGTTAAATCAAATAATCAATGAGCTCTTTTCGAGAATCGAACACATATGATCCTCAAGTGAACCTACTGACAAATACCACAAGAGGCAGATCATGGGCAAAATTTGGGTGGCAGGGAAGCGCAGCCAATCTAAGGACGCGGTGGGGCCAGGAGGGGAGTGCCCTCTTGGGGGGGGGGGGGGAGAGACCAGATCAGGTGGTACCGGGGGTAGTCACCCTGGACAGTTGTCAAGATCTGTCTCCAGTGGGGTGAGGCCCATATTCCATAGTCACAGGGATCTAAGGGAACCCGGAAGGGGACCTCCGGGGGGGAGTACAAGTTAGGTGTGACCGGGGGTATCCGCCCTAGAATGGATCTTTTTCCACAGCTCATCCTGAAGGGCTTAGCCTTACTATAGGGTAAAGTGCAGCCAAGGGGTGTACTTTCCTGCCACGGATTGTGGAGCATGCAAGTGCAGGGAACACAATTCCCCCACAGTAAAAAGTAGGGGGAAGTAGGGCTCTCGGGTAAGGGAGAGCCCTACTTCCAATACAATGAAAATGTTCGAGTGCACAGTAGCTGTTCATAAAAGGGAGGGGGGACTATTAAACAAGCAATGTTTAAGAGCTAGACTAGAGCTGCCATGTACCGAAGCCTATAGAATAATGAGCATAGAAAATGCAGTTCAAAGTATTTGGGGAGGCGAAAACGTGCACTGAACACGTGTTTGGTTGAATGGAACCTTTGTAGAAATACATATTTGAGAGGTAAAGTTACACTGGACTTCGACCCTTGTGTAGATTCTTGTTGATACAAAAACTACTTGTAATAAAACTATGCTAGCGTTGTGTGACTAAAGGAACCCGAATGTATCCATCATCATCGTCATCATCATCATCATCATCATCATCATCATCATCATCATCATCATCATATCTTTTATTTGAACACGACAAAAATGGACGTGGGGTTGTAACAAGCAGGACCAAAATTGAAATTAGATACAATACACAACTACGATAATTCTCCTGAGAATAATATTCGATAAGAAATTGGGAAAGAAACAATGTATATATGAGATTTCAAATGAAATGAAAATATAAGTCCTATGAATTTAGTGCTACAAGATCTGGTGTCCTGATTTGAACCTTAACTCAAGGTTCATTAACATCACTTTATACTACAATAAACTTGAACTAAACACTAGCATTAAAATTGCCGTAGATTCTAGGATATTCATACTCTTACCTTGTTTAACGAAGAAGTATTTAAATTTCCGTCGATTAGACGGAGGAAAAAAGTTACCGACCACAACAAAAGGTACACAGAGCTGGATGTTCTCAACATTTCCTCAAGGTCCTGTCCTCAGCTATAGAGTAAAAAAAAAGATATTTCGTGCCAAGAGCTCTGTACAAAACTAACAGTCTTGGGAGTCAAGAGGGAATTGCTTGCTTATATAGTCTTACTAAACGTGGAGTAATGCACGTTAATCTTTTCTATGATCTGTAGTATTTTAATCTTTATGCGGTGAGATGTGTTTCAAACAAGTAGATCATCACTATCTGTTTTGTTACTTTGATCTTGTTTGTATACCAGCAGTATTTCCCAGCCAAAAAACAAAAAACAAAACAAAACAAAATTGCCATCGGGCAATATAGCAGAGATAGTTAAACACAGCTTTGACTTTCTTAATGTTCGAGTGCAATTGTAGCGTAAAAGCTTATTGTTTTTTTTCATGGAGGTTTTTGACATCTATGGCAGCATTCCAACATTGTTGTAACTGAACAAAGTGTGAGTGCGTGAGGCCGTCAATTTGTCGATGCTTGAAACCTAAGCTATTTCGTGGATTTGACCTTAAAAATTTTAACGTGTTTAAACGCTGAGCTGTGACGAACGTATCCCGTCTTTTTATCACTTTATTATTCCATTGCAGTGTAAGGCTGACCAAATTAAAGTTAGTTATGTGCTTCTGAAATAAGTCCAGTTGTGAAATATTTCTTCAAAACCACGAAAGTCGAGTTTATGAATCATGGACAAGTCACTGCATGCAGCCATGCATGATTCCCTTGAACCATTTTTAAGAAACACGCCTGTAAACAGAGTTCTTTTGAAAATAGGTCAGTTAATAAGTACTCAGGTTTTGGCACTCCCCTCTCCCCTCTCCCCTCTCCCCTTATTAGGTACAATTAACTGACTCCTTCAGTTTCATTATTCAGAAATGAAAAAAACTACAGGCCTTTTGAGGTTTAACTTTTTTTGACCAAGAAATTATCGATTCTATCGCTACGTACAAAATCAAAGTTTCAATGAAATTAACCATGAAATTAGTCATTTTTAAATTCCATCCAGATAGAAGAGTTAGAAGTCCCTCTTGCAGCTACGAATGTGAAAAAACAGAAGATTCCATGACCTCAAACAATACTATAGACGCTCACGTACTTCGTCACTGAGGTCCAACAAAATCAACATGCTGCTTTCCTTTACGTGGAAAACGACTAGTGAAAGCAGAGGGCAATGACAACAGGTTGCTAGCAAATGAGCGGTATTTGTGAGACATGTATTGAGGCAAAGAGCTAACCCTGTTTGCAAAATGAAAACAGCGATACTTAGATTCCGTGAATGACTTGAACTGCTATCATCCTAGTAGCCCATGAAGACCTTCTCTTGCAGCTTTACCAATAGTTATCTAATACGCAATAAAATTAGTTTTGAAAAAGGATTAAGACATGCAAGATGGAAGAAACAATGCTACAATTAGTGCCAAAAGAGTGCAAAGAAGAGTGGGATAAAACAAACATTTTTTTCAATTAGGCAGACAAGTGTAAACCAGAGCCATAACAAAGCGTGTCTGCTTTGTCTATTTGTAGTTATGGAACATTATTTGTAATTCTGATGCCGGTGGTTTAGGGTGCGTTTCTTTGGGAACATCCGAAAACGGATTTGTGATCCCAGATCATATGGATTCTTCGACACCAAAGAAACGCAAAATCCGAAAAAGGATCATTTTGTCATGACTAGACAGGCTGGAGGCACGCAATATATATGTCAGAAGGTTATTTCTCTCGTACTGCCCTAGAATTCAACTAGAATGGAATACAAATAATTTATAAACAAGGACAGTATCTGCAGTAGTTCAAGTGAACTCGCTATTTGCGTTCACATTTAGCAAAATCTGGTCCCTGAATTACAGAAATGGTACACAAATGAAGTTATCCTGACGTGTCAATGCTTCTGTCTGCACTTTTGGAGAAAACTTTTCAAATATACAGAACGGAATAATCACCTGAGTTTTTCTTTTTTACGATCGAATGTTTTGTCACGCAAGATCGAGAGAAAATATGGCGAGACCAGTAAATTTGCATGGAAGACCGCTTGACAGATGCACTGTTTTCGGATCCGTCCCCCAAAGAAACGCACGGATCATGAATCCTAAAAATCCGGATTTAGATTTGATCTGATGTATCCACTCGGAGTGTGGATTCTTCAGATCGCTAATCCGTGATTAATCCATTTTCGGATTTAGGTAAAGAAACGTAAAATCCGTTTTTGGATACAAGAATCCGGATTTGGATTTTCCCAAAGAAACGCACCCTTAGTCTGCTAGTTTGCTAGTGAGATGCTTTTTAAACCCGCCACGACCGGGAAATGACGTGCACGTTTATAAAGTTGTCTTTCCTCGCAACTGGCCTTGTGAGTAATGGAATTATTTCACAGAACGTTGAAAAAATAAACCAACGACAATATCGAAGAGTAAGAGACCTTAGCGTAGAAATATTTCCATTACTGATGATGTCTTCCGCTCAGGTTGTCGAAACGTCAGTTGATGTCATCACAACAGTCCTTCTCAGGACTACACTCATCCGGACAATCATAATTTACCGACCTATGATATGACTCCTGGCTTCAAACCATGTACAGTTTTACTGCGGAAAGAATTTGTTACCATCCAATTCAGCTAGGCGACAGCAACGAATCAAATGTTTAACACTTTAGATGATTTTTGAACCCCTACCTAGATTGCGGAAGCAGTTGGTTTGATTCCAGAGAAGCGAAAATTGGTCATGCCAACCACAGCACTGGGTGTTACAAACATTTCATTCTTTTCGTCAGATTAATCAATCTCTTGTGCCAAGAGCGGAACGGAACGAATTAGCAAGACGGCTAATGTGGTCTAAAAGGGATCTTAAGTACCAAGGGGTTTTCAGAGGTTCCAAGGAGGTATGACCGTCTTGTCTGGGTGGCGTAGGAAATTTTAATGTTTTGTTTGATTCTTATAATTTGAAACATCAATTGCCCATCTGTCAGCACATGTAGATTGCAGTACGTATACTGATTTTGCGTGGCTTTACATGATGCATCTGACTTCAAGGAGGAAAATCTCTGTCAAACCTTACACAGGTCGTATAGCACTGAGACGTGTAATTATGCTTTCATACGAAAATTTGCTACCATAGAAAAATTGATCTAGCTGCTACGACAAACCATTCAAATAGACAAGTTTAATTTAACGTACATGTTAACAGGGTAGGCAATATCTCAAACGTGAATTACCAGTTTGGAAGTCAACGATTTTATTAAGTAAGAGTAACATTCATTTCCTTTCCACGAGATTTCAATCTGTCACTGATACACGTATTGGCACAAGGCAAAATCGGGGAAAGAAGTTGCCAACGGAATAAATTGAACTGTAAAGTCATCTTGTGTCTGTCCGGCTTAAACAGGTAAAAATGAGTCATTATGTCTTAAATAAGTAGGAAAATCATTGTCATTCTGGGTCACAGGATCCAGCGGCTCTTCCCTGGCCAAGTTTTCAACGAGTACCTGTCCCGTGATGAGATAAATTATTCCTGTTAAGGGACGTATTGATAGCAGCTATTTTCATAGAAGGGGTGTGGGTCAATGCAAAGTGACATTATTCAGTAAAGGTTACATATTCTGTCAATAAAAGGAGCCTCGTGAGATGTTAAGTTCCAGTTTGCACTTTTGATAGAGGGAATAAGTGGGGGCTTTGTAATACGTCATCATATAGGGTGAGTGTAGAGGAGTGGGGTAGAGGGGAAGGGGGGACTCGAAGCTCGAAAAAAAGAGTGAAAACCTGGCATGGCGACAGACAACCAAGAGCTTACGGTACTGTTACGTTATGGAGATAGGAATTCACTCGAGCGCAAAGTCTGATAAAAGTGTTGAGAACATTAACACAAAGTGCAAAAAGTAAGTCAAAAGAATTATGAATGTCATTTCTTTTTATGTCCGTCCACAATCCATCTGTAGGTAGTCTGTTTGTCACAGATGTCGCTTATAGTTTCTGTAATATTGGAAGAGATATTTACAAACCCATCAGGCTCAATATTTAATTACGATTTAATGAACATTTAAAGACAGGCCCAAACACAAATCTTCCCTATGCGATAAGTTAACCTGCGAGATGCAACAAAAAGTCGTTCAACAAATATAAAATTTTCGAAAACACTTGTAACTTTAACTACGCCCTTTAATGTAAACCTTATTTCAACATGCTACAAACCCTTAGCAATCTACGTACAACAGTACTTCTAATCAGTTCCTGAGTGCTTTTGCTAGTTGGCCTCGTTATTCTACAAACAGTAAGCAACTGATGCTATTTTGTTTTAATGATACTGATTTGTCACTGGGCCCGAGGGACTTCTTCGATAATCAAACGAGAAACTGAATTCCAGCCAGTATAACCATCCGAGTTTCCATACCCAGGGCAGTTTCCAATGTTGATTCCAACACGGATTTTCCCCTTGTGAATGTTTTCGCAGTAGCCCTCTATTGATCCTGATTTGTGGTTGTATTGGTCAATCTTTCTGATCCACCACACAGCGTCAATAGGCAGTGATCCGCTGCACTCGGCGCCATTGAATGTGATGAACCATCGTTTACAGCAGGTGTTACACCTCACATAAAAATTGCCTTGGTAAACAACACGAAGAGCTGTGTCATCCTTGACTTTAGTAAACTGACAGTCCTGAAACAACAACAATGATAAAAATAACTATTTTCCGATCGCCTTGTAATTTATCCAAACTGAATCACTACATGTTGAGGTAACCAAAGTAATGTCTTAGGTTAAGTAAACAAATAAAAAACAGCTCTAATGGCTTGCTCTCCAAATTTTAGTGTTTTTTAAGCTCTTATGATTTTAACCGATGAAACATTATAATTGTATGTAGGGCTGTTTAGAAGACTCTGTTTTCACAGAGATAGAATGTGCCTTTTTTTGAGTAAGAAACTATAAAGATTGGTACGTTTTTAGAAGGAAGAAATAACAAGGGAACTGACTTTTTTAAACTAGAACCACCAAGTTCTTAATGAATAACAGAGTGCAGATCTTCTCGTACCGCTGCCCCTCCCCAAACATTTGCTGCACAGAAACAGCGAATACGATGTTTTGCAGGTGCCGTATGACAGAGGTTCAGTTTTCGGTGAAAGTTAAAACTCACCTTTATTAGACCAATGTCACGACCGTCGTTTATATTCTTCCACGCGCACTGCTTCCAGTTTCTGTGTGCAGAGTCTTTACTAATTGGCCCCGCTTCCCCTTTAACACCACGTGGTCCAGGGGAACCTGTCACTCCCTTGTCACCCTTATTACCATCTCGGCCTGGTTCTCCCTTTATACCTCGTGGCCCAGGAGGACCTGTCACGCCCATATCTCCTTTGGCGCCAACTTGGCCAGACTCTCCCTTAACACTACGTGGACCAGCAATACCTGCCACGCCCATATCTCCTTTAGCGCCATCTCGTCCATCACGGCCTGGTAACCCGTTATGTCCGTTGACACCGTTACTCCCAGGAAGACCGGGTGGTCCTTGCAGGCACACGTTTGAGCTCTGAGGGACATAAAAATAATGAAATTACACCTACAAGTAAGTCAAATAGAATCACTGGTTGTACAAAGGGTTTGTGTATTTTTTTAAATATCTTTTTACTACGGCAGCTCACCATGACACGTTTGCAAAGCAATCTAGAGGTTTTGAGAGAACGTGAGGTGCAAGTGCAAAGTATTTTAGGAACCTGGTGTCACGTTTCACAGTAACCTTTGTAATGTAAGACGTCTCACAGTGCTTCAAAATAGCATATGAAGTTAATCAAAGCAAATGATTGACTTCAAGCGTACTGTAAGTTTCCAAAAAATATCTCAGCAGCAATTATTTAGTTATTAGTTCACGAGATATAACGTAAAGGCAAGAAATATGTTTTTTATTTCATGCATTTCGTTTAATTTAGAATTGACACTAAAAAAAATACTTTCGCGAAATCCAGCGTATCTGTGAATAAGCCTACATGTAATTGAAAACGGAGAGTCCCAAATTAAGTACTTTTCTGCTGACATAACATCGCAATCCTTACAGTAACAATTTTGAAACTTTCTTTTGAATGGAAAGGAAGGTAACCATGAGATTACCGGGATGGTGAATTTCGCACTGTAAAGAAGAAAAATACCAGTTCACTAAAATCTTACCTTGGAAGCAGAGGAAGCATTTTTGGCATTACAAATAGAGCAGTGTGAGGACACTAACAGGAAAAATAGAAACAAGGTGGTGCAATTTGTTCCTTTCATCTCGAGGAGAGAGATAGCTGTTGAGATTCGAGAATCGTCTAGCAATCCTACGCAGAGATAGTACTCGGGCGTTATGATTTGAGTGATGTAGAAAACAAGACTATTAAGACAAAAGCTTTTGAATTAATTTTTACGAGACTTATCATGTTGGCGAACTCATGCCTCATACGCGGGATGCTGTGGATATGCCACGTTTAGTGTCCTTACCAGGCCCAGAGCAACAACTGGAAGCTGTGATGAAACCGACAAATTCGGAGAAAATTGTCTTTTTCTCTTTTTAATTCTTAGTTTTTTTATTTATTTTTTTTTGCTTTATGGACGGAATAATTTGTAGAAATGGAATAAATGCTTTGTTTGCTTGAAATTCACGGACATGATTGTAATCTCTCACGATCGTTTTTGAATAGTCTGAACTAAGAGAAAACGCGCGGGAGTGCTGTGTGTCTGTTTTTGTGGAGGCAAGGGCGTCGTTTCGGAATTTCCAATCCGCTGTTTTTTGCATTTGTAAATATATCCATAGTGAACCAAGATTAAATCTGTTCCGAAAATTAGACACCTGACAATTTTGGTTTTGCGAGGTTTAAGATAAGTTGCCTTTCATCGCTCTGTTTTCGTTCCACACGCATTCTTTTTCTTGGGCTCGTTTTTTCATGAAACAAGAGATACCGATCACTAGTTATTCCACATAGAAACATCAGGAGCAATTCGAATTTCCATTGAAAGAAATTATCGAAAATGAATCGACATGTTTCTTGTTTAATTGCTTCCCAGTTTTGGCAGTTAATGTTTGAAGCACAACGTGCACTATTTTTGAGCAAACCACGGTCAAGACAATGAAAGAACATGCCGGTTTAAAAGACATATTTAGTAAAAAACGTAACATGAGATTTGTTCGTCTCTCGGTGCTGAACGTTTTGCATGTCTTCTTAACTGAGTCGGTGGGTGTGAAGAAATTAAATCGGTTTCATATAAAAGCCAGTAACACTTCCTTTGTACGGCGTAAAACAACTATTGATCACTCTCTTTGTTTAAAAAGTAACTCTCGTGATATTGTTCTAGACCAACAACAAACGGAATCAGTAAATATTCAACGCCCGGTTTCAGGAAATTTTCACGACATCTCAATTTCGTGATTTTGTCGCAGTGATTTGAGATTAAAGCTGTTCTCGAGTAAAACTAAGCATCGTATGGACGTTTCTGCGTGGGGCAATCGAAACTTGCAACGAAGGGCCAACGGTAAATTGCCTTCCACCGCTTTACAAGTTCGCTTTTCTCGTGCATTCGTCATGAAAATATCAAGAGCAATTCAAATTTTTATTGAAGGAAATTGTCGAAAATAAATTAATTTCACCTGTATGTTTCTCATTTGTTTCTTTTCTTTCCACTGAACTGACAAAGCCTAACTTCCATTGGCTTTCGTTGCTGAAAGTAAATTCCGCTAAATTTTCTAACTGACCAAATCACGAAGTGAGACAACAAGATAACAGCTGATTTCAAAATATTCTTCTTCAAATGTAAGATAAGATTTGTGCCATCACCCGCACTTTACGATTTGTAATTTTCTTGAGTAGAGGCGAGGGGAAACGTGTTAATAA
Source organism: Siderastrea siderea (assembly GCA_964030785.1). NCBI lineage: Eukaryota > Metazoa > Cnidaria > Anthozoa > Scleractinia > Rhizangiidae > Siderastrea > Siderastrea siderea. The sequence goes on along the minus strand of OZ034966.1, from coordinate 56,372,933 downwards.
TAATATAATAACAATTATAACAAGAATCTTTACGGAGGAAGCTCCCGTCATATTAAGTAGTTTTCAGGGAGGTCCTCCAAAGACAAAATAAATATATTAAACGTTCACAAAAGACTATTAGGATTATTACTGCATGAACGCAGAAAAAAAATTCTCCTTAGACTTATAACGGTTATTGATCACTTTCTACGTATAAAAAGAAAACGTTGATATTGTTCCAAAACAGCAAACACGTGTAGTTCGATGTAGAATTTTGACGGAATCCTCAGACATATTATGGACGGAATCGCCTTATATTATTCAATCCAAGCTTTATTACTTCAGGACTCGTGGAATTTTTGCGGAAACATGGAAGAGCAATAGTTCACAACAATCATTTTTTTCTTTTACAAATTTGAACAATTTCTCTACACTTTCTTCCAAAAACGACCAAAATATAAGCGACTTAATGTTGTCCTCGCTACAACAAATGGTCAAAAAATCGTGCAAAACGCGATAATTTGTCGACGCCAATATTATATTAAGTGATTTAAGGCGTAGAATCTCACTCCGAAGAGCCAAAACAATAAATATTTAAGAAAAAATTCATGTTCTGAATCATTAAAAATCAACCGAACTGCACCACAGGAAACCTATTTCCCATGTTGACTCAAATCTTTTCTTATGGCCAGGCAGCAAAAGAAACATTTTTGTTGTAACAATGCAACTGAAATGGGAGGCTAAACTCCGAGGACGCCAGCAGGAAAGAACAGAAAGTCACAACACAAAATAACCTTCCTTAATTCAGGACCCGCCGAAATTTCGCGGCAGAAATAAAATGAGAGCAAGTTGGTTTTGACTAAAAAGCCACAGTAGAAAATAGCGAGAACGAAAATGACATTTTTGAATAAATTATTTCTGTTAACCTTTTTCTTGTTTGTGAAAACAAAGACATAATTGTGGTAAAATAGTGACATTTTGACGGATGCCTGCTTTATTAGATCGTTAAAACTGAAAGGGAGGGAAAATAAATCTAATTTAAAGATCTTCAACTATTGTTTCCTGGTGTTTTAGTTGAAAACTTTGGGCCTCGTTATGAGGAAATCGACTTGAATGCAATACGAAAACCTCTTTGGAAAGCTAAACTATGCGTTGCAGTCGTTTGGGTTATGTAAACGCAAAGTTGTCAGCTGATTGAATATTAATTTGATAGGCAATTATTCAAACAGAAATCTAGTGTTTTGAAATTATATTTTGCTGTTTCATACTAGAGAGCGAGAAAACTGTATCAACTCCCGGCTTTCTCGTGATCAGGTGCTATAAGTAGCTATTTTACTAAATTGGACCCAAGCTAGCAGAGAAACTAGACACACTGACTAGGTGAACTTAGATGAACTAAGAAATTAAAGCTCAAGCCTAAAAATCACGCGAGAAGCTCAGCTTTACATGTAAACAACAAAAATAAGCAAAAATGACCTTTTTTCGCTCCCCTCGGTTTTTGATTTATCGACGAAATAATTTGAGCAAGCAACTGAACTAATGATTTTCGGGTGAAATATATAAACTCTCAAGAAAGCTTCCATGTTTGATACTTCTCGCACGTGTTTTCATTTCACCAGTGGGAATATTTCACGCCCCCAAAAAACTATTTACAGCGTCAGGATCTGATCCGAAAGTACAGCATTGCATGCTTCTGCGAGCAGCTTGTTTTCCTCTACACGTTTTCTTAAAGGGGACAAGACGGCACCTGGTCGCAGGTTATTCGGGATAGAAGTATTAAGAGCAGCATATAAAATTTTTAATTGACTGAAACTGTGGAGTAAGTTAATTTTTAAACCTGTTTCCAATTTCTTCTTTCTTTGTCACTAAATCGACGAAGCCTATCGGCCATAATTGGGCTTTCACTTGAACAAATCTCAAATAAATAAGGTAATGAGATAGCAGATGATTTCAAAATATTTTTGTTTAAATTGAGGGTTTTTCAGCTTAGGCAAACTTGTATCTCGGTAGCCGACCGCAAATTAACGACTCACTTGGAAATTTAACTACTGCTGAATATCAGGGAAAGTCACAAAATAATTTTTAAACCTAATGTCCCAGAATTACTCGAATAATCTCACCATGGCGGCAGTAGAGACATTTTTGTTATCACACTTAATACAGGCTGAACTGTTGACGCGCCAACAAACAAAACAGGAAGCCACGACATGAAAGACCTTCGTTGAATGATCCAACAAGATTTTATAGATGATATCACGTTGATTTCGTCTGACACACCACAGTAGCATATAGCGAGAACGAAAATAATATTTGTGAATAAATCATTTCTGCGAACTTTTTCTTGTTCGCGAAAGCAAAGGCATTCGCAATGAATTACTGACATACCCCTGATACTGCTTCATTCGATCGGTAATTAAGAGTACAGGGAAAAAAAGCGACTTAAATGAACTAATGTATTGAAAAAGTTTTCTTCGAGCTATGGAATAATCGATTCAAATATGATTTCTCAAAACCTATTTTGAAGTTGTACTATGTGTTGTCCTTGAGTAAATGCAAAGTTGTCAGTTGAGTAAAATGTTAATTTAACATTTGACAATATCGATAAATAAATCTCAATTACCAACTCTAAAACAAAATTGCCTGAACTGCGCTAGAGATAATGGTGTTTTCAAGCTGCAGGACCATTACATTTTAGTAAGCAACAAGGAAAATGTATTAACTGCGGTCTTTCTCGTTTCCGATCGGTATTTTAACTGGGGTGAAGCCACGTACGACGGATTATCGATGCTCTATAGATCGCACAAGATACAGTGTTTCTCATTTTTTCGAACGCAGGCGTACTTAATCTGAAGACTCAAAAACAGTAAAACAAAACAAGTATTAAAGTGCAGGGCTGCAAGGATGAAATTGGATTGCTGTGCAATTTAGTGACAGGCTAATAGGAAATCAAAATTGGGATTATGATGGAACTCTGGCTTTTTTAGCCAACCCTCATGTTTAAATTTTCTTGTTTTCGTCATTTTTGTCACATTTTTGTTCTCCAGTTCAATACGGACAACTAAAGCAAGCTCATATAGGTACAATTGTTTCCTGGCCATGCGTAATAAAACTAGCCAGCGTGCAGATGTCTCCTATTTCCTTTGCTAAGAATAGGAGACGTCTGCACGCAGTCAGAACGCGGGCTAAATAGAACATGACATTTTAGCTGGAATACTGTCGTTTAAATCAATACTCTTCTATTCCTTACCTTTTTTGTTTTGTGTTTTGCAACTGTGTTTGGTGTTTTTTTGCAAATCGGATGTCTTGTAAATTTGTGATGTACCGATGCCAACTAGCATTGATCAGTTAATTTAGTGTCAAGCGGACGGATTGGTGTGCCTGTTTAACGCACAGGCCCAGACAATCTGTTCGAAATTTGAAGGATTTGTATGGGAATATCACGGGGATAATGCTGATATTTTTCTTCAAAATAAACGTAAACCTACCTCAATTGTTGTATTTTGTCATCCTTGCAGCTGTAAATGGCGAATATTGGCGACTTTGAAGGTATTGCGTTCGGAGTTTACCTAAGATTACTCTCTGGGCCCCCTGTGTTTAACGCTGTTCTTGCATGTTCTGTGAGATTAAGTTCTAGTCTGGACAGCGGCGTCGCAAGCCCGTCTTCTCCCACTACATGTATTAAGCGCCAGTAAATTAGTCAGTGTGACTGTCTTTTTGCGATAAATAGTCAATTTCACCATGGTTTCACTTCGAGTAAAATAGCCTTGACTGGATTCCCTCACCAGAAAGTCCCAGAAAAAAATAATATTTAACGTCGGCGGCTTGGAATTTAGGAAAAGCGGTTATCACGAGGTGTGAAACTTCACATAGAATAACGTGTTCTTATTTGCACTCCGACGTATACGGTTACGGCTTTTTATGCTTTTCGCAACGATTCTCGTCTATAAGTAGTCTGTGGAATGATTTTGCTGGATACGTATATCGGGAATTGTAAGCAGAATAAGTTGAATACAGTATGGGTGCTTGGGGTAGAGCGGAAGGAGATATTTGTGGGTGGGTGCGGGGAGTCTCGTGACACACCATGAATGACGATATAGTCTGGTGTGTGATATGGTGGTACCTGTATGAAAACAACAGCATAAAAGCCTAGTATACGGAGTAGAGGGAAATGACTTGTCAAACTTAAAGATTATGCCTCCGAACCTCGAGTCGCATTGCCACAGATATCTTAAGTTTTTCCGGTTATTTCTAAAGTACTTACATGCTGAAGAGGTCGACAAAGAACGCGCTCATCTTTCTTGTTAATATGGAACATCTAGCCGAACTAGGGATTCCGAAGGGATCAGTGCTTGATGTTTTCTGTTGTGGAGGTGTTTGGGCATACTCCCGTTGGTAAAAGATTTGCTCGCAAAATACATGAAATTAATCGGTAATTAAAATGAACAATTTTTCCTAGTAATGGCTCATTCTTTTTGGTATAGTTATCAATTGAAAATGCCTTCAATGACCTAAAATCTTTCAGTTTGTCATGTCCCTTACCCAATTTCTTGTCTGAAGTTCGATTTCCGATATTTAAAAGGAACAATGACTAGCTAGTAAGCCCTTCAATTATGACGAAAACGGTCAAATTGTTTCAAGCATCTTCTTTTAGTCTGAAATTTCAGCCGTCTCCCCCGCCAAAGTAACCTTCTCTTTTTGTTCCTAGCTGTCTTGGAGTGGGGAAAACCGGACGCAGGGAGAGAGTGAAAACGTGGGAAGGAAATTTGTTGGCCTGCTAGTCGTATGGTGTAGCTACTGTGTAGGTCGGTTAAGAGAGTTGAGAATATCAGCAGAAATTAAAGTGTAAAAAGTAATCCTTGGAGAACCTTACATTCACGTTATTTCTTTTTTCTGGTTTCCTCTAACTAGTTTCCTTCTCAGTCTCATGGATGTGGCATAAAACGTGTCTGTTGTATTCAAATGAACAGTTACACGTCAGATATAACACTACGTCTTCACTGTTTATTGAACGTAAAAAGGCAGGCCCATTTATAAATCTTCGATATGACTAGTTCCTTTGCTTATCTGGAGTTGCAGCTTAAAAACATCCCCTTTACTTAAGAAGTGTACTCATAATGTTATAAAAGCTTAACAACCCACGAACATTAGTGCTTCTAATCAGTTCCTTATGCAAGCAATGGTACTTTTAATAGAACTTCTAGTCAGTTCCTGATAGAATGCTATTGTCATTTTACAATGAGAAAACGACGCATGCTATTCCTTGAGCCTGTTTAAACGATTCGGATTTGTTACTGCGACCGAGGGGCTTCTTCAATTATCAAACGGGACACCGTCATCCAGCCTGTCTCGCCATCGGACGTTCTGTACCCGGGGCAATTTCCAATGTTGATTCCAACACGGATTTTCCCCTTGTGTATGTTATTACAGTAGCCTTCTATTGCGCCATGTTTGTAGTTGGCCACGCCACTACTCCTGAGCCATAGTGCTGCATCAATAGGCAGTGGACCGCTGCACTCGGCGCCATTGAAGGTGATGAACCATCGCTTACAGCAACTGCCGCAACCTGCCAAATAGATGTTGCCTTGGAAAACAACACGAAGGGCTGTGTCATCCTTGGTTTTGGTAAACTGACAGTCCTGCGGCAACAGCAAATATGAATAAACGACAATCATTCAGTCCCCAAAACCTTGTACTTTATGCAGATTGAATTACATGTGGGGCTGAGTGAAGTAACGTCTTAATGCATTAGTCAATCAAATTGCAGCTCCGCACCCTTAATTTTGACCAAAGTCACATTTTAACTGTTTGCAATGCTGTATTAAAAACTTGAATTTGCCATTTAATCAGTCTTAACTGTTTAAACAGTGATAAGAATGTGCATATTTTTGGGAGTATGAAACAATAAAAAAGTCATACGTTTGTAAGATAAAGAAAGAAATAACAAAACAGCTGAGAGATCAAAACTTAAGCCACGAAATACTAAAAATCACTAATGAATACTACATCACAAATATCTCCGTAGCCCCACAACCCCCCAATCCCAACTCCCTTCCCCAACCGATCTGTGTACTTTGAAGGAGGTTCAGTTTTCATGTATTTTTCAGGAGGATTTTAATCTTAATCTTAAGGTTCACCTTTATCAGACCAATATTACGGGCGTCCCCACCCTTCCACGCGCACTGCTTCCAGTTCCTGTGGTCAGCGTCTTGGCCACTTCTTCCCACTTCTCCCTTCACACCACGTGGTCCCGGGGGACCTGCCACGCCCTTCTCACCATCTCGTCCGTCGCGGCCTGGTAGCCCATTACGTCCATTCACACCATTACTGCCAGGAAGACCTGGTGGTCCTTGTAGGCACGTGTGTGAGCTCTGCCAGATATAAAAAGGAGATTCTCTTAGCAATATATCACGTCTTACAGTACCCATTGTACTTTAAAATAAATGGCGTATGACGTCATTCACTTACTGTTGCAAATGATTGACGTCAAAGGTACAGTATTGTTCTACAAAAATAACTCAGATAATTGACAAAACAAAATTTAAGTTTTGCGATTTTCAGCCTAACCTTGAATAAGACCATTTAATATATACTGTGCATAACAAATTCAGCATTTTTCGATTCTGTTTGACTTAACATCGCAGACCTAACTCTAGCGATTTAAAAACATCTCTTCACGTAAAAGGAGTAAACAAGAAACCATGGCATGACCAGACTGTGTCTTTTCTCGTCGTTTTCCGAAGAACAAAAACATACCAGTTCACTCAAATCTTACCTTGGAAGCAGACAACGCATTTTTGGCATCACAAACAGGACAATGTAAAGATGCCAACATGAAAAATAGAAACTTGGTGGTGTAATTTTTCTCTTTCATCTCGAGGAAAGAGATAGCTGCTGAGATTCAAGAATCGTTTAGCAATCCTACGCAGAGATAATACTCAGGCGTTATGATATGAACGAAGTAGAAAAAAAGAATATTAAGACAAAAGCTTTAAATTAATTTTTACGAGACTTTTCATGTTCGCAAACTCATGCCTCATACGCGGGATGCTGTGGAACTGCCACGTTTGCTGTCCTTACCAGGCCCAAAGCAACAACTAGAAGCAATGTATGTAATTTAAACCGACAAATTCGGTGAAAATTGTCTTTTATCGCTCTCCTTTGCTTTTCCGACGGAATAGTTAGTAGAAATGCAATAAATGCACTTATTTGCCTGAAATGCTCTGACACGATTGTTATCTATACTGCCGTTTTGATTGTTTTTGAATCCTCTGAACTAAGAGAAAACGCGCGGGATTGCTGTGTGTTTGTTTTTTTATTGACCAGCAGAAAATAAAGTTACTGAGGCAAGGACGTCGTTTCGGAATTTCCAATCCGCTGTTTTTTTACATTTGTCATCAATATATCTGCAGTGAACCGCGATTAAATTTGTTCCGAAAATTGGGTACGGGACGTTTCTGTTTCCGCAAGGTCTAAGATAAGTCGCTTTTCATCGCTCTGTTTTCTTAATTTCCACACGTACTGTTTTTCTTGGGCTCATTTTGGGCTCGTCAACATGTTTCTCGTTTGCTTCTTTTCTTGGAAAAGAAAATGTAACATAAGATTTGAACGTGTCTCAGTGCTGAACGCTTTGGATGTCTTCCTAAGTGAGTAGGTGGATGTGAAGAAAATTGAATCGGTTTTATACATAAGCCAGTAACACGTTTCTTCCGTTTGGCGTAAAGCAATTATTCATCACTCTCTTTGTTTAAAAAGTAACGCTCGAGATATTATTCCAAAACAACAAACAGAGCTAGAATCAGTAAACATTCAACACCAGTTACAGGAAATTTTCACGACATCTAAATTTCGCGATTTTGTCGCAGTGGTGTGATATTAAAGCTGTCCCCGAGTAAAATTAAGCACTGTATGGACGTTTCTGCGCGGAGCAATCGATGAAACTGAAGAAACTGTCGAAAACTGATAAATTAATTTAACTTGTATGTTTCTCATTTTTTTCTTTTCTTGCCACTGAACTGACGAAGCCTAACTTCCATTGGCTTTCACTGCTGAAAGTAAATTCCTCTAAATTTTCTAACTGAGGAGATCACGAATGAGACAACAAGGTAACAGCTGATTTCAAAATATCCTTCTTCAAATGTAAGATAAGATTTGTTCCATCACCCTCACTTTACGATTTGTAGTTTTCTTGAGTAGAAGTGAGGGGAAACGTGTTGATAATAATAATAATAATAATAATAATAATAATAATAATAATAACAAGAATCTTTATGGAGGAAGCTCTCGTCACATTAAGTGGTTTTCAGGGAGGTCCTCCGAAGACATAATAAATATAAACGCTTACAAAGGATATAAATATATACTCATTATTAAAAACTGGACTAGGTATATTGGATTTCTAGCATTTTGATTGGCTGAACGGAGCTAGGCTATCAGCTCATATACGTGCTGTGACCAAATATGGTCAATGAACACTCAACAATAAAATGAGCAAAGTGAGCTGAAACCCTTTTCCTCGTGAGCAACCCGGCGAGAAAAATGGACGAGAGAAATCACTTGGCAGCGAATGTAAATTAAGCAGAAATTCCAACAGCGTCAGCAACAAGCATCACCAACAGCGTCGTCTAACATAAGTCAAAATTGCTTGAAGAAACTGTGCAGAAATAGAAATTGAAGCATCAAGTGTTGTGTTTACAATTAATTTCTTTCATCGATCGTCACGTCGATCATTAAAATTGAACAAACGGTAGGTTTTATCAGGAAGGCTTCCCACCTCAAAATATCGAGACAAGACATAAAATAAAACAGTGAAATGGGGCAGGAGCATTTAATAAAAACTATCACACATTAATGGTGAGTTTGTGCGAAAATCATGAAGCAGTGTAAACAAGTACTAAACAAACTACAGCTGCAAACTACCAAGAAGCAAAATTGACACTGGTTTACCTGCACTCGTTGTAGCTCTGTGTTCCAACAGGTCCAAATGCTTGGATGGAAATCGGATGCCATGTAAACGGAGTTGAATCGCTTTTCCAGTTGTTTGAATGTTGTTTTTATCATTGCGTCCCAGCGCAACCTCTAAACCGAGAGCAACTGCAATTTGTGCTTTGCATTTAACAAACTGTGATGGTGAATTTCAATGTTCCTCGCTACAGTAATCTTACTTCTGAGCTGCATAGAAATTACCTCTTCAATTTCAAATTCAGTGTAGTTCTGTCTTCAGTTCGATCAAACACGCACATGATGGCTCTGCTGTGCGAACAGATTACAAGCGTGTTCCGTTTCAACTTCAGCAGCTAATATGGTGAAATTGTACAGCTTCAATCCGCTTTGAACGGTGATCACAACAATGTTTCAGGAAAAATCAAACAAGTACCATATTTCAAAGCCAATAATTAGATTTTTTCCAAAACTTGTGCCACTTTGTTCACTTTCGAGCAGTTTTCATCGATTCATTCAGCTTTGCGAGTGAGACACTGCAACACTTCGCAAGGTTTTGGCGCCTTTTTCATTCGGTCATGTGATCGATTCTTGTTACCTTTTCATCTTTTTTCTCATTTTTCCCGTTCTTTCTTGATTTTTTTGTTTTAAATAGTGGTTTTAAGTTTTTAATAAAACAATTATTCTACTCGGGCTTGCTGGATATCAAATGATTATAACCAACTCAGCGCTACGCGCCTCGTTGGTTATCTATCATTTGATATCCAGCAAGCCCGAGTAGAATAATTGTTAATTATCATTATTATTATTGCATGAAGGCAGAAAAAATTTATTCTAAGGCATATTATAATTATTGCGAATATGATATAAAGTGATTAAAGGCGTAGCATCTCACTCCAAAGAGCCAAAAAATATATACATTTATACATTTTGTAAAACATTGGAAATTAAGCAAACTGCACCACAGGGAACTGTACGCACCAACGTTCAGTTGAACAGTCACACAAGTCATAAGAAATTCTTCCACAGGAAAGTTTTAAAGAACAACCACGTCTGACAACAAAATTCATTTATGACGCTTAAAAAGAAAACATTAATAAACCAGCAAAGCAGTGTTCTTTTTATTTTCCAACCCTTGATAAAGTTGATGGTTTATTGAGTGGCTGACCACAGCTTATAAATAACTATGCTGACCAAATTAAAAACTATTTACAGGTTCACCAGTTACTGGTCAACAGGTGTATTGGAAGACTAAGCTCCGATATTCATACCTATTTCCCATGTTGACTCGAATCTTTTCTTACCGCCAGGCAGCAGCAGAAACATTTTTGTCAAAACCGCTGAAATGGAGGCTGAACTCCGAAGGCACCAGCAGAAAGAACAGAAAGTCACGACGCAAAATAAACTTCCTTAATTCAGAACCTGACGAAATTTTAACGGCAGAAATAAAAGGAGAGAAAGTTAATTTTGGCTTAAAAACCACAGTAGAAAATAGCGAGAACGAAAATAACATTTTTGAATAAATTAGTTCTGTTAACTTTTTTCTTGTTTGCTAAAGGAAAGACATAATTGTAGTAAAATAGGGACATTTTGACGGATTCCTGTTACATTCGATTTTTAATACTGAAAGGGAGAGAAATAAATCGAATTTAAAGATCTTAAACTAGTTTCCGGGTGTTTGAAAAACTTCGCAGAAAACTGAATTTTCCTCGCTATGAAGAAATCGACTTGAAGGTAACCTGCAATCAGGCCGAATTTTAGCATCGCTCTCATATTCTCTTATGTTGGTGGCTCGCTAAAATAGGGCCTGATACAATCTCTCACAAGAGTTCGTGTCGGCGGCCAAATTTTGGCCGCGGGAATCTCGCAATCTGATTGGCCCTTTAACAATAGAGCTGTCAACGGAAGTACATTGTCTACGAGACTCGCTCACAATTTCGATCCGACCGCCATCGCCAAGGAACAACCAAGGAACAAGTCTGCCGAAGTAAAATGTGTTGCTCTAATAAATTCTTGTCGTTCTAGGAGAATTGTCACCATTTCTTTCTCTCCTGAGAATGGCGTTCGGTTTGACGCAAGCTGTCTCTCACCTGGAGCAGAGAAGTACAGCAACAGTGAAGTATGTATTCCTTTTTATCGCATCGTGTCTCGGAATTTTCATTTGACGGCTTTCAACTAGTATTGATAACATGAACAGAGTAGTGGTTGTTTCCGCGTTTTACGAAACAAAACGAACAGCAGACGAGCAAGTATCTTTCGCCAAGAATGATCAACAAGTCAACCGATAATTCGGTAAACTTAAGGGTAAACTGATGTTTGGCGAGAACCGCAATCAAGTCGCAATAACGATTTTCAGTTTATTCATTTATTGGTTAATACTTATGTCGTTTTATTGATCTCTGACATTGACATCAAAGGATCTGACTAGTTTTATAATAAATGTTCTTCGTTTTAAAATTCGCTGCTGCTTAGAGATAAAATTCGCTGCTAATTCCAAATATTTATCACTTCTCGAACTAAATTAAATTACAAAATACTCCTTTGTTTATCTTTATTCTAAAGAATGGAACTGAAGGTATTTCTCGTAATTGCCCAAGGTTTTTTGCGCAGAAAATCGGTGACAAATGCGAAGGGAATATTTCCGGATACCACCTGAAATGGGAAATGATCCAAGCATGCAGCATATTTTGGTACATGACAACCTCGTCGTGTTTTGAATTTTCATTCAGTTTCAGCTCAGACAGAGCAACCATGTACAATACCGGAACCTTCAAGTTAGCAATCGTGTAAATTTGAGTACTTGTGCCTAGAAGATATATCGTAGCCTATGGTTTTCTTGTTTTGCCGACATTCGCGTGACTTTCTGCGAATTGCCGTTATGGGAAATTTGCATACCGAGGATCGTGCAAGCAGAAGAAATTTTGATTGGCTGTTTTGTTGAATGTCAATCAATCAAAAAGGGCGGGCGGCAGACGTTCCGTAGAAGAATTGTATCAGGCTCTATTTTTCGTTTCGCCCGTCCCGCCTGAATGTTTCACCGAGCGAAACGAAAATAGAGCCTGATCGCAGGTTAACTTGAAGGTAACACGATCAATCAATCAATCAATAAACTTTATTTACCCTCGAAAACCCCTTTGTAAAGCTGAACTATGCGTTGCAGTTGTTTGGGTTAAGTAAACACAAAGTTGTAAGTTGATTGAATATCTTAATACAAATCTAGATTTTTAAAATTATATTTTGCTGTTACATACTAGAGAGCGACAAAACTGTGTCAACTCGCGGCTTTCTCGTGATCAGGTGCTACATATACCTATTTTACTGACTTGGACCCAAGCTAGCAGAGAAACAGTCTAAGATGAACTTAGATGAACTAAGATGATTTAGAAATTAAAGCTGCGTGAAAATCACGCGAGAAGGGCAGCTTTTCATGTAAGCAACAAATTAAGCAAACAATGACCTTTTATCGCTCCCCTCGATTTTTGATTCATCGAAGAAATAATCCGAGCAATTAACATGATTAATGATCTTCGGGTGAAATATATAAACACTCGGGAAAGCTTCCATCAGTTTGTTATATCCCCGACCTGGGCAATCGATAAAAATTGATTTCGGAAAACCGTTTGATAAATCGATAACTATCGATATAAATCACGTAAACATTATCGATTGTATCGATCGATCAATCGATAAAAATCAATACTCACAACTCTTCTGGTAATTACTGTTATCGATTTTATCGATTTTATCGATGGATGTCGATCGGACTTGTCTTTAATTTCTGGCCTTGATTTCGTTTTTTTAAAGACGTTTAATCGCAGTAAAATGATTGCGGTGGCTTTGTTCACGAATAGAACTGTATTTGTATTTCAGTAAATGTGGTTTATTAAGCTGGCAGGATAACTGTGCTGTGTCGACCCAAGTATCTCGAAAGTGACATCTCGGCTATTTACCTATCTAAGCAACCGCCAAGGAAAACGTTTTGACTGGAAGCGACGGCAATCTTTTGTTTAACCCGATATTAGGCTTTGCTGTGATTTAGTAGAAACAATAGAGAAAACATCGACAAGGTCGCTGAATGTCATGTTTCCATAGTCTGGCATCAGTACTTAGTGTTGTTTTATGAGCCTAGAAAAGATTTAGAAGCGTGCTCGTTTAGTGATAAAATTAACAAAATTGAATATAGAGGTTGTCGTTATTATTAAAGCTCACATATTTCGACACAAAGAAAGTTACCGATAAAATCGATAATTTTCGATAAAATCGATAAAACTGATTGAAAAATCGATAAATATCGTTTGCTGAATGTCATGTTTCCATCGCAAGTTAGTCTGGCATCAGTACTTAGTGTTGTTTTATGATCCTAGAAAATATTTATAAGCGTGATCGTTTAGTGATAAAATTGACAAAACTGAATATAGAGGTTGTCGTTATTATTAAAGCTCACATATTTCGACACAAAAAATGTTACGGATAAAAATACTATTTGCAGCATGGATCTGATCCGCAAATATAGCACTGAATACTTCTGCGAGCAAAAAAAAAAAAAACCCGTTAAAGATGTAACATTAGATGCCTTTCACCGCTTTGGTTTCTTTCAGTTCTCGTGCGCTTGTTTTTCTCAACACGTGCGATAAGACGGAACCTGGTCGCTGGTTATTTGAGATAAAAACATTAACAGCAGCATTGACTGCCTAGTGGCCATAATTGGGCTTTCACTAATGAAACTAAATTTTCCCGTTGAGACGAGTAACAATGAGATAACATAGAGATTTTTGTCTAAATGAAAGATAACATTAAATTCGGAAAGCCATGTTTCCTAACTTTATTTTTCAGCTTTGGCAAACTTGTATCTAAGTGGCTGATCGAAAATTAACGACTATTTGCAAATTGAACTACTGCTGAACATCGGGGGAAGTAAAAAAAAATAAAGTCCCAGATTTACTCGAATAATCTTACCTTGGCAGCAGTAGAGACATTTTTGTTATCACACACAATACCGGGCTGAACTCTTAATTTAAGACGCCAACAAACAAAACGTGCGGGAAGCCACATCGGAAAAGACTCAGGCGAGACCCTTCTTGAATGATCCGACGAGATTCAGCGGCCAAAAAAAAAAAATTGAGAGCACGTTGATTTCGTCTCACACACCCCATAGCATATAGCGAGAACGAAAATAATATTTGTGAATAAATTATTTCTGCGAACTTTTTCTTGTTTGCGAAAGCAAAGGGATTTGCATGAATTACTGACATACTTTTTGACACCGGATGCCTGCTTCATTCGATCAGTCCTAGAGTAAACAGAAAAAACCGACTTAAATGAACTAAAACTAGTTGCGGCTGTACTGAAAACGTTTTCTTCGAGCTATGGAATAATCGATTTAAATATGACTTCTCAAAACCTGTTTTGAAGCTGTACTATGTGTTGTACTTAAGTAAATGCAAAGTTGTCAGTTGAGTAAAATGTTAATTTAATATTTGACAATATCGATAAATAAATCTCAAACAACTCTCAAACAAAATTGCTTGAACTGCGCTACAAATTTGGTGTTTTCAAGCTTCAGTACCGTTATATTTCCAGTGTATTTCAGAGATGTCTCCTATTTCCTTTGCTAAGAATGGGAGACGTCTGCACGCAGTCAGAACGCAGGCTAAATAAAACCTAACTATTCCTTACCTTTTTTGTTTGTGTTTTGAGCAAATCAGATGTCTGGTAGATCTGTGATGTATAACTGCCAACTAGCATTGATTCTTAATTTAGTGTCAAGCGGATGGTTTGTTGTGCCTGTTTAACGCACAGGCCCAGACAATCTGTTCGAAATTTAAAGGATTTGTATGCGAATATTACGGGGAGAATGTTGATATTCTTCTTCAAACTAAACGTAAACACCTCAATTGTTGTATTTTGTCGTCCTTGCAGCTGTAAATGGCGAATATTGGCGTCTACCTGAGATTACTCTCTGGGCCCCCCTGTGTGTGTGTAACGCTGTTCTAGTCTGGACAGCGGCGTCGCAAGTCCCTCTTCTCCTGCTGTATGTAAGCGCCAGTAAATTAGTCAATGTGACTGTGAGTCAGTTTCACTTCGAGTAAAATAGCCTTGACTGGATTCCCTCATCTCTTACTTAAACACCAGAAAGTCCCAGAAAAAAATATATATTTAACGTCGGCGGCTGGCATTTAGTAAAAGCGGTTATCAGAGGATGTGAAACTAGACATACGATAAGGTATTCTTATTTGCAGTCCGACGCACATCTTTTAAATCCGCATTTTGTCACGGTTTTCATTCTTTTCGTAACGATTCTCGTCCATAAGTAGTTTGTGGAATTATTTTGTTAGATCTATCAGGAATTGTAAGCAGTGCAATGCAAGTTTTGGAATATTTAAAGTTAATCAATCTTTCAAGGACAAGCCTCATGTATGGATTTTTCCTCACGACATGCTAAGTCAAGTTAGGAGCTTGAAAACCGAAATAAACGAACCAATATACAAAAACAAAACAAACTTCCAACTGAAACTATTGCCCTAACAAATAAAGTTCAGCTACCCATGTACAATAGTACTTCTAATCGGTTCCTTATGCTGCGATCTTATCAAAGTCATTTTATTGAGTGAATGACAGATGCTGAGCTCGTTAAATGATAAAGAGTTGTTATTAAAACTGTGACCGGGCTACTTCTTCGTTGGTCAAACTGAATTCCAGCCTGTATGACCATCTAAGTTTCCATACCGGGCGCAGTTTCCAGTGTTGATTCCACGACAGGTTTTCCCCTTGTTAATGTTGTCACAGTAGCCCTCTGTTGATTGATCCGGCCAATTGTGATTGTTTTCGCCATTATTAGCGATCCACAGTGAACCTTATGAAAAATGCTACTAGCCTTAACATCTCAGCCACTACATTAAAAAAAAAAAGGTTATTACTCAAGCCCGGTCACCGACGCTGTTGTGATCACGCGAGCAGAGTGCAGTATGGGTGGTTGGAGTAGAGCGGAAGGCGGGATTTGAGGGTGGGTGCGAGGAGTCTCGTGACACACCATGAATGACGACATAGTCTGGTGTGTGATATGATGGTACCTGTATTAAAACAACAGCAAGATTATGTCTCCGAACCTAGCCGCGAGTCGCATTTCCACAGATATCTTAAGTTTTCCGGTTATTTTAAAAATACTTACATTCTGAAAAGGCCGACAAAGAACGCGCTCTTTATCTTTCTTGTTACATCTAGCCCAACTAGGGAATTCGAAGAGATCAGTACTTGATGTTTTCCGTTGTGGAGGCGTTTGGACATACTCCCATTGGCGAAAGATTTGCTCGTAAAATATATATTAATTGTTAATAAAGCCCTTCAATTATGATGAAAACGGTTACTGTTTTAAGCATCTTCTCTTAGTCTGAAATGTCAGCCGTTTCCTCCCCCTAACTAATCTTCTATTTTTGTTTCTAGCCGTCTTGGAGTGGCCAAAACCGGACTTAAGGAGGGAGGAAGGCTCAGATGGTAACACTGTTCTACCGATCGAAGATCGGAAAAGAGTGAAAACGTGTTAAGGGAATAGGCCCGCTAGTGTTATGGTGTAGGTACTGCGTAGGTCGGATAAGAGTGTTGAGAATATTAACACAAATTAAAGTTCAAAAAGTAATCCTTAGGGAACTGTACATTCAAGTTATTTCTTTTTTAAGATTTCCTCTAAGTAATTGCCCTCTCAATTACATAAACGCCGCATAGAAAAGTGTATTGAAATGAACAGTCACACATCAGATATTACACTACGTCTTAACTGTTTATTTTTAACCGTTAAAACGGTTAAAGACAAGCTCATTTGAAAATCTTCTATATGATGAGTTCTTTTAATTAGCTGGAGTTGAAGCTTATCCCCTTAACTTAAACACGGAGCGAGGCTATAAAAGGGAAGGCTCCGCTCCCTTGAAACGCTCGGTTGGTTCCAATCTAATTTTTTAATGGTAGACGCCGACGTAACGGGCAAGGGGTCGGTATCTGGACCCCATCTGGACCCCCTGGTGGACACCCATCCGGGACCTCATTTTTCTGCCCCCTGTTAAAAAGAATAGCTTGGCAAATGCTCGGGACACTTTGTGTGAAAGTAATTGCTTGCTTTTTTTGTAATATAGCGCGTGGTATTTCGCCTCTTGACTCTTTTCGTCCTCAGAAAATTGTCATTACAAAAATTCGGGGTGAACATACACGATATTTCCATTCGTGCGAGTATCCAACAATTATCCACCCATTTCGCCGAGGATAATCAAATTATTTCTCTTGTTTATCGGCTACCAATTTTGCGAGTAATGCGAGAATGTTTGACTCGAAAGCACGTCCCTTTTGGTCTGGCAAGTGAGTCAATCCAATGCCTCCATCGGCACCCCTTAGGATTTGTGATTGATAGGTTCGCTTTGTGTTTAAGAAATATACTCATAATGTTATAAAAGCCCAGCAACCCTCGTACATTAGTGCTTCTAATCAGTTCCTTTTTCAGGCAATGGTACTTCTAATTGAACTTCTGATCAGTTCCTGTAAGAATGCTATTGTCATTCAACAATAAGGAAACAACGGATGAATGATTGTTTTGTTACTACGACCGAGGGACTTCTTCGATAATCAAACGAGATACTGAATTCCAGCCTGTAGCACCACTAGAGTTTCCGTTTCCAGGGCAGTTTCCAATATTGATTCCTACACGGATCTTTCCCTTGTGAATGTTGTCACAGTAGCCCTCTATTGCACCCGGTCTGTTATTGTCTTGCTCACTCTTTCTTATCCACAGTACTGCATCAATAGGCAGTGGACCGCTGCACTTCGCGCCATTGAAGGTGACGAACCATCGCTTACAGCAGCTGCTGCTCCCACCCACATAGATGTTGCCTTGGAAAACAACACGAAGGACTGTGTCATCGTGGATTTTAGTAAACTGGCAATCCTGAGACAACAGCAAAAATAGAAGCAACAATCATTTTCTTAAAGCTTAGTATTTTTTTCGAATCGAATTGCTGTATGGGCTGCCCACAATACAACATTAGGTGAGCAAGTAAGCAAAACACGCGCTTCTCCACTTTCTCACAGAAATCAGTTTGGGCCCGTAGCGGAAAACGACACGTTGCAACTTTATGCAATGCTGTAGAGAAGACTTGAATCATTCTGCCATTCATTGTGTTCAGCAGAGCTAAGAATGTGTACTTATTTCTCGAGTATGAAATGACAGAGAAATTAAGCGTTTCTAGAAGAAAAGGAGGAATGATAAAAGAGTTTGCGAAACTAAAACGACCAAATAATTAATGGCTAATGAATAACGCACAACCCAACCGTAAGAACAGGGAACTCGGTGTTTTGTAGCACTTTGAAAGATGTTTGGTTTTCAATGAGAACTCACCTTCACCAAACCAATGTTACGTCCGTCGTTCGACTTCCAGGCACACTGCTTCCAGTTCCTGTGTTCAGCATCTTTGCCACTTGTTTCCGCTTCTCCCTTAACACCACGTGGTCCAATAGGACCTGCCACGCCCTTCTCTCCTTAAGCATTATCTCGTCCGTCGTGGCCTGGTAACCCATTGTGCCTATTCACACCATTGCGTCCAGGAAGACCAGGTAGTCTTTGTAGGCACATATTAGGGTTCTGTGTAATTAACAAGCTGTTTATCTTCAGTGGTTTGGTAAAGCCCCAGTTTGTCTATTGCAGCATAATATGGGGATACTGCAGTATTAGTCTCGCCGAGAAACTTCAGAAGCTGCAAAACTGCTCGGCTCGTATATTGTTGTCCGTCTCTTATGATTCTAATGCTACAGACCTGTTCCGAAGACTTAATTGGAAAAAACCTAAGGAATCAGAGGCTTTATACCAAAGCCATTATGATGTTCAAAACTTAAAATGAAGAGACACCAGATTAAATTAATCTTTCGTGATGATGCAACTAGTTATAGATTAAGAAATAGTGAAATAATGCTGGCTCTTCCTCAACCTCGCACCGATTATGTTGGAAAAAGTTTCTCTTATAGCGGTGCTGTGCTGTGGAATAGCCTTCCGACTGATATTAAAGTATCTAAAACACTAGGTGAATTTAAGGTTACTTGCGTTATCAAGCAATCGCATGGCACGAAGTACCCAACCGGTCGCAATTATTGAATAACGTACCACTACTTATTAGCCAGGCTAGTTACTAATAAACTAATGATTCGATTGTCTGGTCTGGTCTGTCTGGTCTGTTTCTTATAACTACGGTGGGAAACATAAAGAAAGCTTAGGAAGTTTGGCGTTCTGCTTTTGTGGTCTTTTTGTGAAAGAGACGGTGAACTTCGGTCCAAGGAACACGCGAGGGGGTTACAATGGAAGAAGAAAGCGGTGCGGAGTCAAAGCGGCGAAAGCGCAAATACGGTGAGTAAATTTATTGTAGCTTATTACTGCAGTGTAATTATAGCCGCTAGCTAATTTCTGGTGTTATTATTTAATTATTGATGGTTATTTTAGGTGTTGCAATATTGGTCACATCGTTTTTCTGTTTGTATATTGAAATGATCGATAAATTGGAAGGTTGGAAAGCTATGAACAAAACTAAGGTCAACTAAAGAGAATACCTGTAACACTCAACAGGAAATTTGGCGACAAGCCACAAGAATAGCGAGGAATGTTACACATTGATGTTAGTTTAGCGTTTGTACTAAAAAAGTTCCAAGTTTACTCTGCTTGTAACCATCATGTACTCGAATATTGTGATTGCATGAGTCTTATAACTGAAGTAATAAACGGCTAACTATACAGTTATATCTTTATGACCTTTTATAGCTTTATACTGTGCGGCTCAATGATCTGTGAAAAGAGCAACATGCACACGTGGAACTGTGCGAGTGAAGCTGTAAATAAATGACATCTCCGGAAATGATCCTGCGCCGCAAATGATGCCATTGAAAATCAGGAATCACGTGGGGTTTTATCATTCAAAGAGAACAAAATGAATAATTGTGTAATCATATGAAGTGTTTTAGAGGACCTACAACGCTGACAAAGTTCAGGATCTGAAATAGATGATTTGACGTATTCTTGGGAGTATAGTAATTTTGGCACTAGCATATAAGGTTATAAGCTCTAGCCTACAAAGCAGGCGTTTATTTAAGACCTGTTATACAGGCTAATACGGTAATCTCTTAGAACTTACGTAAAGCTAAATATAAGCGGGAGGGGGTGGTATAAGGGTTGGCAAATATCATGCGAAACAAAATTGGCGGGAAAATGACTTACTAAACCTGAGGGAAATGTGCATAACCTCAAAAAGCTAGACAGCAGTAAAGAATAATTTGACTATGTTGTATTTGGCATAAAAAAATTATAGACGAGGATAGCACTGATGTAAGCTCAGATGATGAAACTGTTAATAGGAAATCGAAGCAAAAACGTCACGGAAAGAGCAGCGTGCAGAGGGTAAGTTTAATTGCGCGTGAATGTAGACGTAATCATTCTACCCGGCATAGAAAGCTTTATTAATAAAAGAATACGAATACTTTTTGCTGCTTTAAAATGGCACAGTAGAACCCACTAAAGCGCGTCGCTTTAGTGCCCGTATCATCCGTTCTTAACTAAGGAGAAGCTCAACGCTCGGTCAACACATCCAATTACTTGCTCTAAGGCATATGTTCAATTTGAAACGTGCACAACTCAGCTCAATAGTCTCAATGTAATCTATTTAAAAAAAAAAAATGAAAACGGATAGAAAAATGAAAACGTACCGTGTGAAGATAACCAGTGTGCATAAAGCCACTTAACTTTGTATATGAGCGTGTCACTTGAGTCAGAGAGAAGTGTGCGTATTAACCGGCAAATACTGTATTTCAAGTTAAGTCACTCAATATTTTGCACAAAGGCCTTACAAGTTCTGTCTCAAAAGCGTGTATTAAAAAGAAATGAATTCGTTGGCTACAGGAAAGAGAAAAAGAAAGACCAAAAGAAATGGAAAAAAGAAAAAGACAGTAAAACATGTCAGAGTCAGCGAGAGTAGCGAGACGTCTCATGACGTCTCATGGCCTGCATGGCCTGGTTAGGAAAGAGAAAATTGTACAGGAGGAAGCCATGAAAAGTGACACGTGGTCTTATTTGGATGATGATTTTCACGTTGAAGCGATGAATTATATCATCATTGCCTGGCTCTGGTTTGCGACAAAGGTACTGCAAACACCGAAAAGTTTGCCTGGTTTCCACAAGGAAAACTGATAAAGGCCGCACTCTTCCACTCCCTCACAGATTCCGGGAGTAAAACAATGAACATTTGCAACTTTTTACCCGTTCTAGTGACATAAGACTATTTAATCAAGAGGGATAACGCTCTGGTAATGAATTTGAAATACCTTCAACGCACATAACCTACGGTCAGCGTCGGTACTACAGCAGACGTATGAAGAAATAGGTCCTAACAGGAAAAAGATTCCGCAATCCCAACCGGGTAACGTGCTATATGTGGTCACACATTTATAAACAGTCGACTAGCTATACAGACTAAGCAGTCACCTTCGTGACTACATCTCGTGAGACAAACGATATACAGCCCAAGTGGAACAAAGTGTGTTATCTAAGGCTGTACAACAAAAGGGGGGACTTGTGACTTACTAAGTACGTACTATGCCATCGTGCTTTCACATAAATGTTTCTATGACATGAAGCAGCTGTAGGTGCCTGTACTGTTACTAGAAGGATGGCAGTCGAGGCTATCCGTGATTAAATCTTTCTCTAAAAATTCGTTGGTACAAAAACACTTGGGTGGAGAGGCAACAAGGAGCATGGTTTCTTAGCTAAGGTCAAGAGGCAGCGCCAGGGGAGGGATAGGTGATCACAAATCAAAACTCAGTGGAAAAGGGCAGAGGTGGTGGAATATACTAACAAAAGTGAGAACGGTGTGTAACTATTTTGTTGGTCTTTAACAGCGTGAGATAGCTTGGTTTGTGCAAACGTCGGTAGAGCTCAAAGATTCAAAGCAGCTGAGCCCGGAGAAAATTGTTTGTGGATAAAAGTTCAGCTAAATTTCCCAACTTGCTTTTAATTTATCTATTAGCAGTTATCTTGTATTTAATTGTACAAAAATACACCAAAGGAAACGTCAGTTGTTTCAAAGGCAGTATATGAATCGCTCAGTTAGAAGCATGTTTAGCTCGATGTTTAAAACAAATGGGACACACCAGTGCTTAGCGCCGAAGGTCTGAACGATAATGAGTACTCTGCAACGTTGTCAGCAAAGCCTTGAACTAAGTAAATCATGTGTAATAAAAAAGGCAATGTAGTTCTTCCTAATAGCTGATTTAGCTTAAATATGTACGGATGATCTCATTCATTAAGGGTTGGTTATGTGTCGCTGCAAACAGAAATAGACTTAGCACTTGCTTTGCTTGCTCCTTGAACTGTCAACTCCGTGCTAATATTGCTTAATATCGTGTGCAATTTTCGAGATTCTGAGATCCAAATTATAAAAATTCGAGACTTCGAGTCGGTTCAAGGGATAGCGAGCCCGAGATTCCGAGACTCTTATTTTGAATGCCGAGATTTCGAGACTCGGCTGATATTTTCCGAGACGCATCATTTTGGATACACCATTCTATACCCCTAACAATCTTTCCCGCGAAAATCGTTCTGGATGGCTGTACTCGCATCAATTAGCTGTCAATCAAAAATAAACTTTCACTTCCGGTGCAAAACGGTCATCCCATTTTCTCGGCGAATCTCTTTTTTCAAATTTCTTTTTCGGAATTAAAAGATTCCAAGTAAACGTTTATTTTCATGGAAAAAAAATAAAAATCGTAAATTTCCCATTTTTATCGTACACGGTAACCTTAAGACGAAGCTAAGTAACTTCAGTTTTGAGTGAATTTACGACATGGCATTCCTGAAAAGCAGTACTTTTTGTTTTCATTTAATTCTATTGAATAATGTAGTTAGTTTAGATAAGGACTTAATACTTTGTAATTCCTTTTATAATTATTGTACTGTTTTTAATTCTTATATTTGTAGATAAGTTTTGCTTGCATACTGAGGAATCTACCGTGTATAAATAAAGTCATCTATTCTATTCTATTCTATTCTGTTCTGTTGAGGAAAATCTGCCAAACGCAGCATTTAACCCTATTTAGCCTGGGGGGGGGGGGGGGGGGGGGCGGGGGGCACATTGTGCCTGCGCTGACTTTAACGAATAATTTTTATTATAACTTTGAAACGGCTAGACGAATAATCACCAAATCTTGTGACTTTTCTTTAAGTTTATCAGAGCAAATTTTCCTGTATCAATGACGTGTCTACGATGATTGACATTTCCATAGCAACTGTCTACTCAGAAGGTTGATTATTTTCTGTCTTTTTTCGGTCTTTTTTTCACTTTTTCTCCTTCGTTTGTAAGAAGAAGATAGTCCTTTACTTTTTTGTACTTACTTCTTTGTGACGTTATTGTGACGTCATGATACGTCATAAACCCAATCTGTTGAGCTAATGACGTGCTAAAAAGGTGCCATGTTTCATCACAAGAGCGTGAATACTTTTCGAATACATTGTGCCCCCCAACCCCCCCCCCCCTCCCCTCAGGCTCAGAAACTCAAAAAAAGCCCAGGCAGGGTTAAGAGTCGGGAGTTTTCGATATATAGCTGGTGTAAGAAATGAGCTCGCAATAATAAAAGTTACGGTGCAAATAAAGTTGGTCCGGGACAAGCCGTAAGACGTAAAAACGTTATAGGTTTGCCGTGAAACAGAAGTCCTGTCGCATTGTGTATCGCGTAAAGATCGCAGTAGACTAGTGTGACATCTTTGCGAACCAATAACACCTTATGAATTCATCTGGCATATAGCTAGAATGAGATTTGATTTTGACTGACTTGGAGCACTCAAAATACATGGCTATCAATTAAAAAAAGAAAGATAGAAATTAAACATGAAAAAAAGTGGTACAACTAGGATTACGGCCATCATCATGAAACACGACCACCCCCCTTCTTATTTTGGCTGTACGAGTGGTCAGTAAGTTCTCTTGAAAAGACCCGTAACCCGGCAAATAGCGGAAAATTACGTGAAAAGGGCGTGTTCTTAGGTAAGGTCTACTTTATGGGGTATCCATTAGAACTTTGCCATCCCTCCCGAAGTACTAAAAAAAAAATCATATTGAATAGTGCGTGTTCCTTGATAACGTCTACTTTATGCTGTTTATTAAAACTTTGAGATCTCTCCGAAGGTACGTACTGAAATCATATTGAATAAGTGGATTTTGTGACAACTCAATATTGTATCAATAGATTTGGTCCTAACTTAGCAAATAGCCTGACGGTGGCCATATTAAAGAATACCCTCCTCCTTACCCGGGATGTCACAGAGTATCTCGAGATTGCCCCACGATGTCTAGTATTGGCGTGCCAAGTTTCATGCTTCTAATCATTAAGTGGCCGATACTTTTACCTATTCACGGGACTAATTATCTTTTCCTTTTGTGATGGCCAAACGTCATAATTATTCCTTCAATTCCAACAGTGACAAGGGTTTTATTTCCCCTCACAATATTACAACTTCGAACAACTTGAACAAACAAACAAACAAACACTGAGGTCTTGAGAATAAAGGAAGTGATCACCAATAATGAATTCTCCCAACTAGTACCGTTAGAAGTATAGAGAACATTGAGGAGAACATGTATAATGATATTGGAACTTAAAGGGTTACTTCGGTCAACCCGTTGTTTACAGCGTCGGCCAGGCTTCCGTGGCCAATTGGTCAGCGCTATTTTCACTCATTCGGTTATGAAATGAACTGTTTCATTCTTAAAGGTCCAGGCCTGTCTGCATTTCTTTAAACACATTTTACGTTTACTGAATCGCACTGTATACAAAACTGATAACGCGAAAGTTATCCAAAGTTATTCCCCCCCGGGGGGTTGTACTCCCGTCAATTTAGGATAGTTGTGTGCCGCCAAGGTTCTCAAACCCTCCCCTATTTAAGGGTAGAAAATAGAGAATTGATTCCCTTTTAAAGGCCCAAAACCAAGAAATGGCACCCTATTTTACAGCAACACAAACTATAAACGTCCTTTTAAAATCGCTTTGTTAGACTTTATAACGTGTATTCGGGCATGTAGTACAGTTTTAACAGACCATATGTTTTTCGTTTTGCGCCGTTGAGGTGAATACCGTAATTTAGGGACCCTATCTAAGGAACACTAAGGATCACAATACCAAAAACTACCACAAGCGATACCCTATTTAAGGACTGAGCACCGCAAAAACCCTACCCTATCGGGCGGCACATACCTAAAAAGCGTATATAAGGGAGTACCGCCTCCCCCCAGGGGGGGGGGGGGTTATTCCCTAATCTGCCGCGCGAAGAATGTTTTCATAAGGATTGTACGTGATAAAAAATCCTATAAGAAGGTGAAAAGGGGAAAGTTAGAGTGAACGTTCTTGACCTTTTATTTTAAACAACCTTGTGCACGTGATGGAATTTTCGAGACTCAGAGCTGTGAAGTTCTAATGATTACAAGCATAAATTAGTTGCTGCCTACAAAAGAACGAAACTAAATTTGGAATAATTTTATGATTGTAATAATAACTTAAATCAGAATATTGCCAGCGCAATTGCAAGGGTATATCAACAGATTTCCGCTACTTTTCTGCCTACCTTGATTGAAGCAACAGTGTTATTACCCTCAATTTGACGGAAAAGAGAAGTAGTCAGTGAATACAGCAACAAAGATACAGCGCTGGTTGTTCCAAACATTTCTCATACGTTTGTTCAAACGGTAGAATTGAAAACGACCTTCAATGCAAAGAACTAAACGGAGCGCTAACTGTCTCGTCCGATGCTAAGAAAGTGACTCAGTGTTTCAGAAGCTTTAAAACTTCTATAGCGCCGATGATAGAAAATAACTGGTTTAGAAAAAATCAGCTTAACTTCTACAGCAAATAACAGAGAGACCAAAAGCAGATTGGCTAGAGGTAGGCCAAGTGTTTCAAGACATCATGTATCAGTTAAACGTCAAGATTAAGAGCCTGAAATCTTTAATGTGGCTAATTTGGCCAGTACCTTCGGGAGATATCTCAAAGTTCTCAGGTGAAAAAACCATTAAGTAGACCTCACGTATGTTTGTTATTCGTTACTTCAACTCTTGGCACAGGGAAAGAAAAGCTTTTTTGACGGAGAAGAACGAGCTTCTTTGGTCCTTTCCGGTTTACCAAATAGACTGTGTGTTTGTACTTACAGAAGGCGCCATCAGGTTTTACAGTGATGTAATCTAATTATCTACCGCTTACTAGTATAATAGACACCAAAAAAAGGAAAACCAGATGCAGTGCACTGTGCATGTTTAACAAATTAAAAGACTTGTTCGTGTCTTGATATGCGTTTTTAGACATTTATAGACGCCATGACAGAATTGCAAAAGTACATTTACTTGTCAGCTATTTTCGCTGTGTGTTGTGAAAAGCCCTTCATCAAAAAATTGATAACCTTTGCTTTTAAATGGCGCAGCTAAAGCCCGTGACGTCTTCCAACCGTGGCCATGTGTTTGTCAATTTTTACCTATGCAAAAAAAAAAAACAAAAAAACAAAACAAAACAAAAAACAAAAAAACCAAGCGTACCCCCAAAGAAGAGAAATTGCAATTCTAGAATTTGCTTTGCTAAGACTCCTGTCTTTGAGTTGTGTTTTCTCAATTCATTGCTGGCAAATAGGTGTTGGGTGGTGAATTTCTATTCAAAATTTGTTTGACTAACAGAATTTATCATACAGATAATGAACAACTCTCAACTGATCCTTCACAGAAGGTCTGGAGTTGCTGCTGAAAAATTCTGGCGACAACATAAAAGAAAAACGTTTTTTTTTTCCGGGGACTGACTACTGTTTCGCCGCCTCCTTGTACGCTTGAGGACAAAGGTAAAACGCCTCTTCTACTAGCCTCCCACTCAGTCGTTTTTAGGGAAGTCGTTTTGCGAGGAGGGTAATACGACTTCCCAATAACGACTGCGTGGGAGGTTATCCTTCTATCATAACGATTATTAAGTCACGTGCCTAATCCACTCGATTGAACAAGCCATGAGGCTCGTCAAGGCCGGCGCTCAGAATCCCGGTTTCCGTAACATGAAGCGACTAGGGGCATCGCAGGGTTACCCTCCAGCTTTTCTGTTAGGATTCCCTTACCGTTAGCCAGTACCCATTTCTTCACCAGGGGAGAGAGAGACAATGTGAAGTAAAGTTTCTTGTCTAAGATAACACCACGATACAATGCAGAGATCAAGCTTCGAACCTGTGACCTTCTGACCTCGTGATTGTCAGATCGAAAGTCCCACGCGATGGCCACTTCACTACTGCGCCTCAACACCATAAGGTATACACTGACATAATTGTATCAACATGCCTAGACGAAAGTGGGCGTGGCAATATTATGGGGCTGTTTTGGTTTGGGGTGGGGTGAGTTGGTTGAGGGCTAGCGTTACATGAATGTTCAAAGAAAATAGTAAATAAAAGGTTTCCTTCGCGCGATATGCCTAGGGAAAACAACAACAGCAGCAGAAGTAGCTTGTTCCAAGCATTAGAAAAAAGGCGACGGCGGTGCGAGCAAGCAAAAGGCACAGAGACTGTGGATGGGGTCTCCTCCCCTTTTGCTCGGCAGCAACCCCCCTTTTTTTTTTGGTTTTTTTTTTTTGGCAAACTGCCCACTATCTGAACGCGTGGAGAAGGCTGCAACAGAAATGAATGTTAATTGCTTGGCCTTAGTTTATGTCTCCTAGGACTTGCTGTTGAGCCCCATTTTATCGAAAATAACCAATTCAATGAAAAAATTCGAAAAATCGAAATTACAAATAAATTCAATTTTTTCCTGGAGTGGTGTGACAGCTCATAAGATTCTTTGCCCCGTATCTATCGTTTCTTATATAGCGTTGCTTGCTGAAACGTAGGGAAAAGTAGACAATATCTATGTTTGCAAAAGCCTTGATGCTTAATATTTGTTTATTACTTAATATTAAGGCGTATAAAGACATTTTGGTTAAGCAGGAAGTAGCGAAAAACGCCTTCTGAGAAATGTTTATACAATGTTTAAGGTTAGCCTAAACTCCACTCACAAAGCTATTACAAGATCATGATGAGTAAATAAATGCAATTTTTCGGTCTATTACAAAGTCCTAGTTACGTAATGATAATCAACTGTCTCGGTCTCGCTTTCTTTGTTTTACATTCTAAACTGTCGGATTGCTCTGAATTCCAATATAAAGCTCAACAACCTATTGATAATGATGATTATAATGATAATTATACAGCGCTTTTGTCGCAATCAGCGTCGCTCAAATCGGAGTAAATGATTGATGGTAAGCTTGTTATATGACCGGATATTTTACTGGGATCGAGGGACTTCCTCGATAATCAAACGAGACACTGAATTCCAGCCTGTATAACCATTAGAGTTTATCCGTACCCAGCGCAGTTTTCAATGTTGATTCCAACACGGATTTTCCCCTTGTGAACGTTTTCACAGTAGCCTTCTATTGATCCGGGTCTGTGACTATATATACACTCTTCTTCCCACTGCCTCGTCTCCATTCGCATTCATGTAGTTACCCAGGCAAGACAAGGGATTTTTTTCCACCATTTTTTTTCCACAAACTGACAAAAGTCAGCACTAACCGACTCAAGGCTAGGAGTGAAGCTCCGTGGCGCATCAAGGGTTTTATACCGAGTGGATCGCTAAGGATGATGGGAAAAATGGATGGGCGGGGAGGGGGTACCCCCAACCCTTCGTCTTTTGTTTTTTAGTTTTCAACCCAATACCAATCCTTCCTCTTTTGTTTTTGGTTCACGCTACTCATTTGTCATTGGTTTTCAACCCAATGGCACGTGACCATTTTTCTCTATATAACCGAGCAACTCAATCCTTCCCATTTCATTCCTCACTCCAAGCAAGCAAGCAAGGAAGAATCTTCATGACAGAACAAGAAAAAGTGGAGTGCGTGATTTGTTTGGAACCAGTGACCAACCA
The DNA here is from genome assembly GCA_964030785.1 of Siderastrea siderea. Taxonomy (NCBI): domain Eukaryota; kingdom Metazoa; phylum Cnidaria; class Anthozoa; order Scleractinia; family Rhizangiidae; genus Siderastrea; species Siderastrea siderea. Next base: position 56,344,041 of record OZ034966.1, on the reverse strand, counting down.
TGTCACGCACAATGTGCCAACCAATGGAAAAATGTGCGTCACACCATCTCTTGTCCTCACTGCCGACAAGTAATTCCAATCACCGTACTTGATGTCGTGTATCCCGAATTGTGGAAAGAAGACGTACATTTTGTGGACCGAGTGAAAAGTGTATGGAAAGACAATCGCTTTGGTATGGTATTGGTTACGATGAATTTGGATCAAAAGAAGGAATCTGGGGAGAACTCAAAGACCCGTATGAACCTAACAGAAAAACAATATACTTTCTTGGTCACACCAAAACAACACCTGTTTGAGTTTCTTGTAAACTACGCTTTCAAAGTTGGACCTTGGACTTTTGTCGAGGGACACCGCTGACCACTCGTGTCCAGGCACACGCTCCCGCTTGACACTTGTGTTCTTTTCTTCCAACCATTAAAATCCGTTTTCAATTTGACTTTGTTGCTATGGTGATTTTTTGATTGTCCCACAAGCCAGCCTCGTTTTGATGTTAGGGCTAAGAAAGGGACCTGGGCAAGAGTTGTGACGTCACTTACTGTTTTTCACCTCCTGTATGACGTCACTCACCTTTCTCCACCAATCACAACCCTCGCATCAAAACGAGGCTAGGATCCCTACGTGAGCCCACAATGTTACTACTGAGGTTTCTTATAACCCTCGCTTAAAAATGAGCGAACGCCTGGGACGAGAATGGGCGCGCATAGGTTTATGGTACTATTCTGTTGAATGCAGCGTAGGAATTGTAAGCAGTAGAATGCAGTTTTAGTGAACGTTTTGAAAAAAAAAGGCAATGTAAATGGAAAGGGATTCCAGAAAATGTATTAAATTCAGTATCCTAGCCCCCAAAAGTCGACTTTTCCTCTTTCTTTTCTTTCCTTTTTTAATTTTTGTAGCTGGTGAGAAAGGTGTCGCTTAGACAACGTTTTAAAATGTGAATTGTAAATCATAGACGTGTAGCAGGGTCAATGTCTAATAAATGTTTATTGAATGTTGAATAAGCCAAGCCCATATATAAAACTCCCTTGTGCTGAGTTAAACTGGCAATTGTAAAAACAAAATGGAAAAATATTGAGCAAAAGTTCGGTAATCACTTGCAGATATGTTTAACATTCCTCTAACATAAAACTCACTCACAATAGTACTTCTAGTCAGTTCCTTATACTTCATTATAATTACTAAATAAGGAAGTTTTTGGGTGAGCCTGTTTTAATAATACAGATTTTTTTTTTTTTACTGGGACCAAGGGACTTCTTCAATAACCAAACGAGACACTGAACTCCAGCCTGTATTACCATCTGAGTTTCCATAATTGGGACAGTTTCCAATGTTGATCCCAACACGGATGTTTCCCTTTTGAATGTTGTCACAGTAGCCCTCTATTGCTCCATGTCTGTAACCGTCTTGGTCACTCTTGCTGATATACACCACTGCGTCAATAGGCAGTGGACCGCTGCACTCGGCGCCATTGAAGGTGATGAACCATCGTTTACAACAGCCGTTGCAGCCACCCAAATAGATGTTGCCCTGGAAAACAACACGACGGGCCGTCTCATCCTCAGTTTTATTAAACTGGCAATCCTGAAACAGCAAAAATTGCTATCTTTAGTTTAGTATTATAATTAATTTAATTTAACTTGCATTTTTTAGCAATAGGCCAGTCGCCTCTTTTAATTGTAATATGCACAATTCTTCTCAAAAAAGACAAAAAGTTGTAAGCAAAATCACAAATAATAATTCATAATAAACATTTTTTGTCAAGACGTGGCCTGATAGTGTTCTACAAACTTGAAACGTTTTCTTTATTTTTTTTTAATTCGAATTCCTATGACATCTTACTTCTGACATAATTGTCACCCAAACGAAATGCTGTTACCTTACTACGGCTTCACAGATATAAGAGTAGGAAAAAAAAACTCATCCAACATTCGTACATAAACAGCTTATGGCTAATTCTAGTTTGATCTAACTTAGCTTTGCTTTTGCACCAGTCCGGTCCCGGAACCTGAACAGCACAACCGAGTAATCAAGTATTCAAAGTAGCAAAATTATGCTTCCAAGTAGCCTGCCGTGGCAAGCGTTTCCGAAGGCTTTTTCCCCCCGTTCGAGGCATTTTCCGCTTTTTGCCCGCGCGAAAGTCGGGGAGAGGGCGAAAAATGAAAGGAGGGGAGAGGCCAAAACACGGAAAATGCCTTAAACGTGCCGAAAGCCCAACGGAAACGTTTGCTACGCAGGCTAGCTCAGTCCCAAACTACGTGCTTATTATTTTCTCCTATCTCGCGAATCTTTCCTCATTGCATCACCTTAATCAGGCCAATGTCGCGACTGTCATGTATGTTCTTCCACGCGCACTGCTTCCAGTTTCTGCCGTCGGTGTCTTGGCCGCTATGTCCAGATTCTCCCTTAACACCACATGGACCAGGGGGCCCCGCCACGCGCTTTCCACCTTTAACACCATCTCGACCTGCTTCCCCCTTCACACCACGTGGTCTAGGGGGACCTGGCACGCCCTTTTCACCTTTAGTCCCATCTCGTCCGTCGCGGCCTGGTAACCCATTGTGTCCATTCACACCATTGCGTCCAGCAAGACCTGGAGATCCTTGGAGGCACATGTTAGTGTTCTGTGATACAACCATAGAGAGCAAAATAAATTACCATTTAGTCAATCAATGTAAATTACGATTTTGGGATGCATGTAGACAGTGGTGACAATAGTCAGCTAGCCAGTGAGACATTTGCAGTGTGATTCATGGATTTCCTTCTCTAATAATTAGTTAATAATACTCTAATACTTCTGAGAAACTCTGACCACCGAGGCTAAGAATGTGTTTGAACAACGAGAAGAACAACAGGACATCACGTCTTTGATCCACATTCGACGCACTTAAAAACTTTAAAACGGTATAAACACCGTTAAAATTGCGGAATATATTTCGCTCTTCGAGTCTCGTCAGCCGCTCGTCAGCTGCGGCTGACGAGGCTCGAAGAGCGAAATATATTTCGCAATTTTAACAGTGTTTATACCGTTTTAAAGTTTTTAAGTGCGTCGAATGCGGATCAAAGACGTGAGACATTTGTAGTGTGATTCATGGATTTTCTTTTTCTAATAATAAGCTAATAATACTCTAATAACCTAATGCCTGTAGATAGTGGTGACAATAGCCAGCCAGTGAGACATTTGCAGCGTGATTCATGGATTTCCCTCTCTAATAATTAGTTAATAATACCCTAATCTAAAAATAATTTATCGTTTACAAACCGTTGATAATTGAAGGAGCTACAACCTCTCGGACAAAACTCTTGAGACAGATCCGCCTGTTTTCCAATATCAACACCACAACTGGACACTGTGAGACATGTATTCTCTCTTGCCCCGTACAATGTTGTTTTGGCCATGATGCTTGCCTATACAAATCCTGTCGTCTTCAAAACAATATTGAAAGAGGGGGGGAGGGGGACGGATACTTATTCCGTAATGCGAGAGGTTTTATTAAAGACAATAGAAAAATACTGGCGTGTTTTCAATTTGTCTCAAGTAGCTTTGTCCGAGGAACAAGTGCTCATTTAAATTTATCGAACAAACTGTCGATTTGCTGGTTTTTTTTTTTTTGAAAGTTCAAACTTAAATTACGGTTAAACAAAATAAAATAGAATTACTTCTAAATTAAGGTTACTGCAAGTTGCTTCTTCTAGCATCGGTTTCTCCTTTAACTTATAAGCTTTTTGATAACACTTGCAGTTTTGTGCCGTGGAAGAATGCATTAAACGCTGAAAGCAGTTAATAATTTTAGTTTTACTGCTCCAAATTCAACAGATCAAAAACGCCTTTCGGTGAAATTCTCTGCTCTCTCCAATGGCTTAAATTGGCGAAATCAAAGAGAGTCAGTGCTTCATTTTGGTGAAAAACATAATTTTATTAAGCTCATTTGTACAGTTTCAGCGAAGTGTATGACTTACATACTAACTTGACTTACTTCGCCCTTGTTGATTTACTGAATGTGACCTCTATTCATGTCTTTTTAAACTTTACGATAAAAATTCTGATAAAAAATCTTTGAAACGCTTACGTTATAGATCAATGAGTTGTGTTGTATATATACATTTATCTTTCAGTTATTCAAGTTCTTTCACGTCCAGGAACAGCTTTTTTATGACAGGCCTGTAGGGCACCGTCTTCTAGCAGTACGGCCGGAATTTTCGTCGTCGTACGTTGTTCAAGGTCACTGGATGACTTATTGGTATGTTACTGATATATGGGGGTAGGGACCGACGAAGGCTAATGTTTGGACCGTGGTTTTTCATGGGGAAAGGGCTAGGGTATTGCAATGCCTCCTTCACGCTTATATTCGGGAGGTTTTAGGGGACACTAGCAAGAATTAGTCTTTCAGTCGATCAAAATTACGTGCTTTGAAAAATAGTGGCCTGACCGATCGTTGTACGCAAGTATTTTCAAGACGGTTTTTACGGATCAAAATGTGCCATTCAAAAAGTAAAAACAAATGGGACATCTTTGATATTTTTCATCAGAATAGAAGGTCCCACACGTTTGATAACTTAAACTCGCTGTTTTAACTCACACTAACACTCCTTTTACTGAGCTGTTCCTTTTACATATTAATCAGGTTTTCGTATTCATACCGGCATTGACAGCACCTCAGTCTTCAGGTACCGTATTTCCTCAAATACAGTAATAGCCGCCAGGGAGGCGATTAATCGAGAGGTCGATTATTTCAAATATTGCTTACCTGACGTCGTGCCCTAAATATTTTGTCTTATTTTCACCTTTAATCATAAAATAATCATTCGATAAAAGTGAACACGGCTTTCTAAATGTTTTCAATTGAGTTTCTTTGACCAGTTTTCAATGTTAATAAACTCAGCGCCAACCTCTCGAGGAGGCATCCTTATAGCTCGCGCGTATATAAAGTAAGGGGAAGTAAGGTACTTTCAGTTGAAATATACATTATATACCAGATGAAATCTCGATTTGCCAGAACAGGGCGCGCATGGAATTAGTGGGTAATGGTATCGTTTCATCACTAAACGCCCGAACGGATTAAACATCAGTAAACATATGGGTAATGTGACGGTGTCAGTAAATAAAAAATCTCTATCTAGGGGGTGCACGGTATTCATAGAAAACGAGGCGAGGGTTGTTTGCTGTCGGTCATACTGCGTGCGGTTACTTACCGCACATGTCGAACAGCAACTGTTTTGAAGGCAGAGAGAAACTGTAAATTTTATTTCCGTTTGCCTCATTTTATTCTCGTAGAAAGCCAACGTAAATTGTCAGGCCACGAGGAGGAAAAGTTTGAGTTTGACCTAAGAAATTTTGGATCCAGAGATGCTGCGTAAGACTATTTGTCAGACACATACCATACAGAAACCATTTGGAAACGATTTTGCGACACAAATCACTTTGGGGGACTGAAAGCCTCGGTCCATTAACACGCATGCGCAAGCTGCATCGCTTAGCGAACAAGTCAATCTCAACACCAGTAAACCCTACAGACATCAGTTAGGTTTTTAACTCGCGAGAAATATTGCGTTACAAGAGTGCATTAGGTCGCGTGGAAACACAACAACTCTAGCACTTGCCTTCAGAAAAAGCTCATGGAAACAGTGAATTTCTTGTGAAATTTCTAGGTCGAATTGTTCAGTTGCAAGTCGAACTGCGAACACATTATTTATAACTTCATGTTTCAGACATTGCAAGATAGTTTGGAGACCAGGAAATTTCACCACACTTAACAAAAATAGCCGCTTTTTCGATTTTACTTGATTGATTTCGATTCAATTCATGTAGTTGAAATGCGTCCGAGAAAGGGCATTTTGTATCAGAAGTCACGTTCGTGGTACTTTGTTTACATTTGCGTATATGGAAATAATTTCCATGTCGTTCGAAGTTGCTTTCCCGCATTTTAGTACAATTTCCCCATAAATTTTCCACTACAATGCTTGTTCTAAATAAAGAACTTAGATTATAAGATAAGAAAAGTTTTATTTCAACAATATAGCACGCGACTTGCGCAGTATAAGATAGCTTCATCTTTATTCTCTTGCTGCTTATTGATACTCTATAGCTATTGTCTCTCATTCAATTGATAGGTTCGACTAATTTTCACCCAAACAATACCCAAGCACAAAGTTCCACAGTTGACAGAAAAAATAGAGCTGATTTGCATTAGTGATCGACGTGTTGCAATTGGCGCGATTCCGTAAGTTCATGAAACCTCTTAGCACTGGACTGAGTGCTAATCTCAACTTGGCCTCCTTCTGCAGAAACAAATCTAAATTATACTACAGAAAAATAAATATCACACAAAAGTGTTTCTAAGTAAATCAAGAAAAAGGAAACTTTCAAAGTATATACAATACGATCACAAAACATTCCCCTTGATTATTCAAGGAAGGTGAGGGGGGTTGGAGCCTATTCTTCGACGGTGACGATTATTTCAAATATTTCCACCAAAGGCGCGATTATTCGAGGGGGAGGGGGGGGGGGGAATTAATCGACAGGCGGCCGATTCTTCGAGGAAATACGGTATTTTCAATCTGTCTAAACTATCAATCTGTCTAAACTATCTATGTTAACTAACACTTCCTGTAGAGTTGTTTCTTCTACGTAATCAGTTTTTCTTATTTGCACAGTCACAGCATTTCAGGATGTTGAAGTTACAGACATGTTCGATATGCTTCATCACAACAGCAGGTCTCACATGTCTGACAAATGTACCCTATGTCCGTACTAGCTCGCGCCAAAACGTCCTAGAGAGTTGTTCTTTTTGTATAATCGGGTTTTTGTATTGTGACCCTTCTCGATTCTCTCCAACTGATTCTTTAAGATGCTTTCAACTCAGCATTTTTGCAAGTTTTCCAGTTCATGTGGTAAAAGTTAAGCATGATGCTTTAGTTTTGAAGGGAAGTAGATGTTATAACTGGAAAATTCTGACTTAGCGTGCGTTTGAATGCTAAACCGGTGTAATAAAATGAGTCATGTTTAACAAATTCAGTAAAGCGCAGGGTTTCAGCTTTCCTTCTGATGATATACACGGGTTAGAAAATAACGCCAAGGAACCAGAACATGGTTAATTTATTCATTTCTTACTATTTTATCATCCTAAGTGTTGCTGGAGTGGTGGTCATGGTTTGCGAGAAGTGTTGAGAGTTTTTTAGAGATTAATTTCCTTTAAAAAATACCAACGAGAACGCGGAAACGAAGAGTGTGTAGTTTGTTCGTAGTCAGAGTTGAAAAATAGCGATCAATTGAAAAACAAAATGTCGAAAAAATAGCCAACAACATCACCTAGCCGATGTACGTAGCCACAACAGCTTAAACATCTAATACTGCAGCATGGAATGTCCTAGTAAAATCATTACGGTGATAGCATCATATTCCTACACATTTTAAAACGCCTACCTTGGTCAAGGAAGCAGGTTTATTTCCCTGGACTGAAAAGAGAGAAACAATCATCAACCACAGGGGAAGTGAAGATACAACACTTAATGTTCCAAACATTTTTCTTTTCTCAGTCACGGAGTAAAAGGACTTCTAAGCACCAAGAGCTCAACGGAGATCAGAACGTGTAGTCGTTGGAGCACGCTCAGTCTGGGGAATATAAAGGATGTGGCGGAATATAAAAGATCTTTTAAAGCAGGAGCTCAACAGTTATCTGTCAGTCTTGTCGGAGCGAAGACGGGAATGTTATTGTGCAATACAAAGGATATTTAACAACAGGAGCATTCTATAACAGAGATCTCTCACCGAAGGAAATACTAAAGCAGACGTTCAGTTACAATTTAATGTCTTCTTTGATTGTTATTTCAAATGTTATCATTGTTCATTGTGTATCTATCAGCGCACACTCAGTTATGACTGCAGTTTGCATTTGTTGCTGATTCTAGAATATACATCAGTGGCGTACGACTGCACGTATACTGGTGCTTCTTTCCTCACTGAGCACGCACGTTGTCAACTTCAGAGTAAAGAGTCTTATCTTTGTGCAGGAAATTTAACAGAGGCCTGATCGTCTAGTAGGACTCAAAGAGGAAATGCTCCTGTGGGACAAGAAGGACCTTAAAACCCAAGAGCTTAACAGAGATCCTACAGTCTTGACAGCGAAGAGGGAATACTGACCCGGAAGCATGCAGTTCATTGTTTCCTTTGGTCATTATTTGTTATCACGTAACATTAAATGCTCATCTGTCAGCACTACAATTTGTTTGATCTCACATTATTTTATAATATATCTATGTATATAAGATTTCAACTGACGAAAACGAAGAAGCTCTGGTGGCCTGAATCTCTTCCAGTTTTCAAAATTTGTGCTTCTAGTAAAGAAGAAGAGACCATTAAGTAAACTGGGTGTGGGGTTGTGGAAGTTCAACGTGTGACACACTAATGGCCAATCTCTGTTTGTCCTGTAAGATTACAAGAGCTTTGACTTTATCTATTGGATAGACTACACAAATACGAGGGAAATTTTCCTAATAAACCAGCAGAAAAGCGCAGCAATAAGGGGCTGGTTCAGCATTCAGAGTTGAAGATGTTTCAAATTTCATGCACACAGACACACATGCATCCGTAAAAAACAGTTCCAGCAAAAAAATCTCCAGCAAGAATTTTTCAGCAAAAATTTACTCCATATCACTCCGATCTTTAACAACAGGAGCATTCTATAACAGAGATCTGTCAGTCTTGTCGTAGCGCGGAGGGAAATTACTAAGGCAGAAGATCAGTTACATTTTAATGTCTTCTTTGATTATCATTTCAAACGTTATCATTTTTCATTGTGTATCTGACAGCGCACCCTCAGTTATGACTGCAGTTTGCAACTTGGGTGCTGATTCTAGAATATACATCAGTGGCGTGCGAACTGAAAAAGGAAATGCTACTGTGGAATGAGAACGATCTTGGTACCCAAGAACTTAACAGAGATCTCACATTCTTGACAGCGAAGAGGGAAAACTAACCCGGAAGGATGCAGTTCATTGTTTCCTTTGATCATTATTTATTGTCACTGAACATCAACTGCTTATCTGTCAGCACAGTTATGATTACAGTTTGTATAGATCTTGCATTATTTCATAATATATCCTTAATAAGATTTCAGCTGAAGCAATTAAAGAAGCTCCCGCGGCCTGAATCTCTTCCAATTTTCAAAATTGGTCATTTGGGCTCCTAGTAAAGAGAGCTAGGTGGCTAACGAAAGAAAAGACCAAATAAGGTGGGCTTCGGGCAGTGGAAGTTCAACGTGTGACACGCTAATGGCCAATCTCTGTTTTGTCGTACGGTGGCTCCTGTGAGATTACAAGAGCTTTGTCTTTATCTATAGCATAGACTACACAAACATGAGGGAAATTCCCCTAATAAACCAGCAGAACAGCGGCACGCAGACGTACATTAACTCTCAGACGTATAATCAAAGTTACACCACCACCGTGGTACAAGGGGGGGGGGGGGGTGATGAATGCCCCCTTGGGTTTTCGTTATGTTACAATATTTTGAAACGATTTCAGCTTTAGTAGAACGCCTGTGATGTCCTCTACAAGATCAGGTACATATTATGGGTTACCGCGCTGCTGGGGGCCTGTGACGTCATTCACATGACCACGATATTGGACGCCATCTTGGATTTTACCGATAATTAGAAATTGTCAAAAACCGTTAAAAATTGGAAATTTTTGATGCTGGACATGTAGAATATGACATAATTAAACATTTTGCTGCTTTTTGTTGGCATTTCTTGCACTTTTCAGGAAAAAAGGATAAAACACGAATTTGTCTTCAAAAATGGCTTGACCACTGGTTACTTATGACGTCATATCTCGTAACCATAACAACCGATTCTCATCAAACTTGTGTCAAAATGTGTCTTAGGGATACGCACACAGCTACTGACAACGGCAGATCTAGGTAACAATTTGTCTTGGAAAAATTTAAGGAAAACCTTATGGGGGGGGTGGCATCCATTCTCCCCCCACCCTTGTACACCCGAGGGTTAAAAAATCACATTCAAATTAGTTTAACCCTCGAACGTACAAGAGGGGGAGGATACAACCCCCATGAGGTCCTACTTCAATTTTTCAAGAGGACTTTTCTTATCAGCATGTACGCATATCAATGGCAAAGATTGACGAATATCGGTTGTTAGTACCAAACAAGTGGATAGTGTTTTTCGCACGTTCTGATTGGCTACTCGGGATAGTATCTGCTATTCACCTCCAGGCATTGTTCTAGATTCCGCGCGCGAGTTTCCCTCCTTTCTTAGAAATAAGGAACTACATGCTGGCTTTCCACTTGTTTGCTATATGCTAGCTGTCGGTGAAAAGTGGTAGATTTTTACCTCGCTGCTACGTGGCTCGGCAGATATCCACCATTATTATTCAACAAATTGTCACTATGCCCATATATGGTAAGGAAACCCTCAATATCTGTCATCTGTACATGACAGATATCCTGCGATATACGTAAATGACCATATTTGGAAGTGCCCTGCAGATTTTCTTTCATTGCTTGTTTGGCGGCCATTTTGAAAAGAGAGGCAGTTTTAGCAGTGTTATCCGGAAATTTTAACTCCCTGGAAGAAACTTTCCACGATTAAATGCTCTCAAAAAGTCAACAAGTATTTGCTTCAGCTCACAAAGATTTCCAGAGGTTGACTTGGAATTTTCATAGTGAGAACTCGACCAAGAAAATGCTATTGCGAATGAAGCAGCACACTTAAGTCTTGCTCACGGAAAGTTGTAAAGACTAAAGTTGAAAAGACTTTAATTCACAGGAAGAGGACTTATTCTCGGTAAGATAGCAATATTTTTTTTACTTTGTCTTGTCATTTCCAAACATGAGTTTGTAAATAAGTCTTTTTAAGTGAATGGTAGTAAACTTCGATTTCTTGAAGTTCTGTTTTGATTTTTGTTAAGCTTATGTGTTGCTAGCTTTTAGCGTTTTCATCAGAGAGCCGTAGTTTTTCTCCTTCTGAAAATGGTAGTCGATGGGAATTTGTTGAATAATAAAACAATTATCCTGCTCAATCTTGCGGAATATCCCCTGATTTAGCCAACTCGGCCTACGGCCTCGTCGGCTAAGTATCAGGTGATATTCCGCGCGATTTCGCAGGATAATTGTTAAATATTCACCTCCACTTCGGTAAATCATATCCCAATTTTGATATATTAAAATCCAGTCTTAAACAATAGGCATCATTTCGAGGCTTAGGGGAATAAATCCATATAAATCCTTTTAGTATAATTTTAAAGTTATATTCACCGCGCTACCCGGTCAATATAACATTTCAAGTCGCGGCTGCTAAGCTAAGTTACTTTTTTCGTGTGTTAGTTGTTTGTCAAGTTTTGTTTGTTGTTTGTCTGTTTGTCAAGTTTTAGCCCAGTCTTTCTGATGTCCACATCTCAAAAGTATACTATAACAATTTTTCTCCTCAGGCTCAGTAAATACTGGCGAATATTTACTGAACCTGAGGCTCAGGCCTTCTGCGAATAATTGTTAAATATTAGTCCCCTAAGCCTCGTATTGATGTCTATTTTTTAAGTTGAATTTTGAAATATCGAAATTGGGCTATTGTTAACTGTGGTTAGAGATATGAAGTCATAACTCATTGGCATCATGTGGTCAAGCCATTTTTTAAATTAATAAAAAAATGCATGTTTTTCCTGTTCTTTTTTTAGTGAAAAGCTGTAAAATCTTAACCAAATATGTCTAGCACGAAAAACTTCCAATTTCCGCTGTTTTTAGATAATTTTTAATTTCGAGTGAAATCCAAGAGAAGCTACCATTTTGGTTGACGTCACAGGCCGCCAGCAGCGCCACAACCGATAGTATGTACCTCATCTTTAGAGCACATTAAAGGCTATCTATCAAAAGAGAAATCTTTTCAAAATATTGTAACACAACAAAAACCCAAAGGAAGACTCTCCTCCCCCACTTGTTCCACGCTGGGGTATGAGTTTTCTTGTAAGTCCAAAGGTGAAACAGGTATGTTGATCATTTGTACTCCGATGCATAGTATAAAAAACCTGGTTTGAAACACCATGTCTATCTTTGAGATTTTCATCTGTGGTGGCATTTCAACAAAATACAGATTCTAGAGTTGTTTTAAAGAAAGCCTGTAGCGAGGCCATTAAATCTTTCGCATCGCATTATTTTTCTATTCCAGTTACTACAAACAAAGGTGATCCAAAGTATTTTTCGAGGTAACCTGTTTTTGGTCCTTTGGGTTTTATAACTAGAGTTATACTGAAATCCTCTCAAAGCCTTGAAGCTCTGCTTTACGTTAGGGCGATCATTTTGTTTACTCCATTCAAGCAGATACTTCGTTTTCACCACTTGTGTTACAGATGTTGCTCAGAGAAGAGATTATAGAAATATAAACAGTTAATAATTAACAAACATCAGGCTAAATGTTGGAAAACTGTTTCTTGAAGACACAAAGCCAATACTAACCTGAGTATTAGGCCTTCCCTTCTCCTATTTTTCCTTCGCTCCCCCCCCCAGCCCCCCTGCCGCCCGAAAAGCCTGATACTCAGGTTAAGCTCATACATAACTCTCCCATACACTTAGTTCACTTGACATTTGCCGAGCTTAATCTATTCCCTGAAAAATAACAACAACAACAACTTTTACTGATAATATAATAAAAGGTTAGCAACTACCGTAAAAGCGTGATTCTACAATAAGTAAACGACTGATAATATTCCCTGAGCCTGTATAAATGATACTGATTTTGTTACTGAGACCATTGACAGGACTGAAATACGACTGTGATCTGTTATGCCGTTTTGATCTTTCTTGAATCGTCTGAAATAAGCGAAAACGCACGGAAATGCCTGCGTGTTTGTTTTGTCTCGCAACGTGTTTGCATTTCACTTAGCTTCCCGTTGAAAGGTCATTGTAATACAAAGCCCTCTACTGCTAGCGAAACTGTTCAAATTTATTTGACTATTAGCGAACAAGTTACAAAGGCAAGGGTGTCGTTTCGCAATTTCCAATGGGGTGTTTGTTAATTTGTAAATTTATCCGAAGTGACCCGAGATTTAATAAATCTGTGCCGTTTGGAGAGCACCAGGTCAGTTTGTATATGTCACGGTGTGGGAAGGTCGTCCCTTCGATGACCAGGTTGTATAAAGTGCACAGTTCTGCAAGACGCTCTCCGTTGTCTCTCCTGTTTAGGCACATCCTTCCCTTCCCATTGTTCTGTCATAATAAGGGTTGTTACCCCTTACTTTTGCGTTGAGGTCACCCATCACAATCAGAAGGTCATGACATGGTGCTGCTTCTATTTCTGCCTGTAGCTGATCATAGAAGGTATCTTTCGTGTTGTTATCACTGTCGTTAGTTGGTGCATAGCATTGGATCAGGGACGGCTAACTTGCCTTACTTTCATCCTAGTTGTCATCAGTCTTCTGTTGACTGGCTTCCACTCCAATAGACACTTCTCCATTCCATTCCCTTTCCGCCTCAGGATGATAGCAACTCTCTCAAGGTGTTAATCATCTTATATGCTTGAATACAGCAAGTCTCCCCAGTAGTTGTTCTTAGTCTTCCTGATCCTGTCCACCTGCTCTCGCCGACTCCCATTATGTGAAGGCCGTAGCGTCGCATTTCTGCTGTGACTTTTACCAGCCTGCCTGTTTCATAGTTCCAGAAGTTCCAGAAATCTATTCTGGTCTTGGTCTTAGCGTTCAGGACTTCCATCTTCCTGTCAGTGGCTTCCTTGCGGCTTTCATCACTGCCACACATACGAGCCTCTTACAGAGACTCCGGAAGGCCAACACACACAGGTGTAGTTGATTCCTCTGTTGCTGTTTCCGTAACACAGGGTGTTTTACGGGACAGGGTTGTTAGCCCTGTGCCCCACCCCCAACCTGGAAGGCTAATGGACCGCCCTTCGTCTGGTCCCCCCCCCCTCCCCCCTTGACCTGTCTGGCATGGGTGATCCTACCAGGAGCTACGCTCCAGCCGGCATACTGCTCTCGGGTTCAATGAGACACTCAAACTCCCCAACCACGACAAGGTGGCGATCCACCGGGAAGATTCTACCGCTGGGAAATGGAAAATGCACGCAAAGAGCATGTAATCTTTCTGCTAATAAAGCTTTATCTTAAAAGTCACCCTGTTTCTTTGCTTTGGGTAAAGCTTGTAAAATGAAGTTTTCTGAAAATTTGAGGACCTTGCCCGAGAAGTCTTGAGCCGTTTTCATAAACTCTCACACTCAATACCTCAGAGGCGAAGGCGAGAATTGAAGTTACATTCAACAATTATGAAATTAATACGTTCAGAAAACTTTTAATTACACGCAACCTGCCCTGCCCTATTCAACCTTAACCAGGTTTAGTTCCTTGGGTGGGGTAAGTGGGGTGTGTCTTGGCAACATGCCTGACTATATCAAGAAAGTACCGGCGGGAGCCGTTAGTTTTCTTCATTTTATCGAACAAACTAATAGTGCATAAGATACTGTCTTTAGCTGGTCTTCAATCTTGAACAGAGAGGCATGGAGAAGAATCAACGTCTTTCGCTAAGATCAAAGCTGGTCCCACTCATTGTCCTGTCCACAGCTAATACAGTCAACTCTCGCCTTGCGGACACCCCGCTTTTATGGACACCCCGAAATTGCGGACAAGAGCCAGCCCCCAGCGAAACGTATAAAGAAATGACTGAAACAAACTCCCGTTATTACGGACTCCCGCTATTACGGAAATGCGGACATTTTCCTTCTCCCCAGCGCGACATTTTGCTTGTTGTTTCTCTCGCTATAGTGGACACGTGATAGTTCGTCAAAAATCCTGACTCGCATAATATAAATCGGCATAACGATAAAGGACAATAAGGAAACCATTCTTCTATCGGGTGCGAACATGAGAATTTCCTGCTTGTGGCCGGGTCATTTTCCGGTTCGTGAAGCCACGTCGGAAGTTTAATGTTTGCTTAGTTGCAATAAATAAATAGACCATTTAAGAATCGATCAGTCTTCTTTCATGACCATTGCTCTTTATTAGGCACTTTTTGCATTATCTTAAGCTTAATGTTCTACTGTGGTTATGCAAAATTAAAAGTTATGTTCGTCAGTTCTCCAAGGTTTCACCTGAACCCTCCTGCACCTAGCCTGCGTCGAACTTGCTTACTTTAGTTCTCAGTTAAGTTCCTGGACTGTGACACACATCTTAAGCACTTTATTTTCGTGACGATTTCTTTCCTTTGGCTTGCTTAACCGATGATCTACTCTTTCTTTTCTTTCCGGTTTTGGTTTCTTCTACAATTCCCTCACCGTCTTCTCTCAGAGAATTCTTCGCTGCTTCGCTTCCCTGTATGAGTTTGTGCAGTCTATCCAGGTAACTTGGCCCTCCAAAAAACTTGCATTCCACTGGGATCTCGAGCACCAATCCACCTCCGCGGTTAATTCTTTTTCCGCAATTAATTGCAACACCTTCGTGACCTTTACGCTTTAAAAAACACGATACAAATTTCGACAAACCAAGTGGAATATGTCCAACAATTCGTCTTTCTTCGGTCATTGCGGCAGCTTTCTTGTCTTTTGCACTCTGGTTCTCGCAAAAATGTCCTTGTAGGCATCATGGCCACGCATCCAGGAGTAATAGCTTTTATAAACGTCTGACATGGCAAGAGTCTGTATGACAGCGTACGTAGGAATGGTTTTTTGAGCCCCTTTCTTATTATCCGTTGTTATCGAAGGAGCTTGGAAGTAATAATACAGCATATTTCTAATTTTATTATCTTTAATTGACCATAATTATCAATAAAGAAGTACGGAATTGTCGAAACTACATCGTTTATGTGACTTTTACATATTATTTCATATGTTTAAATACAAAACAATTTTTTTCTCTCGTACCCTGCTATTACGGACTCCCGCTATTACGGACACTAAATCTTCCCCCCGAGGGTGTCCGCAATAACGGGAGTCGACTGCAGAGGGATTGCTAGGGTTGTCTCGATAAGTTGAAATTTCAGCTCGATATATAAAGCAAGGCTAAAACAACATAAATAGACATTAAAGTATTTCTTTTTCTTTTGTTCATGTCTCCTGGGACCCACAATGGAACCGAGTTGTAACATATTGAGGAAGCTAATTTTTATGGGAAGGACAAACATTTAAAGTATTTCTTGGATTGAACTGACAGAGCAGAATATTCTTTGCTCCTTCTCTTCTTAAACAAAGCCGCAAACTCTCGTTTCTTACATGGGCAGTTTTCCCAAAAAATGTTCAAAAGTAATCAATGTGTGCAATGGGCATAATGCTCCATTTCCATTTATTATTGATATTAAAGCGTCCAAAAAAATTGCTAAACCAAAAGTAGCCAAAAAACGTCTTACAAATGATTTAATCTTAGCTTAAACTTCATATTTAGAAATCTACCTGTATAAAAACCTCAAAAGGACCAGGTATTAGGTAGCTCTTTAAAACATGTTATCATTAAATCTTGTCATGAGGTAGCTTTATTTTATTTTATTCTATTTTATTTTTAGGGTTGGCGTTATCGGTTCTGTTATTTGTTTATCCCTGGTTTATTCTGACTGGTTACTGAAATGTTTATTGGGACCGGGGAACTTCTTCAATAATCAAACGAGAAACAGACTTCCAGCCAGTATTACCATCGGCGTTCCCATACCCAGGGCAGTTTCCAATGTTGATTCCAACACGGATTATCCCCTTGTGAATGTTGTCACAGCAGCCCTCTATTGATCCGGGTCTGTGGCTGTCTTGGTCAATCTTTCTCATCCATACCACTGCATCATTAGGCAGTGGACCGCTACACTCGGCGCCATTGAAGAAGATGAACCATCGCTTACAGCAACTGTTACATGTCAAATACAAGGTGCCTTGGTAAAGGACACGAAGTGCGGTATCATCCTTGGTTTTTGTAAACAGGCAATCCTTCGACAACAGGAATAATGTAATAAATCATATTAAATGAGTGACTAAACAGCACCGAAGAGTTCTAATTGTAATGTGAAACACCCGACGTTTCCGCATTACTTCCTTTGTCCGGCCCAGAAAACTAGTTAGTTGGTTAGTTTTTAGTTTTCCATCAATCGATCGATCGATTGATCAATCAATCAATCAATCAATCAATCAATCAATCAATCAATCAATCAATCAATCAATCAATCAGTCAATCAATCAATCATTTATTCACGGTTTAATGTACTGTTTCATAGTTGAAACTTACATTTCTGCTTTTCATTACTATAAGATGCTGCGTGGGTAATGTTTTGCATATAGTATTCTAATTTGCAGGATAAGTTTAAAGTGAACTTACTGCGAAGGATTACTTTCACGAGTTTGATGTATAGGCAACTTTGTCACAACCTGAGATTTCAAAATAATTCGTTCGTCCAATAGCAGAATCCAAGTAATCAATTTACTCGTTTAGGAATGTTAAACGACTAGAAAAAGATCTTTCAGTGTTTTCTGGTGGGCTGTAATAACTGACTAGTTTGGATCGTGCCCACCGAGACTCTGTGGGGAAAGAAAGAGCTGTGTTTCCCATCTGTTCAGTTCTGATTGGTTCTGATTGATCAAATTTATGCATTAAGCTTACGTTGACGCTTTCTTAGTTTGTAATAAAAACTAATACCTTGAGCAGACCAATATCAAGACTGTCGGGATTTTGCCTCCACGCACACTGCTTCCAGTTTCTATGTTCAGCGTCTTTGCCACTTGGCCCCGCTTCTCCCTTAACACCATGCGGTCCAGCGGGACCTGCCACTCCTTTCTCACCTTTATTTCCATCTCGTCCGTCGCGGCCTGGTAAACCATTATGTCCATTCACACCGTTGCGCCCAGGAAGGCCTGGCGACCCTTGCAGGCACATATTAGTGTTCTGTGATGCAAAGAAATTTATACTTTGAAGCTTAAAAAGATTAACTAAGACGGAGTGAAAGGAGACAATGGCGACAACAGTAAGCCGGTGAATGAGACATTTTTAGGATACACGAGTTTGCTCTTACTAATCCTGCTTACACAAATACCGCTTACCCAGTGATGCTCAGGCCACACTGCCTGATCAAAACTGATAACATGATATTTTAAATGAGTTCAGAAAGGAAAGCACACGTCAGGTTAAAGGATTTTTTTTTCTAGTTCATCTTGTAGTAACTTGTAAAGTTAACATGCGTGTTTTTTGTTTTGTTTTTTTGGATGCTATACGTGTGCCATCGCCATTCTAAAGTTAACTCTTGAAAAGATATAACTGAATTACCCTTTACATGAAAGTGACAGTGATTTTGCTGATTTGACTGAGAATGGATTTCTGTATTGGAACATTCACCTTTTATGCCTTATGTCCATTGGCGATTGTTATAAAATGAGTTAATTAAATGATTGTAATTTCAACCATGAGCTAAAGGAAACGTAAAGTTCGAATTCTTATCAGTCTAACGTTGAAAATTTTTGGGCCCGGAAAGTCTTCAGGACTTTTGAGAAAACGAACACCAGCTTATTCAAGAGAGATTCGCTGTTAGGCTGGCCTATCTATATACGTTAACTTAAATTCGTAATACATAACACTGCTGAGGTATGAAAGTGATTCCAGTTTAACTATCTTGTATTCTTTAAAGTAACCTTGATAATTTTTTATGATCACTTAATCAATTTCCTCATGTTTTGACATGAATATAAAATCAGGCCAAATTGTCAACAAACAAATTCTCCTAACTGGTCCCATACCTTTCTTTTGGTAAGGTTGGGAGAAGTTACACTTGGAGGTAATTTTCTTGTTTCAACCCTTTAAGCCCTGAATATCAACAAGCAAATTCTCCTATCTGGTCACTACATAATTTAATGGTAAGGCTGGGAGAAGAGAACAAGAGGTCATAAATGATTCTTTATTTTATGGCAGTTCACGGTTCGCCAGGGTTGGCAGTAATGAGGTCTGCTTATCAATATCAGGGCCCAAAGGGGGTGATTATTGCATAACTATAACAAAACAACAACAACAACTAAGTGCGGCTGAAAATGGGGAAGTGGGTGACAAAGTGCTCCACTAAAAATATGTCAGCCCCTTGTACTCCTGGAGTGTCAAGCTAACAAAAAACCTACAGCCCAGGGAGAGGCACACGCCGGATGGAGAGGAGGGAGTAGGGCCTCCTCTCAGGGCCGACAGTGAGCATTCCTGGGTAGAGAAGAGGAAGTAGGGCCTCATCTCTGATTGGAGGAAGTTGGGCCTCCACTAACCTAAATCCAGGGAGTACAGAATAAAGGGAGTTTGGGCTCCCAAAAAATATCGAGTCTATGGGGGCAAAAGTGTGACAAGAGAAGCACTTTATCCCCATTCCCAACTTTATTGAAAATGGTAACAAATAAAGAAAATGATATCCTATGCTATAATTAGAAAATTATACTATGTACAATTTTTTTTTTTTTTTTTAATCTAGCAAACATGGACTTCCCTAATATAATGTTCCTCTAGATGCCATGCTGCTAGCTAGAAGTATTGTAAGAGGTATTTAACTATTTAGTATTGCATTGTAAACATTGCAGTGATCTGGAAAAAATTATGGGATAGTTTAAGCCTAATTATAGCTAGCTTACACATCCAATTAATTATGATAAAGGTTTGAGTAGTCCTTTGTCCAGTGGCTGCTGGCAGCACTTAAAGAGTCCTTAAGGAGCTTATAGGGTGGGATGGGAGGGAACAAAATAGACGACTAACTTCTTGAAAACAGTTCTGACTACAGTGTTGCTCGTGTTAAAACTGAACGAAGACAATATGAGCATTGAATATACTCTTACAAAAGGCCTGATCCTATTGGTCAACTGACGGTGGGTTTCCTGGGGTACTCACGTGAAAAGATGGCATAAGGTAGATTACTGGACAAAGTTCGAAGCTCAAACAAGAGTTATTGATTAACTGAAATTTATTTCTTATGATCAATAAATTGTGATTCAACCTCCGTGATTTAAACTTCTTAAGAAGTAGTTTTAAGCCCATGATACTGAGAGAAAATCTACACAATCCGAAAATGGCCATCGCGTGTGCAGTTGCTTTCCTTTACGTTCCTTTCAAGTGGCCTTAAATGAAAAAGAATTTGCCATGAACGGTGAAAAGTCAACTACTAAATGCAGCAACAGTATCCAGAAACGCAAGACACAACTATTATAATAACAACTCTTTAATACTACCACAAAATGGAAATGTCTTCAGTTAAATTAAATAAAATATTTAACACAAGCAATAAAATTTCCATCGTTTCTATGATTTTCATACTCTTACCTTGTTAAATGAAGAAGAGTTTATATTTCCGTGAATTAGAATGAGGTAAAAAGTTACCGAAAACAACAAAAGGTACACAGAGATGGATGTTCTCAACATTTCTTCAAGTTCCTGTCTTCAGCTCTAGAGTAAAAAAAAAAAGATCTTAGGTGCCAAGAGCTTTGCAGAGAACTGACAGTCTTGGGAACCAAGAGGGAATTGCTTGCTTAGACTCACTACACGTGGAGGAATGCACGATAATCTTTTCCATGATCTGCAGGTCTTTAATAAGCACTCAAGTTTTGGCACTCCCCTTTCCCCTCACCCATTATTAGGTACAATTAACTGACTCATTCAGTTTCATTATTCAGAAACGAAAAATCTACTGGCCTTTTGAGGTTTAACTTTTTTCGACCAAGAAATAATCAATTCTATCGGTGCGTACTAAATCAAAGTTTCGATGAAATTAACCATGAAATTAATCTTTTTTTTTTTAATTCCATCCAGATAGAAGAGTTGGAAGTCTCTCTTGCAGCTACGAATATGAAAAAACAGAAGATTCCATGACCTCAAACAATACTAAAGACGCTCGCATTCTTCGTCACTGAGGTCCAACGAAATCAACATGCTGCTTTCCTTAACTTTACGTGCAAAACGACTAATGAAAGCAGACGGCAATGACAACAGGTTGCAAGCAAATGAGCGGTGTTTGTGAGACATCTATTGAGGCAAAGAGCTAACCCTGTTTGCAAAATGAAAACAGCGATACTTAGATTCCGTGAATGACTTGAACTGCTATCATCCTAGTAGCCCATGAAGACCTTCTCTTGCAGCTTTGCCAATAGTTATCTAATACGCAATAAAATTAGTTTTAAAAAAGGATTAAGACATGCAAGATGGAAGAAACAATGCTACAATTAGTGCCAAAAGAGTGCAAAGAAGAGTGGGATAAAACAAACATTTTTTTCAATTAGGCAGACAAGTGTAAACCAGAGCCATAACAAAGCGTGTATGCTTTGTCTATTTGTAGTTATGGAACATTATTTGTAGCTCCGATGCCGGTGGTTTAGTTTGCTAGTTTGCTAGTGAGATCCTTTTTAAACCCGCCACGACCGGGAAATGACGTGCACGTTTATAAAGTTGTCTTTCCTCGCAACTGGCCTTGTGAGTAATGGAATTATTTCACAGAACGTTGAAAAAATAACCAACAACAACAATATCGAAGAATAAGAGACCTTAGCTTAGAAATATTTCCATTACTGATGATGTCTTCCGCTCAGGTTGTCGAAACGTCAGTTGATGTCATCACAACAGTCCTTCTCAGGACTACACTCACCCGGACAATCATAATTTACCGACCTATGATAAGACTCCTGGCTTCAAACCATGTACAGTTTTACTGCGGAAAGAATTTGTTACCATCCAATTCAGCTAGGCGACAGCAACGAATCAAATGTTTAACACTTCAGATGATTTATGAACCCCTACCTAGATTGAGGAAGCAGTTGGTTTGATTCCAGAGAAGCGAAAATTGGTCATGCCAACCACAGCACTGGGTGTTACAAACATTTCATTCTTTTCGTCAGATTAATCAATCTCTTGTGCCAAGAGCGGAACGGAACGAATTAGCAAGACGGCTAATGTGGTCTAAAAGGGATCTTAAGTACCAAGGGGTTTTCAGAGGTTCCAAGGAGGTATGACCGTCTTGTCTGGGTGGCGTAGGAAATTTTAATGTTTTGTTTGATTCTTATAATTTGAAACATCAATTGTTCATCTGTCAGCACATGTAGATTGCAGTACGTATACTGATTTTGCGTGGCTTTACATGATGCATCTGACTTCAAGGAGGAAAATGTCTGTCAAACCTCACACAGGTCGTATAGCACTGAGGCATATAATTATGCTTTCATACAAAAATTTGCTAACATAGAAAAATTGATCTAGCTGCTACGACAAACCATTCAAATAGACAAGTTTAATTTAACGTACATGTTAACAGGGTAGGCAATATCTCAAACGTGAATTACCAGTTTGGAAGTCAACGAATTTTATTAAGTAAGAGTAACATTCATTTCCTTTCCACGAGATTTCAATCTGTCACTGATACACGTATTGGCACAAGGCAAAATCGGGGAAAGAAGTTGCCAACGGAATAAATTGAACTGTAAAGTCATCTTGTGTCTGTCCGGCTTAAACAGGTAAAAATGAGTCATTATGTCTTAAATAAGTAGGAAAATCATTGTCATTCTGGGTCACAGGATCCAGCGGCTCTTCCCTGGCCAAGTTTTCATCGAGTACCTGTCCCGTGATGAGATAAATTATTCCTGTTAAGGGACGTATTGATAGCAGCTATTTTCATAAAGGGGTGTGGGTCAATGCAAAGTGACATTATTCAGTAAAGGCTCCTTCCCAATGAAGGTTACTTATTCTGTCAATAAAAGGAGCCTCGTGAGATGTTAAGTTCCAGTTTGCACTTTTGATAGAGGGAATAAGTGGGGGCTTTGTAATACGTCATCATACAGGGTGAGTGTAGACGAGTGGGGTAGAGGGGAAGGGGGGTGGGGGTGATAGACTCGAAGCTCGAAAAAAGAGTGAAAGCCTGGCATGGCGACAGACAACCAAGAGCTTACGGTACTGTTACGTTATGGAGATAGGAATTCACTCGAGCGCAAAGTCTGATAAAAGTGTTGAGAACATTAACACAAAGTGCAAAAAGTAAGTCAAAAGAATTATGAATGTCATTTCTTTTTATGTCCGTCCACAATCCATCTGTAGGTAGTCTGTTTGTCACAGATGTCGCTTATAGTTTCTGTAATATTGGAAGAGATATTTACAAACCCATCAGGCTCAATATTTAATTACGATTTAATGAACATTTAAAGACAGGCCCAAACACAAATCTTCCCTATGCGATAAGTTAACCTGCGAGATGCAACAAAAAGTCGTTCAACAAATATAAAATTTTCGAAAACACTTGTAACTTTAACTACGCCCTTTAATGTAAACCTTATTTCAACATGCTACAAACCCTTAGCAATCTACGTACAACAGTACTTCTAATCAGTTCCTGAGTGCTTTTGCTAGTTGGCCTCGTTATTCTACAAACAGTAAGCAACTGATGCTATTTTGTTTTAATGATACTGATTTGTCACTGGGCCCGAGGGACTTCTTCGATAATCAAACGAGAAACTGAATTCCAGCCAGTATAACCATCCGAGTTTCCATACCCAGGGCAGTTTCCAATGTTGATTCCAACACGGATTTTCCCCTTGTGGATGTTTTCACAGTAGCCCTCTATTGATCCGGATTTGTGGTTGTCTTGGTCAATCTTTCTGATCCACCACACAGCGTCAATAGGCAGTGATCCGCTGCACTCGGCGCCATTGAACGTGATGAACCATCGCTTACAGACGTTGTTACCCCTCACATAAAAATTGCCTTGGTAAACAACACGAAGAGCTGTGTCATCCTTGACTTTAGTAAACTGACAGTCCTGAAACAACAACAATGATAAAAATAACAACTATTTTCCGATCGCCTTGTAATTTATGCAAACTGAATCAGTACATGTTGAGGTAACCAAAGTAATGTCTTAGGTTAAGTAAACAAATAAAAAACAGCTCTAATGGCTTGCTCTCCAAATTTTAGTGTTTTTTAAGCTCTTAGTATTTTAACCGATGAAACATTATAATTGTATGTAGGGCTGTTTAGAAGACTCTGTTTTCACAGAGATAGAATGTGCCTTTTTTTGAGTAAGAAACTATAAAGATTGGTACGTTTTTAGAAGGAAGAAATAACAAGGGAACTGACTTTTTTAAACTAGAACCACCAAGTTCTTAATGAATAACAGAGTGCAGATCTTTTCGTACCGCTGCTCCTCCCCAAACATTTGCTGCACAGAAACAGCGAATACGATGTTTTGCAGGTGCCGTATGACAGAGGTTCAGTTTTTGGTGAAGGTTAAAACTCACCTTTATTAGACCAATGTCACGACCGTCGTTTATATTCTTCCACGCGCACTGCTTCCAGTTTCTGTGTGCAGAGTCTTTACTACTTGGTCCCGCTTCCCCTTTAACACCACGTGGTCCAGGGGAACCTGTCACTCCCTTGTCACCCTTATTACCATCTCGGCCTGGTTCTCCCTTAATACCTCGTGGCCCAGGAGGACCTGTCACGCCCATATCTCCTTTGGCGCCAACTTGGCCAGACTCTCCCTTAACACCACGTGGTCCAGCAATACCTGCCACGCCCATATCTCCTTTAGCGCCATCTCGTCCATCACGGCCTGGTAGCCCGTTATGTCCGTTGACACCGTTACTTCCAGGAAGACCGGGTGGTCCTTGCAGGCACACGTTTGAGCTCTGAGGGACATAAAAATAATGAAATTACACCTAAAAGTAAGTCAAATAGAATCACTGGTTGTACAAAGGGTTTGTGTATTTTTTTAAAAATCTTTTTACTACGGCAGCTCACCATGACACGTTTGCAAAGCAATCTAGAGGTTTTGAGAAGAACGTGAGGCGCAAGTGCAAAGTATTTTAGGAACCTGGTGTCACGTTTCACAGTAACCTTTGTAATGTAAGACGTCTCACAGTGCACATTGTGCTTCAAAATAGCATATGAAGTTAATCAAAGCAAATGATTGACTTCAAGCGTACTGTAAGTTTCCAAAATATATCTCAGCAGCAATTATTTAGTTATTAGTTCACGAGATATAACGTAAAGGCAAGAAATATGTTTTTTATTTCATGCATTTAATTTAATTTAGAATTGACACTAAAAAAAATACTTTCGCGAAATCCAGCGTATCTGTGAATAAGCCTACATGTAATTGAAAACAGAGAGTCCCAAATTAAGTACTTTTCTGCTGACATAACATCGCAATCCTTACAGTGACAATTTTGAAACTTTCTTTTGAATGGAAAGGAAGGTAACCGTGAGATTACCGGGATGGTGAATTTCGCACTGTAAAGAAGAAAAATACCAGTTCACTAAAATCTTACCTTGGAAGCAGAGGAAGCATTTTTGGCATTACAAATAGAGCAGTGTGAGGATACTAACAGGAAAAATAGAAACAAGGTGGTGCAATTTGTTCCTTTCATCTCGAGGAGAGAGATAGCTGTTGAGATTCGAGAATCGTCTAGCAATCCTACGCAGAGATAGTACTCGGGCGTTATGATTTAAGTGATGTAGAAAACAAGACTATTAAGACAAAAGCTTTTGAATTAATTTTTACGAGACTTATCATGTTGGCGAACTCATGCCTCGTACGCGGGATGCTGTGGTAATGCCACGTTTAGTGTCCTTACCAGGCCCAGAGCAACAACTGGAAGCTGTGCGTGAAACCACAAAATTCGGAGAAAATTGTCTTTTTCTCTTTTTAATTCTTAATTTTCTTTTTTTTTTTTTTGCTTTATGGACGGAATAGTTTGTAGAAATGGAATAAATGCCTTGTTTGCTTGAAATTCACGGACATGATTGTAATCTCTCATGATCGTTTTTGAATAGTCTGAACTAAGAGAAAACGCGCGGGAGTGCTGTGTGTCTGTTTTTATGGAGGCAAGGGCGTCGTTTCGGAATTTCCAATCCGCTGTTTTTTGCATTTGTAAATATATCCATAGTGAACCAAGATTAAATCTGTTCCGAAAATTAGACACCTGACAATTTTGGTTTTGCAAGGTTTAAGATAAGTTGCCTTTCATCGCTCTGTTTTCGTTCCACACGCATTCTTTTTCTTGGGCTCGTTTTTTCATGAAACAAGAGATACCGATCACTAGTTATTCCACATAGAAACATCAGGAGGAATTCGAATTTCCATTGAAAGAAATTATCGAAAATGAATCGACATGTTTCTTGTTTAATTGCTTCTTTTTGGCAGTTAATGTGTGAAGCCCAACGCGCACTATTTTTGAGCAAACCACGGTCAAGACAATGAAAGAACATGCCGGTTTAAAAGACATATTTAGTAAAAAACGTAATATGAGATTTGTTCGTCTCTCGGTGCTGAACGTTTTGCATGTCTTCTTAACTGAGTCGGTGGGTGTGAAGAAATTAAATCGGTTTCATATAAAAGCCAGTAACACTTCCTTTGTACGGCGTAAAACAACTATTGATCACTCTCTTTGTTTAAAAAGTAACTCTCGTGATATTGTTCTAGACCAACAACAAACGGAATCAGTAAATATTCAACGCCCGGTTTCAGGAAATTTTCACGACATCTCAATTTCGTGATTTTGTCGCAGTGATTTGAGATTAAAGCTGTTCTCGAGTAAAACTAAGCATCGTATGGACGTTTCTGCGTGGGGCAATCGATGAAACTTGCAACGAAGGGCCAACGGTAAATTTCCTACCACCGCTTTACAAGTTCGCTTTTCTCGTGCATTCGTCATGAAAATATCAAGAGCAATTCAAATTTTTATTGAAGGAAATTGTCGAAAATAAATTAATTTCACCTGTATGTTTCTCATTTGTTTCTTTTCTTGCCACTGAACTGACAAAGCCTAACTTCCATTGGCTTTCGTTGCTGAAAGTAAATTCCGCTAAATTTTCTAACTGACCAAATCACGAAGTGAGACAACAAGATAACAGCTGATTTCAAAATATTCTTCTTCAAATGTAAGATAAGATTTGTGCCATCACCCGCACTTTACGATTTGTAATTTTCTTGAGTAGAGGCGAGGGGAAACGTGTTAATAATAATATAATAACAATTATAACAAGAATCTTTATGGAGGAAGCTCCCGTCACATTAAGTAGTTTTCAGGGAGGTCCTCCAAAGACAAAGTAAATATAAACGTTCACAAACGACTATTAGGATTATTACTGCATGAACGCAGAAAAAAAATTCTCCTTAGACTTATAACGGTTATTGATCACTTTCTACGTATAAAAAGAAAACGTTGATATTGTTCCAAAACAGCAAACACGTGTAGTTCGATGTAGAATTTTGACGGAATCCTCAGACATATTATGGACGGAATCGCCTTATATTATTCAATCCAAGCTTTATTACTTCAGGACTCGTGGAATTTTTGCGGAAACATGGAAGAGCGATAGTTCACAACAATCATTTTTTTCTTTTACAAATTTGAACCATTTCTCTACACTTTCTTCCAAAAACGACCAAAATATAAGCGACTTAATGTTGTCCTCGCTACAACAAATGGTCAAAAAATCGTGCAAAACGCGATAATTTGTCGACGCCAATATTATATTAAGTGATATAAGGCGTAGAATCTTACTCCGAAGAGCCAAAACAATAAATATTTAAGAAAAAATTCATGTTCTGAAACATTAAATATTAACCGAACTGCACCACAGGAAACCTATTTCCCATGTTGACTCGAATCTTTTCTTAGGGCCAGGCAGCAAAAGAAACATTTTTGTTGTAACAAAGCAACTGAAATGGGAGGCTAAACTCCGAAGACGCCAGCAGGAAAGAACAGAAAGTCACAACACAAAATAACCTTCCTTAATTCAGGACCCGCCGAAATTTCACGGCAGAAATAAAATGAGAGCAAGTTGGTTTTGGCTTACAAACCACAGTAGAAAATAGCGAGAACGAAAATGACATTTTTGAATAAATTATTTCTGTTAACCTTTTTCTTGTTTGTGAAAACAAAGACATAATTGTGGTAAAATAGTGACATTAGATCGTTAAAACTGAAAGGGAGGGAAAATAAATCTAATTTAAAGATCTTCAACTATTGTTTCCTGGTGTTTTAGTTGAAAACTTTGGGCCTCGTTATGAGGAAATCGACTTGAATGCAATACGAAAACCTCTTTGTAAAGCTAAACTATGCGTTGCAGTCGTTTGGGTTATGTAAACGCCAAGTAGTCAGCTGATTGAATATTAATTTGATAGGCAATTATTCAAACAGAAATCTAGTGTTTTGAAATTATATTTTGCTGTTACATACTAGAGAGCGAGAAAACTGTATCAACTCCCGGCTTTCTCGTGATCAGGTGCTTTTAGTAGCTATTTTACTAAATTGGACCCAAGCTAGCAGAGAAACTAGACACACTGACTAGGTGAACTTAGATGAACCAAGAAATTAAAGTTCAAGCCTAAAAATCACGCGAGAAGCTCAGCTTTACATGTAAACAACAAAAATAAGCAAAAATGACCTTTTTTCGCTCCCCTCGGTTTTTGATTTATCGACGAAATAATTTGAGCAAGCAACTGAACTAATGATTTTCGGTTGAAATATATAAACTCTCAAGAAAGCTTCCATGTTTGGTACTTCTCACACGTGTTTTCATTTCACCTCTGGGAATATTTCACCCCCCTAAAAAACTATTTACAGCATCAGGATCTGATCCGAAAATACAGCATTGGATGCTTCTGCGAGCAGCTTGTTTTCCTCTACACGTTTTCTTAAAAGGGACAAGACGGCACCTGGTCGCAGGTTATTCGGGATAGAAGCATTAAGAGCAGCATATAAAATTTTTAATTGACTGAAACTGTGGAGTAAGTTAATTTTTAAACCTGTTTCCAATTTCTTCTTTCTTTGTCACTAAATCGACGAAGCCTATCGGCCATAATTGGGCTTTCACTTGAGCAAATCTCAAATAAATAAGGTAATGAGATAGCAGATGATTTCAAAATATTTCTGTTTAAATTAAGGGATTTTCAGCTTAGGCAAACTTGTATCTCGGTAGCCGACCGCAAATTAACGACTCACTTGGAAATTTAACTACTGCTGAATATCAGGGAAAGTCACAAAATAATTTTTAAACCTAATATCCCAGAGTTACTCGAATAATCTTACCATGGCGGCAGTAGAGACATTTTTGTTATCACACTCAATACAGGCTGAACTCTTGACGCGCCAACAAACAAAACAGGAAGCCACGACATGAAAGACCCAGAAACCCTTCGTTGAATGATCCAAAGAGATTTTATAGATGATATCACGTTGATTTCGTCTGACACACCACAGTAGCATATAGCGAGAACGAAAATAATATTTGTGAATAAATTATTTCTGCGAACTTTTTCTTGTTCGCGAAAGCAAAGGCATTCGCAATGAATTACTGACATACCCCTGCTACTGCTTCATTCGATCGGTACTAGAGTACAGGGAAAAAAGCGACTTAAATGAACTAATGTGTTGAAAAAGTTTTCTTCGAGCTATGGCATAGTCGACTCAAATATGATTTCTCAAAACCTATTTTGAAGCTGTACTATGTATTGTACTTGAGTAAATGCAAAGTTGTCAGTTGAGTGAAATGTTAATTTAATATTTGACAATATCGATAAATAAATCTCAATTACCAACTCTAAAACAAAATTACCTGAACTGCGCTAAAGATATTGGTGTTTTCAAGCTGCAGGACCATTACATTTTAGTAAGCAACAGGGAAAATGTATTAACTCCGGTCTTTCTCGTTTTCGATCGGTATTTTAACTGGGGTAAAGCCACGTACGACGGATTATCGATGCTCTAGAGATCGCACAAGATACACTGTTTCTCTTGCGTTTCCTTGTCATATGTGACCATTTTTTCGACGAGCTGACACCAAACACCGATTCACAGGACGCTCATTTTGGTGCTGCAATGTTTTCTGAGAAACATGACGTGTGACCCCCGCAAAGAATTTGTGCGACTCGATGGAGAACGCAGGCGTACTTAATCTGAAGACTCAAAAACAGTAAAACAAAACAAGTATTAAAGTGCAGGGCTGCATGGATGAAATTGGATTGCTGTGCAATTTAGTGACAGGCTAATAGGAAATCAAAATTGGGATTATGATGGAACTCTGACTTTTTTAGCCGACCCTCATGTTTAAATTTTCTTGTTTTCGTCATTTTTGTCAAATTTTTGTTCTCCAGTTCAATACGGACAACTAAAGCAAGCTCATATAGGTACAATTGTTTCCTGGCCATGCGTAATAAAACTAGCCAGCGTGCAGATGTCTCCTATTTCCTTTGCTAAGAATAGGAGACGTCTGCACGCGGTCAGAACGCGGGCTAAATAGAACATGACATTTTAGCTGGAATACTGTCGTTTAAATCAATACTCTTCTATTCCTTACCTTTTTTGTTTTGTGTTTTGCAACTGTTTTTGTTTTTTTTTTACAAATTGGATGTCTTGTAAATTTGTGATGCACCGATGCCAACTAGCATTGATCAGTTAATTTAGTGTCAAGCGGACGGTTTGGTGTGCCTGTTTAACGCACAGGCCCAGACAATCTGTTCGAAATTTGAAAGGATTTGTATGGGAATATCACGGGGATAATGCTGATATTTTTCTTCAAAATAAACGTAAACTTACCTCAATTGTTGTATTTTGTCATCCTTGCAGCTGTAAATGGCGAATATTGGCGACTTTGAAGGTATTGCGTTCGGAGTTTACGTAAGATTACTCTCTGGGCCTCCTGTGTTTAACGCTGTTCTTGCATGTTCTGTGAGATTAAGTTCTAGTCTGGACAGCGGCGTCGCAAGCCCGTCTTCTCCCACTACATGTATTAAGCGCCAGTAAATTAGTCAGTTTGACTGTCTTTTTGCGATAAATAGTCAATTTCACCCTGGTTTCACTTCGAGTAAAATAGCCTTGACTGGATTCCCTCATCTCTTAATAAAACACCAGAAAGTCCCAGAAAAAAAATAATATTTAACGTCGGCGGCTTGGAATTTAGGAAAAGCGGTTATCACGAGATGTGAAACTTCACATAGAATAACGTGTTCTTATTTGCACTCCGACGTATACGGTTACGGTTTTTTATGCTTTTCGCAACGATTCTCGTCTATTAGTAGTTTGTGGAATGATTTTGCTGGATACGTATATCGGGAATTGTAAGCAGAATAAGTTGAATACAGTATGGGTGCTTGGGGTAGAGCGGAAGGAGATATTTGTGGGTAATTAAAATGAACAATTTGTCCTAGTAATGGCTCATTGGTTTTGGTATAGTTATCAATTGAAAATGCTTTCAATGACCTAAAATCTTTCAGTTTGACAATGTCATGTCCCTTACCCAATTTCTTGTCTGAAGTTCGATTTCCGATATTTAAAAGGAACAATGACTAGCTAGTAAGCCCTTCAATTATGACGAAAACGGTCAAATTGTTTCAAGCATCTTCTTTTAGTCTGAAATTTCAGCCGTCTCCCTCCCCTAAGTAATTTTCTCTTTTTGTTCCTAGCTGTCTTGGAGTGGGGAAAACCGGACGCAGGGAGAGAGTGAAAACGTGGGAAGGGAATATGTTGGCCTGTTAGTCGTATGGTGTAGCTACTGTGTAGGTTGGTTAAGAGAGTTGAGAATATCAACAGAAATTAAAGTGTAAAAAGTAATCCTTAGGCAACTGTACATTCACGTTATTTCTTTTTTCTGGTTTCGTCTAACTAGTTGCCTTCTCAGTCTCATGGATGTCGCATAAAACGTGTCTGCTGTATTCAAATGAACAGTTACACGTCAGATATAACACTACGTCTTGACTGTTTATTGAACGTGAAAAGGCAGGCCCATTTATAAATCCTCGATATGACTAGTTCCTTTGCTTATCTGGAGTTGCAGCTTAAAAAACTATCCCCTTAACTTAAGAAATGTACTCATGATGTTATGAAAGCTTAACAACCCACGAACATTAGTGCTTCTAATCAGTTCCTTATGCAGGCAACGGTACTTCTAATAGAACTTCTAGTCAGTTCCTGATAGAATGCTATTGTCATTTTACAATGAGTAAACGACGCATGCTATTCCTTGAGCCCGTTAAAATGATTCGGATTTGTTACTGGGACCGAGGGACTTCTTCAATTATCAAACGGGACACCGTCATCCAGCCTGTATGGCCATCAGAATTTCCGTACCCGGGGCAATTTCCAATGTTGATTCCAACACGGATTTTCCCCTTGTGTATGTTATTACAGTAGCCTTCTATTGCGCCATGTTTGTGGTTGGCCACGCCACTACTCCTGAGCCATACTGCTGTTTAGCTTTTCGTCTGCCATCTTTCTCCACAGAACACGTGCAAATTCTCATTGCTGAAAGCTACTGTCTGGGGAGAGTGACCTCCCCTTGCTCGCCCCTACTAAGGCGACATTTTGATAGTTTGCTGAGCCCACGTTCAGTGTGCTTGACTGGCTTGCGGTTGGATATCGAAAACATGCATATTCAGAAGGAAGAACTTGAATGTTGAATTGCGCAAACTTCAACGTTGAATAATTAAAACTACAAAGTAAAGTTGTGAGAAAGACAATGTTAAATCGACAAAAGGAGTGAACAACTGAATTAAAAACTTGAATGTCCGATTGCAAATGTAGGTACAAAATGTGAAATTACAATGCGGAATGTTACAGTGCGGTTACTCCAACCCGGCCAGTTGGAAGAAAACTGACCAATCGCGACGCTAATTGAAAACAAAAGATAGGAAAGTTTTTTTGTAAACAACCAATAACGTTGAAGCAGGCAGACAATGCACGTTCGCAAAGATTTGACACCGTGACCTCTGTTCATGACCGCTTGGGAAACTGTCACGTCTACGATTGGTTGCTTTCGATCCTAAATGTGCAAAATTTTGAGCAGAACATCGAGATGTCGAATTCACAATTGATAATAAAATTTTCGCCCATAAACAAACCTTAAACAATACGTTCGCTTCAGCAGTACAGCTAATGCATGAGTTTGTTTGTAGAACCAATCCTTTTCCGAAATGAAATTCGGTAACGCAACAAGCTAGCTTGCTTGATTCTGATAAGCGTTCGCTCAGCGCAGCGAGTATAAAAAAACACAGATCTTAAGATAAATATCGACATTTGAGCCCTTTGATCGTTCAATTATAAACGGGGATTCACAAATCTCCTTATTCACTAAGTGCTTTTTGAATCAACAGGTACGGTCGTTATCGTTGATGCATTGATTCTAGCTTCTGCAGCCCTTTCGCAGCCGCGGTCTCAATTACTGCAAGAAAATCCAAATCCTTTTTGTGAGCGTGGTGCAAGTCTGAAACGTAATCTTGTAATAGCAAGGAATTCAGGGATGGGAATGTCGGCGATTGTTGCCGTATATGCCGCCCCCTCGATTCAGTCTTACTTGTTTTTTCTGGCTGAAAGCCATTTTGGAAACATTTACGTTTACAATAAGCTTATTGCTTATGTGACGCGTAAAAGCAATCTGCCAGATTTCAGTCACATTGAGTCAACGCCGCACCATCATTGAAGCTAACCAATGGAAAAATTCGACTATTTCCCGAGAGGTCTGCAGAATGAGACAGTTTCAAATTTATTTGGAGATGTATTGTCTAGATCCTTCAACATTATTGCTCAGTTTATGAAAAAATGTTGCCTTTTTTTGTTCTCAATTAGCGTTGTGATTGGTCAATTTCTTCCAAGTGGCCCGGTTCGAGTAGCTGCACTGTAAAAGTACAAGCAAATTTCAAAAGTTGAATTTTGGCGGAGAATGAACGCCATAGTTCTGTGTGCACGAGCATAATTTCTAGTCTGGGCAGTGGTGTCGCAAGACCATCTTCTCCCACTGCAAGCCTAAGCGTAATGAAGTGGTCAGCGTGACTCTTTTTTTTGCTATAAAGAGTTTCACTTCGAGTGAAATGGCCTTGACTGGATTCCTTCATCTCACTATAAAACACCAGAAAGTCCCAGAAAAAAAAAACTTAACTGAAGTCGGCGGCTTGGCATTTAGTAAAAGAGGTTATCAGGAGATGTGGAACTTCACATACAATAACTGTTCTTATTTTCACTCTGGCATAAATCTTTTAAACCTGATTTTTGTCATGGTTTTTACGCTTTTGGTAACGATTCTCGTCTATTCTCGTCTACAAGTAGTAGAATATCAAATGTCAAATCGGACTTGCAAGGACAAGCCCAGCATGGATTTTCCTTATGCTAAGTTAATTTGCTTATCCCCCCAAGCAATTGCCAGTTTCATGGATTTCGAATAGCAAAGAGTGTCTCTTGCATTAAAATAAAGAGTTACACATATATCACACTAGTGTTATTAAGAGCTGTTTTTTTTAACATTCAAAGACAAGCCCATACATAAATCTCCCACATTGTGAGTTCCCTTGATGATGAGTTGCAATGCAAACTCCTTGAAAACATGTTCTTAACATTTGCAGCTTAAACCGTCCCTTATATAGCGCCCCCCCGCCAAAAAAAAAAACATAATGATCATGTATAAAAGATCACCAACCCACGTACATATTATCATTTCCTGACAGAATGCTATTGTCATTCTACAGTGACTAATCCCGGCACTGATACTGTACTTTGAGCCTGTTTAAATGACACTGATTTGTTACTGAGATCGAGGGACTTCCTCGATGATCAGACGGGCCACAGAATTCCAGCCTGTATTGCCATTTGAATTTCCATACCCAGGGCAGTTTCCAATGTTGATTCCAACGCGGATTTTCCCTTTGTGGATGTTTTCACAGTAGCCCTCTATTGCACCGGGTCTGTGATTGTCTTCGCCACTATCCCTGATCCACAGTGCTGCATCAATAGGCAGTGGACCGCTGCACTCCGCACCATTGAAGGTAATGAACCATCGCTTACAGCAGAGGTTGCACCCACCCACATAGATGTTGCCTTGGAAAACTACACGAAGGGCTGTGTCATCGTGGATTTTAGTAAACTGGCAATCCTGAGAGAATAGCAAAAATAGAGGCAACAACCATTTCCTTAAAGCATAGTATTTTATCCGAATCGAATTTCTATTTGGCCTGACCACAGTAACAACAACTAAGCAAACCACGCGCTTCTCTACTTGCTCACAGAATTGGAGAATAGAAAACGACATTTTGCAACTTTCTGCAATGCTGTAGAGAAGGCTTGAATCATTCTGCTATTCATTGTGTTGAACAGAGCTAAGAATGTGTACATATTATTTCTCGAGTATTAAACTTGGACATAGAAAAGAGGGAATGAAAAGAGTTTTCGAAACTAAAACCACCTTAATGGCTGATGAGTAACGTATTGGCATTGACAACTCCTTTACTACCCAACTGTAAGAACAGGGTGTTTTGCAGCACTTTGACAAATGTTTCGCTTTCAGTGAGGACTAGAACTGACCTTTACCAAACCAATGTCACGTCCGTCGTCTAACTTCCAGGCACACTGCTTCCAGTTCCTGTGTTGAGCGTTTTTGCCACTTGGCCCCGCTTCTCCCTTCACACCACGTGGTCCAAGAGGACCTGTCACGCCCTTCTCACCTTTAGTACCATCTCGTCCGTCGCGGCCTGGTAACCCATTGTGTCCATTTACACCATTGCGTCCAGGAAGGCCGGGTGATCCTTGAAGGCACATGCTAGGGTTCTGTGTTACAGTAAAATTAGACTGCACTTAAAATGTTAGCTAAGGGTGCTTTCCTTTGGGATGATCCAGATCTGGATCAGTGATCCAAGATCACTCGGATCACGGTGCATCAAAAGTAACGATGAATCCACTCTAGATAAGGATCCTTCGGTCCTTTTGATGCACCATGATCCGAGTGATCTTGGATCACTGATCCAGATCCGGATGATCCCAAAGGAACACACCCCACGATTCAGTGGGCACCCCGTGTTAGCCGCTAAACTCATTGCGACATTTGCCCTATGTCGTATCGGGTAACGCCGACATCCGGTGTAATCGCTTTGAAAACACGCTGTTTTGGACAGAATATTGCCTTTCTTTCCCAAAGTAGAACTCATTTCCCAAATGTACCACCAGAAATAAGTTGAGTAATATCTAACCTACTACTGATGAAAAGCTAGAGTTATTTTGTCGAGATTTAGGCACGGCATTTTTATATTTTCTGGCGTCGATTTGGTGTAAAATATGTAAGAGTGTGACCGGTCGGAAAACTACCGGGCTGAGGAAAACTGGGTAAGCTCGACAGCGCATGCTTCGAATGATAAATGTACCGCCAAATTCAAATAGTCGAATAAATTTGTCGTATTTTGATATATAATACGCGAGGGTTTATGAGGATTACGGCATGGCAAAACAATTTCGAAAGTTCTCTTTCACGTTCTCTCCTTTCTCTTCGCTCGTTGCGTGACGGTTACTGCAGTAGGAGATCATTTCGAAGGGAAAACGATTATTCAAAAGCGAAATTCAGCCGGCAGAATTGTCCTTCGAATACGAGCTTAACAAGAAATTTAAATGATAATTTATATTTAAATATATTTTGGAGCAGTCAATCACAAAAACATTCCTGACATTGAATAATTTCCCCTCGCTCCTTCCATTTATTCTCGCAGCTATTTAGATTATCTTATTTCAAAAGACAAAGAAAAAACAGGGAATCTACACTGGGTTGAATTAATAGATCTAGAGAAAACGTTGAAGGAATTGGGTATCCAAGGAGCTGTGAATAGCCGAATGAATTACTGGCTTTACGGAAAAAAAAATTGGCTTCTAAAGAGAGTGTTGTGCGAGATAGAAGGGAGGTGTGAGCGTCCGAAGGCTGCTTGATAAGTGGAAATCAAGTACTCGTGCCTTCACTGTAAACCATCAAGAGTTAGACAAAGCCGCTTCAGTATCGTAATCTAGCTAGTCATCGTATTGCTCACGTTCACTGAATCCCACGAAATGAATTTTGAGGCCTTTTTTCTTTGACGTGTCCACTTCAACAACCTCCACAACATACAAATCCTTGTCCATTATTGGTTTTCGCTGAGATCTCTCGACCTTTTCTTCGCGGATTTAGCGGTACATTCCACTACAAAACGTCGCGGAGGACATGACAGACAGTTTGGTCGGTTGGCCATGATGTGACCCCTTGTAACCGCGTGATAGGATAACGTGAACTTCATCACATAGCGCACGCGCTGTAGCAAGTACTTCATGTAACGATCATTGAGAGCAAATGTCCTCATTTGTGGGGAATGAGTTTGATAACCACTGTAAATGAAACCCAACCGGGTATTTAAATCATAAAAAAATTGAATAAGAAAGGAAAGGCGATATTTCAATGTGGCTTCACTAATTTTACATTCAGTGTTTGACGCTCGGGTAATTCAAAGAGACTTGACCACGGTTTAAGCCATGTTCGGTAGCATGGTTGACAAATGTTGTAACATCGAAGCAAACACCAGTTGAGTTAAAACTGAGGAAACCCTTAAATTTGACCGCAGCTACACTCATCGATGAACCCTGCTATCGAGCGTGGTTATATCTCTTCCAAATTGCCTCATCATCCGGGTAACAAAAACTGAATGCAAGATGTAAAAAAAACACGCGTTCCGCATAAAATTCTCGTGTTCCTTTCTTAGTTAAACTTTTTGATGATGTGAAATCCAAGCGTGGATTGAATTACGATAGAACAGTGAACAAACACTGAGTGCGACCACAGCTGGTGAAAGTCAGACAGTGGTGACAATTGTCAACTAGTAAATGAGAGACATTGTCATGAAACATGCTTTGGCACACATCCTTGCACGGATACCCCTTACTTTTATAATCTTTTTAAAGGTTGTTGATTTTCATGCAGTTCATGGTCCATCCATATCTCTGCGTATATGATTCAAAACGCCAGCAAAAACTGCCCAAAAAGTTCTTTTCGTGAGAATTTCACATGGACCCAATAATATGGAAACAACTTGCGAGTATAAAGTTACCTTGCCTTTCTGTTCAACTGACCTTCAAATACGTGATGGAATTTTGTCGTATGAAACTTGTACTGCGAACAATTGTTTTTTGTAATTTTTTTGTCTTTTTAGGTATTTTGAGCTACCTAAAATCCAAAAATCAAGTTTATGTATGTACACGTATGGATGAAGCTCAGTACTACCACAAGGAAATTAACCAGTAAAATGAGCAAGAAGACACCCTCATATCTCTGAGATTTGTATAATTTTAACCCCTGCCCCCTCCAACTACTCTATACTACAACAAGATGTTTAATAACTAAATCAAATAGGGCAACAGAAACAGATTTCTACCGACTCTAATTTGAGACCCTTACCTTGGTTGTGGAAGCAGTTTTCACATTCCCGTCAATTAAACAAAAGTGAGAAACAATCACCAAACACAACACAAAGGTTACAGCGCTGGTTGTTCCAAACATTTCTTTAAGTCCTTTACTTATCAGCTACGGAGCAAAAAGGGTCTTTCATGCCAGGAGCTTAACTGAGGTCTGAGCGAAGTGCGTCGAAGCGAAGAAGGAAATACCTATCATTTGGAAGATTGCGTTAATTGTTTAATCTTATTAAGCGAAATTCTCTTGTATTAGTTAAGTATCTGTCATGACAAATTGATTATATTTAGTATATACTTTATGAATGTTCCTTCGGCGTGAGTGAGTGCGTGTGTTTCGATAACCAAACCTCAGTAAAGCCTTCTAAGGCGTTCAAATTACGGCTCCATAAAGAGGGTCCCCAATCGGTTTTTCGGGATGACATCCGGGATTTGGCTTATTTGAAGGCCGGGATTCGGGATTTTAGAGGAAAGGGAGAGCAAGGTTCGGGATTGCAATTATGAACGGGATACGAGATTAAGCGGTTTTACGATGCAAGATTCGGGAAATGTTGTTGTAAAGAACCGGTATCCGGTAACGAAAACTGAAAAATCCTTTCATTTTTACAACACAAGTTGCCCACATTTCAGCTCGACCCTATCGCGTTCCTGTTTTAACCGTACCACTTTTCTTATCCCACCATCTTCCACTGGTTCACCGAAGATGAGGGAATCTGGGACCTCTGTAAGACACTTTTTAGAACGTATGTTCGGGATCGGGATAAACCGACAAGAACCTTCGGGATTACGGGATTGAGGGAAAATTTTGGTCGGGATGACGAGAATGAAGAACCCTATTGGGGACCCTCCATAACCGGATCGTATTTGGTGTATTGTAGCTCTTCTCATGCGAGGATCGTGCTGCTACGGGAAGCCATTCAAACCATTTTTAGGTTAGTGAACCTTTGCATTTTTATTCCAAAACGTTTTGTTTGTAAAACGATTGCTAACGAATAAGAATTACTAATTTTTCCTAGCCATGGTTTATTCTTTTTGCTATAGTCATCAAATCGCTTCCAATGACCGAAAATCTCTTACTTTGTCGTATCCCTTACCCAATTTCTCAGTCTGAAATTTTGATTTACGATATTTGAAAGGAACTTAAACTATAATGAAAACGGGTACCGTCACTTAGTCTTAAATGTCAGCCGTCTCGGTCCTTCGCCTAACTAACCTTCTCTTTTTATTGCTAGCTGTCTTGGAGTGGCAAAAACCAGACGTTGGGAGGGAGAAAGGTTCAGAGGGTAACGCTGTATGAACGAAGATCAGAAAAGAGTGAAAACTTGGGACGAGAATAGGCCTGCTTATGGTGTACGTACTGTGTAGGTCGGATAAGAGTATTGAGAATATCAAGTCTAATTAAAGTTCAAAAAAATAATCCTTAGGGAACTGTGCACTCAAGTTATTTCCTTTTATGTTTCTTTTCTAAGCAATTGCCGTCTCAATCACATGAATCCCGCATAGAATTCAAAACGAAAAGTGTCTGGTGTATTGAAATGAGCCGTTACACATGAGATATCACACGACGTCTTTAAGAGAACTGTTCATATCAAAGTCTTTCCCCATTGAGGCGGACATTTGTTTTTCTGCTCCCCAGGCCCGTGCGATTGACTAAATTTTCTCCTGCGCATGTCAGGTAACGCTTTTCAACATGGCCACAGAAAGGCCAAGGCGTGAGGTAAAGAAACCGTAGAGATATACCGGGGAATTTAGCCGATTAACTGTGGTTAGAACGCCTGAGATTCGAAAGAGGGATAAAAACCTGTATGATATCGACGTGTACAGAAGTGGACAAAGTCAATAAGGGGGTAAAAATTCACTTTGTTGGCTATAGCACGCAATTTGATGAGTGGAGATATTTCGGTGGCGACGAGGGACCCGAGTACTTTCCATTTCTTCGTAGAGAAAGGCAATTTACACCAACAGATCAATCACAGATCAATCAGGGGAACATCGAGAACAAATTTCGTTGGACTGGTGCAGCATTGAGCTACAAATAACAACAAAAAAAGTCAGCGAATGGTTTTGCAATAACTTTATTATCTAAATAAATAAAAACAGACCTTGTCACGCTAAATTCAACCTTTGATGGCAGCCCGATAGCAAAAGTCGATCTACACTAGTAGAAATAAGACCTTGAAGTTAACAAAATGGTCGACTTCGAATGCCATGGCTCTTCAAATTGCGGAGATATTAAACCCGAAAGTCAGGGAATTTCGAAGACATGAAGGTCACTATCAATTCAATATTCTCAGTTAGAAATTTGACCTTTATCGAAACTATGTTATATTTTCTCGAATTTGCGTGGCTGTCTGTGCTGTTTTAAAAGACTTGGGTACTCTTATACTAACTCTCAAGTTGCTTTATTTAGACAAAGGCTTACCGATTAAAAAAAAAATTATAATAATTCATCGCGACAATACCAGTTCATATTCGAGTCTTAACTTACTTGTTTATTTCGTAGGTAAACAAAGACAATTCCGCTCAAGAAGCGCTTCCATCGCCTCCCTCGGCTTTTACCAAACACACACAAGACAATATGGCCACCAACCATGAGTACCGACACTGAAGGGCCATTTCCCGAGCCTAAATTCGCTCAAACATAGGCAAGATATACACCAAAACAAAGGAAATTTACCGCAGTTTTCAGTTTTGGAGGTGCATTCATGATAAGCACATGCGCAGACGATATTTTGCCCTAGACGCCGCGCATAGTCGTATATCAAGCCAAAAAGCTTTCTAAAAATAGGTGGACAGATCAAATATAAGACGAAAAACCCGAAAGAAAAAAACTCTAAATTCCTTCAAATTAAGTTTTTCTTTAAGCTAAGATATTGAATTTTCGTATTCCGGAGGTGCATTTGGGATTTCTTAAATATTATGCGAGTAAGACAAAAAACGGTACCAAAACTACGCTCCATTTGAGTTAGCTATGTTATTGGGCGTAACCGTGAAATTCAATATAAGACCTTTTGTCCGTCAGACTTTGATATGATTGAACAATAAATGACAAGCCCTTGTATAAATCTTGTGTACGACGAGTTCCCTTCCTTAGCTGGAGTTGCAGCTTAAACCATCCCCTTACTTAAGAAAAATACTCACAATGTTATAAAAGCTCAGCAACCCACGTTCATTAGTGCTTCTAATCAGTTTCTTATACACAATCAGGCAATGGTACTTCTAACAGAACTTCTAATCAGTTCCTGTTAGAATGTTATAGTTGTCATTCAACAATAAGGAAACGACGGATGCTATTCCCTGAGCCGGTTTAAATGACTCGGATTTGTTACTGGGACCGAGGGACTTCTTCGATTATCAAACGAGTCACTGTTATCCGATCCAGCCTGTATAACCATTCGAGTTTCCGTACCCAGCGCAATTTCCAATGTTGATTCCAACACGGATTTTCCCTTTATGAATGTTGTCACAGTAGCCTTCTATTGCTCCATGTCTGTGGTTGTCCACGCTACTACTCCTTATTCACAGCGCAGCGCCAATAGGCAGTGGACCGCTGCACTCGGCGCCATTTAAGGTGATGAACCATCGCTTACAGCATTTGCTGCACCCACCCAACCAGATGTTGCCTTGGAAAACAACACGAAGGGCTGTGTCATCCTTTGTTTTAGTAAACTGACAGTCCTGCGGCAACAGCAGATAAGAAGAAAACGTCAATCATTTTTCAAAAACCTTGTATTTTAATTTATGCAATTTAAATTACATCTGGAACTGATAGAAGTAACACCTTAATGCACTAACCAATCAAATGCGGCTCCACCTTCTTAATTGAGACCAAAGTCACGCTTTAACTGTTTACCATACTGTAATTAGTTTTAACTCTTTAAACGGAGATAAGAATGTGCAAACAACAAAATGCGTTTGTTAGAAAAACAAAGAAATAAGAAGAGTAAATAAGAGTGTTCAAAACTTAAGATGCGAAATACTTTAAAAATTGCTAATGAATAACGCATCACAAATCTCTCCGACCCCAACCCCCTACCCCAACTGATCTTTGTACTTTTAAGCGAGGTCCAGTTTTCATGTGGTTGGTTTTAGGAGGATTTAAATCTTTAAAGACTCGCCCTTAACAGACCAATATCGCGATCGTCCACACTCTTCCACGCGCACTGCTTCCAATTTCTGTGGTCAGCATCTTTGCAACTTCTTCCCGCTTCTCCTTTTACACCACGTGGTCCCGGAGTACCTCCCACGCCCTTCTCACCTTTAACACCATCTTGGCCTGCTTCTCCTTTAACGCCACGTGGCCCAAGGGCACCAGCCACGCCTTTCTCGCCTTTAGTACCATCTCGTCCGTCACCTCCTGGTAACCCATTACTTCCGTTCACACTGTTACTTCCAGGAAGACGGGTGGTCCATGCAGGCACATGTTTGAGCCCTGTGGAATATAAAAATAATGAAAGTAGTCCTAAAAATAGGTAAAAAGTGTAGCACGAATTATCAAAGTGGTGTAATTTGTTCCTTTCATCTCGAGGAGAGAGACAGCTCTGGAGACTTAAGAATCCTGTAGCAGTCCTACGCAGAGATAATACTCGGGCGTTATGATTTGAGCGCGTAAAAAACAAGAATATTAAGACGCAAGCTTTTGAATTAATTTGTGTGAGACTTTTCATGTCTATGATGTCATACGCGGGATGCTGTAAGTTTACCACGTTTACTGACCCAAAGCAACAACTGGACTGCGTGTAACCAACAGAAGTCATTGAGAATTGTCTTTTTTCGCTTCTCTTTGCTTTATTGGCGGAATGGTTTCTAGAAATGGAAAAAAATGTACTTGTTTGCCTGAAATCCACGAACACGATTGTCATCTATACTGCCTTTTTTAATGGTTTTTGAATCGTCTGAACTAAGAGAAAACGGGCGAGATTGCCGTGTGTTTGTTTTTGTCTCGCACGTGTTTTCATTTAGATTAGCTTCCAAAGTTGAAAGTCAACTGTAATAAGCCTACTGCTACCTAGGAAACTGTATTCAAATTTATGGACCAGCAATTAGCAAGTTACGGAGCGAGGGCGTCGTTTGGGAATTTCCAATCCGATGTGTTTTTTTTACATTTGTAAATATATCCGTAGGGAACAGAGATTAAATCTGCTCCGAAACTGATTAGGAACTGGACGTTTTTGGTTCCACAAGATGTAAGATATATCGTCTTTCATCGCTCTGTTTTGTTTCTACAAGCATTCTTTTTCTTGGCCCCTTTTTTCATGAAACAAGAGATACCTATTACTGGTTTATAGTCCACATAGAAACATTAGGAGCAGTTCGAATTTCCATTGAAAGAAATTATCGAAACTGAATCAACATGTTTCTCGTTTGCTTCTTTTCTTGGCAATAAATATGCGGAGCCCAACGCTTAAGCAAACCACTGTTAAGACAGAATGAGAGAACAGTTAATTTTAAAAGAGAAATATGTTTAAGAAAAAAGGAATATGAGAATTGTTGCTGTCTCGGTGCTGAACGTTTTTCATGTTTTCCTTGAGTCGGTGGATGTGAAGAAATTTAAATCGATTTCATAACTGAGCTAGTAACAATTTCTTCTGTATGGCGTAAAACAGTTATTGTAACCACTCTCTTTGTTCAAAAAGTAACTCTCGTGATATTGTTCAATGTAATATTCAATGCCAGTTACCTTATTAACAGGACTTTTTCACGACATCTAAATTTTGCGATTTTGTCGCACTGGTCTGAGATTAAAGCTGTTCCCCAGTAAAAATTAAGCACTGAACGTCTCTGCGTGGAGCAATCGATGGAACTTGCAACGAAAGGCCAACCGTAAATTGCCTTTATCGGCCTTGTTCGCCCTCCTCGTGCATTCGTTTTTCTCGACATATTTGAGAGTCTGGTTGCTGGTTACTCGAGATGAAAACATCACGAGCAATTGAATTTTTTTTGTGAAGGAAATTGTCGAAAATAAATTAATTTAACACGTATGATTTTCATTTGCTTCTTTTCTTGCCACAAAACTGACGAAGCCTAACTTCCATTGGCTCTCATTGTTGAAAGTAAATTCCTGTAAATTTTCTAACTGAGCAAATAACGAAAAATAAGACAACAACATAACAGTTCATTTTAGAGTTTTTTAAAATTATATTCTGCTGTAAC
Organism: Siderastrea siderea; assembly: GCA_964030785.1. NCBI lineage: Eukaryota > Metazoa > Cnidaria > Anthozoa > Scleractinia > Rhizangiidae > Siderastrea > Siderastrea siderea. The sequence continues at coordinate 56,299,747 of OZ034966.1, read as the reverse complement.
ATAATCGAGAGCGAGAAAAATGTATCAATTCCTGGCTTTCTCGCGATCAGGCGTTACATATAACTATTTTACTGAGCTAGACCCTAGCTGGCAAAGAAAACATTTGATGGCTCGTCGAACTTAAATGATTTAGAAATTAAAGCTGCCTAAAAATCACCCAAGAAGCTACTGATGTAACCGAAAAATTATGCAAAAATGATTTTCTTCTGCTCCACTCGGTTTAGTTCATCGACGGAATAATTTGAACAAATCTCAACTAATGATCGTAGATATATGTGAACACTCGAGAAAGCTTCCATGTTTGTTGTGTGTTGCGGGTGTTTTCATCCCACTTTACTTCAGTCCCGTTCATTTGAACATCCAAAAAGAAAAAAAAGCAACTGTTTACAGCATGGAAGCGTTTTAATTATTTGAGGGCCCTAATTGTACTTTACAAATTTACAACTTTACTACTGCTGAAACAGGAGAAGCCAAGAAATTATTTTTGAACTAAATTCCCAGATTTACTCTCCTACCTTGGCAGCAGTAGAGACATTTTTGCTATCCGACATACAATACGGGCTGAACTCTAAGTGTGCCAACAAACAAAATAGGAAGCCAAGACGCAAAATACCCTTCCTTGCATGACCGACGAGATTAAAGGGGTTATGTCACGAGGATTTTGCTAGTTTAGGTCAATTCGGTACTAAAATCATAACCTAGTGCGTTTACTCATACACAAAATGCTCCCGTAAAATTATGAGGAAGATATCAAATAAATTTTACCAGGGAGAGCTAACCATGATAATTTCTTTGGTGATTTGTGAGAACATACCACCAAAACTTGAAAAAATTGGGCCAATTTTTTCAAGTTTCAATCCATTTCCATCCTTGCCATTGGTAGCAACAGAAGACAGGAAACAGTTTCAGTGCCGTAAGATAGTCTTTAATAACAAAAATAGAACATTATTTTTGGAATTCAATTGATGTCAAGACACTTTTTAGCTTTTAAAAAGATACTAAAATAGTATGACATAGCCCCTTTAAGCAGAAACAAAATGATTCCAAGTTGATTTCCTCTCAAAAAGCACAATAGAAAATAGCGAGAGCGAAAATATTATTTTTGAATAAATTATTTTTGCGAACTTTTTCTTGTTTGCGAAAGCAAAGGCATTTGCAATGAATTGCTGACATTTTGACGGATGCCTGCTTCATTCGATCGATTTTGAAGGGGAATAAAGCGACTAAAAAGAATTTAATTTGAAGTTTAAGCATTTAAATTGTTGTTGATGATCTCTGTGGTTTATCAAACGCATAACTCATTTGTCACTGCCTTTGTTATTTCAAGGTTTCAGTTATTGGACAATAGACTGGGGGCAATGTCTAACCGGAAGTAGTTATTCTGTTACTCTCTAAACCTATATGACAAAGCTCCCAGTATTTTTCCTCTCACGCTTCCATGTGATCTCGGCATGCAATCACCAGTTAGTAAAATCCCCTTGTCTTGTGACCCTGTCTCAGTTGTAGCTACTCCTCAAGCTAGGTTGTTCTTTGCTTTTGTGGCGCGCGTTCTTTCAGCTATTGGCCATGCCTAATATAAACAATGCAGATCTCATGGCAACCGTTCCACAACAACCGCCGAGCAAACCGGACGCGGCCGTTCTGCTTCTGGTGCCGTTCCACCACAGCCGTTGATCAACAATCTCTCCGTGAACTACACAGCCATGCCAACGGAGACACTTCGTCTTATGCTGTACCAACGTCACCTCAGCCAAACCGGTTCACGCTTGCCTTCATCGCCCGACTGCAAGAGAGCGACTCTCCGGGCAATATTTCTGCTACTTCTGGGTCACCAGTTTCCGACCAGTTGTCGGCTATGATAGCTTCAATCGTGGACTCCAGACTGGCAATCTTCCACCCAAGATCCGAGTCCGAGCCAGACTCAGCGCGAGCGCTGCCAAGCCCTGAAAGCCTCGTCCCAGTTCCCACCAACCAAGTATTGGAACCCACGCCTCCTCCAACGCAGTTATTTAAAGGGGCAGTCTCCTGGCGATTTTCTTATCTTCTTTGTCACAAGTTTGATTGATTTATATCAAAGTACCTTGCTCAGACATGAATTGCTCTTAGACCACAAGGGGACAATATTAGATGAATTTTCAAAAGAAAAAAAAACAAGCCAAAATTAGTTTTAAATATTTTATCTGAGACATAAGGCAGAAACTTGAAAAATTCTGCCAGAAGTTTTCAAGTCGCATGTCATTTCCATCCTGGCCATCCCTCTTCAGACATACTTATTATAGTTTCCATGTACTGGAATACCCATTTTAATACTACTGGACCATTATTTTTAGGCTTCCATAGACAAAAATGTGTCTTTTGGCTTTTTACAGTGATACTAAAGATTGACGAGACTGCCTCTTTAATGGCGGACAAGATGGCGGACACAACTCTTCAATCGACCTCGGCAATCCACGCCAGCTACAGGCTGCCATCGCTGGCTAGTCACCTTTCCAATCATCAGATAGCAGCCATCACGAACGGTGAGTACGTGGACCTTGCTAGTCTACTCCCCTTTTCCTCCCTGTTACGCGATCGTGTAAACTCGAACCTCAAGCTTCAGGTGGGAAACGAGGGCCTCATCATACCCCTGCCTTCCCCTGCCCAACGCCCCAAAATTAACTGCATCGATCGTTGGCTCGATATACTCTTCGGCAGTCCTTTCTTCTTACCCTTCCGTGGGGTGGACTTGTTTTCGTACCAGCAGCTGATCCGTTAGTCAGCCAGGAAATTCCCGGGGATGGCCTGGCATATGTACGATGTTGAGTTCAGGCGCCGGGCTTCCCACAACCACTCCAAGAAATGGGGGGAACCGGATTTGTATTTAGATACAGTCACCGGTCTCCCAAAGGCTATTATTTGTAAATCTTGTAGCAATTTAGACCATTTCACCAATTCCTGCCCCCTTTCCCCCAGGTTCAAGGAGTCCCAGGGCCCAAACCGAACGGAAATATGCTACAATTTCAACAAAGGGGTCCCTTGTGCCCGCACTCCCTGCCTCTACAAGCACCAATGCAATAAACCTGGATGCACCGCAGCCCACTCAGGAAAGGACCACGATGACCTGTCTGCCTCAGGATCTCAGCCAAAGCCAACTAGCCGCTCTAGCTATTCTTCCCGAAGCCGCACCTAATTACTTGTCAAAGTTATTCCCCTCCACTCCTATCAACATCCCTAAACTTTCCTCCTACTTGTGTGATCACTCTGACCCGGTGGCTGTTCACTCTCTCCTTACGGGTCTTTCTCAAGGTTTCCAAGTTGGTTACCAGGGTCCCTGCATCCCCAAAGAATACTCTAACCTCCGTTCTGCTGCGGACAACCCCTCTATCATCAGTAAAAATATTCTAAAAGAGGTTCAACTGGGCCACACTGCTGGCCCTTTCACATCCCCTCCCTTCCCCAACCTGCAGGTTTATCCTATTGGGGTCATTCCAAAGAAACACTCCTCTGACTGGCGTACTATTTTTCACCTTTCAGATCCCAAACACTACCCCACAAGTGTCAATGCTCATATTAGCCCTGATGAGTATTCACTGCACTATATCACTGTCGACAATGCCATCTCAATCATCCAGGAACTTGGTCAAGGGTGTTTTATGTCTAAGCTAGACATAAAGTCCACCTTTCGCAATATCCCAGTCCATCCGTCTGACTGGGAACTCCTAGGCATGAAATGGAATGGCCTGTACTACTTCGACACTGTCCTCCCCTTCGGCTTGCGGAGCGCGCCTTTCCTTTTTGACCAATTTTCCTGCATGATTGAGTGGATCATTAAGGCTAAATTAGGTATCCCTGATGTGATCCACATCCTGGATAATTTCTTTTTGTTACGAGACCCCCACGGTCCAACTGCCTCACTGACCCTCTGCAACATTCTGTGTTTGTTCACAGAGCTTGATAGCCCTATTACTCCAGGCAAAGCCTTTGCCCCCACCACCTGCCTGGAGTTTATAGGTATTCTCCTGGATTCCAACAAAATGGAAGCCCACCTCCCCCTGGACAAGCTAACTAGGGCTAAAGAGGCCCTGCAGCACTGGTCTAATAGGAAATCTGCTACCCTCAAGGAACTTCAGTCCTTGATTGGTACACTCCAATTTGCTTGTAGGGCTGTCGTTCCTAGACAAGCTTTCCTGCAGCAGATTATTAGTTTAACAAAGGACATTTCTGACTCTAGATGGCATGTCAGGCTTAACGCAGAATTCCGCAAGGACATTTCCATGTGGCTGACCTTTCTTGACCACTGGAATGGAGCTAGTTTTTTCTTGGGGGATACAGTTCTCTCCTCCTCAGACCTCCAGCTATTTACCGATGCCTCTGGGTCTCTAGGTTATGGTGGGTACCTCAACGGCCAATGGTGTCGAAGCCGTTGGCTTCCCCAACACTTCATCAACCCTGCCACGGGGATCAGCATTGACTGGTAGGAACTTTTTGCTATACATATTGCCTGCTTTGTTTGGGGTTCCCAGTGGTCTGGTAAACGTATTTGCATTTGGTGCGACAACCTACCCGTTTTTACAATCATTAACTCCAAACGTTTCAAATCACCCAGGGTCATGGATTTGGTCCGGGCTTTTACCATACTGACCCTAGTACATAATTTTACCTTCACTGCCAAACATATCCCAGGGATGGACAACTCTATTGCTGACTCTCTCTCCCGTTTTCAGATGGACTGCCTCCACCTTCTAGCTCCCAACGCCTCACCCTCTCCCTGCAACATCCCTCCATCAGCAATAGCCATTTAACAGCATCAGTCTACCACTATTTTGGTGCCTCCCTGGCCCCTAATACCCAGCGGTCATACGGTGTGGGGAAGAATCATTTTATTAGTTTTTGTCTTATGCACGGTTTAATAGGTCCTTCTACCCCTCTTCTCCCTGCGTCCGAAATCACTTTAATCTATTTTGCTGCTCAGCTAGCAAAAACGATTTCCTACACTACCATTAAACTTTACCTGGTTGGGGCTCAAGATCTCCTTAGACAACTTAACTTTCCCTTAAAATTGCACAAAATGCATCGCCTTCAAAAGGTCCTCACTGGTATTAAGCGGTCCCAAAACCCTAAAAAATTAAGTCGCTACCCCATAACTATCCAAATTTTGACATCCATTTTCAATTACTTCCAGCCTTCCCTAACTTGCAATGTAGACCACATAATGCTATGGGCTGCCTTCACTTTAGCCTTTTTGGGTTTTCTTCCTTCAAGTGAATTCACTTGCAATGGTACCCCTTTTGACCCCACTGTTCATCTTTGTACCAGGGCCATCACATTTATACCCAACATAGAATCTCCCGATCACATGCTAGTCACTATTAAGCAATCCAAACCTGACCCTTTTCGTAAAGGCTATACCTTGACTATAGCAAGGTCCACCACCTCTATCTGTTCGGTGATGGCTATGAGAGACTACCTGCTTCAATGTAAACCAGCAGCTACAGGCCCTTTGTTTACCTTCACCACTGGCAAGTGGCTATCACGTGCCTCTGTTACCAAGGAACTCCGTTCAACACTGCGACATTGCGGTTTACCTGCTGAACACTACTTTACACACAGCTTCCGTATTGGTGCAGCCACCACTGCAGCAGCAGCAGGTGTTCCTTCCTGGCTTATCAAGGTTTTGGGCCGCTGGAACTCAGACTGTTATGAACGCTATGTAAGAACCCCTCAAGAAACGCTTCTAGCTGTCTCTAAGAAATTCGTAACAGACCATTCTATTACTGTAATTTAGGCCTATTGTATGGTTAACCCGTTCACCCCCACCGTCCAAGTTTAACCCTATAAGCCCTGACATAAAAATGCATATTCTTATTACCGATCTCCATACATTTCTTATGGAACTAGTAAGGAGAATTTGTCTAAATATCAAGACATCTTATCCTCAGTGATCACTTCCTTTATTCCTGTCACTTGAATGTTCAAACAAGTAGCGATCATGTAAAGAGAAATATCATTTTCATCAGGGCTTAGGGCCTAAAAGGGTTAAGTCTCCTTATGAACCTCCTTTCACTGTGATTCACTCGTGGGAGATGATGTTCACCCCTCCTTTCTCTTTCATTTTTATTGGCACATTTCCTGCCCGTCTACCAGCTCTTTTAAAACAGGGACCGGTTTAAAGTCCTTTTTACAGCTGGGGCTCAAAGGGTTGATTACTCACAGTAGTTAAGCATTCTATTGATTTCTTATCTACTTACTTGTTTAGTTAATTAATTGATTAAAATATATTTATTCATTATACAGAACCTACTGCACAGCCGTATGTAGGTCTGTTTTTTCTCCTTCCTCTTACTGTGGGGTGATTGTATTCCCCCACTTCTTGGTCAGGCTAGCAGTGGGCTCACACAATCGTGGCAGGAAAGTGCACCCTAGGCTGCACTTTTCCCACAGTAAGTGCTATAGCCACCCTGGGAAATAGGTCCGGATCTCTTCTACGATGGTACCATCGTACCATCTGACCTATTGTCCTCCCAGAAGGGCACCCCTCTTCTGGTCCATCCTATGTTACACCCTAACATGGGTTCCCCCAGAGAAGCCGCTACTCTAGCAGAGATAGGCTCTGCCTTTCCTGCCACCCAAGGTTTGAAACAACAATCAATTTTTCTCATTGTTTTCTTGTGTCCACCCAGCAGGAGGGGATAAAGTCCTAGATTCCCCCCCCCCCTGTAGTGCAACCGAGAGATTCTAAACAGAGTTGCGAGCATCATCAAAGTCTGCTTCCCCCTCGATGTTTTTTGGTGTGAATTCCTTACAGCACAAACCGCAGGGACTCATTAACTAATTGCAGCTGTATTGCTAACTCGACGAAAACTTATCTGGGCTTGCTATGGAGTAATAGATTTGAATATTACTTCTCAAAACCCATTTAAAGCTGTAGTACGTGTTGTAGTTAAGTAAACGCAAAGTTGTCGGTGGACTAAAATTTAATATAATATTCGATAATATTAATATATAAGCCTCAATTAACTTTTAAACAACATTGCTTGAATTGTCCTTTAAATTTAGGGTTAGTGAGCTGCAGTACCTTTATGTTTTAATACACAGCGACGAAAATGTATTAACTGCTGTCTTTCTCGTTTTCGATTGCTATTTTAATTGGGGCAAAGCTACAAGGCGAAGAAAATATTATGGATTACCGAAGGTGCTCAAGAAATCACACAATTAGCGTGACTCTTTCATTTCTTTGTCAAATCTGACCATTTTTTTTCCGAGAAAATGGCACTAAACTTCACTTCGTCGGTCGCAAATTATAGTACTATAATGTCTTCTGAGATGCAAGACGTGGCTGCCTGCACTGACATAATCCGCAACACCGCAAAAGCGGCGCGTGGAGGTAGACGGGCGTCATCGTGCGCGAAGAGTACAGCAAAAGTACAAGTGGCAATTGAAGGCATTAATTTCTCCTGTTTCCAAGGGTGGTGCAACCATTGACTAGCCATGCCTAAATCAAGGTTCCAACCAAGGAGTGACCATGGCACTGACAATAATATGGATAAAAACCCGATTAATATGACCGATGAAAAGAAAATGACCGATAAAAGTCAATTTTCAGGGGAAACTGGAAATGAAATTGCAGCTCATGAAGTTATGACAAAAATACGCTACGTTTTTTAGCATTTTCTAAAACATATTTCAACGAAACGAGAGGCGAAATAAAAATACATTAACAGCAGCGAACCTGGTTTATTCGCTCCTATCAGTGCTGATTTGTGTGCATCCCTTTGCTCATAGACGAGCCGTGTTAGCTGTGAACACAGTTTTCATGGCACATTGCTTTTTTAGTTTATTTAGTACACGAATTTAGATGAAGATTTCTTTTTTGTTACACGTAGTTATGACTGAGCAACCCGAACTGACCAGATACCACGCAGTTCTTAACAACCTCTAATTTCATTGGACCTTGACAGGACCTTGGTATCACGCAACTTTATTGTTTTCAGGGCTAGGGTCCATTGTTTTGTTGTTTGTTCTATTGTTTTCTCAGCAAATCAGAGAAGACCTTAACTGACCACTTCCCTGACACTGAAACTAGTCTTCATACATACATTCTCAAACTCATTAATAATTCATAAAGAGAAAACAAAGGAAAACACTCCGTGACGGTGATTTGGTTTTACTTGATCTTAATTAGCATAAATTTGCGAACTTTTGAGTTGAGTTTCTCTAAGAATTATTTATGGTTTGAGAAGCTGTATCAAACACTTGAAAGGGTGTTTCCTTGGGTTTTCAACCATCTTGAGCTCGGTCTTCATCCCCCTTAATTCTCGGTTAAGTGCTTGATATCGTGACAAAACACTCTTTCTCGTGTTTGATATATTACATGAAACGAGCAGCCCAGGAAAGTACTGCACGCTGGCTTTCATTTCAGACAGGTGTTCGCCAGACAGGTGTTTCAGACAGGTGTAAGCACGTATGCCTAAAGGCCAAAAAAACAGCTTCAATACATGGAAAATATTTATATTATTTAGAAACAAAAATCAAGTTCAAAAAAGGTCTATTGAATAATACATAGGCTTTCAAGAGTTCCTAGCATACATATTTCTGCAACAAATAAGCAGTTTATGGTACACCTAATTACTTTCCTGTGTTTGTACTTGTGCATTGGTTTAAAATATTGTTCGTGAGAAAGAGCAATAAACGGACAGGCACACCAACAAAGAGACAGGCAGACAGACTGGCCGACAGACAGAAAGACAGACAGACAGACAGACAGACAAACAGGCAGACACACACAGGCAGACAAAGCCTGATTCAGGACGGACGTTTATCGCTTTTCGATCTTGTGAGATGCACTATTCGCAGCCTTTCCAGAATTCTCGTTTCACTGTAGTCACTCAAGATTTGTTCCTAACTGACCAAGTTTGTTTCAGAACAAATGACAGCTGAGGTTTCTCACTTGATGGCCATTGCAGCCGGGACTGCTTTTCGTTTAACAGGACAGTGTCCCACTAAAATATCGAAATTTCGCCCATGTCTAATTTCCATGTTATGTTGCCAAATTTTTAACTTTATTCTGCCTGGGCTTCCATAGATCTCGAAAAGTATCAAAGTTCTTGCAATGAAACTTGGCATGTTTTTAGCACGTCGTTAGCTTAACAGATTGGGCTTAAAACATGCCAATTATGGCGTATCGTGACGTCACAATAACGTCACAAACCCGCCATTTTGAATTTGAGGCCTCCATCTTGAATAGCAAGTCTGCAGTCATACAGCTGACCATGACGTCACCAAAAAACATATGATTTTGTTCTAAGAAACACACTTAGTCAAAAAAAGCACACAAAAGTAAAAAAAAATCTCCTTCTCACAAACGAAAAAAAAAGACAGAAAATAGTCAAAATACACTTCTGATTAGACAGTTGCTATGGAAACGTCAATCATCATAGACACGTCATTGACACAGGAAAATTTTCTCTGATAAATTTTAGGAAAAGTCACGAGATTTGGTGATTATTCGTCTAGCCATTTAAGAGTTATAATTCGTTAAAGTCAGCACGGGCACAATGTGCCCCCCAAGGCAGAATAGGGTTAACTCTTCGGTCCGGGCAGAGGCGTCGCAAGTCCGTCTTCTCCCACTGCATGTAAGCATAATGGATTAGTTGTGTGACACACTAGGAGATTATTATGTTTTTGCGAGAAGTAAAATTGCCTTGGCTGGATTCCTTCACCTCTTAATGAAACACTAGAAAATATCAGTAAAAATGCACATAACAGTACTGGATGAATGTATGTAATACGGCATATTTCGAACAAATGTTCATCATCAGAGAGGTAAACTCTGATATGCCTATCTATATATTAACAGAACAAATGTCGGAAAAAGTCAAATGCCCCGAGCGGGATTCGAACCCACGACACCCCGATCTCATGGAAGGTGCTCTAACCACTGAGCTACCGAGGCAACCACAGTGGAGTGAGTCGAATATTTGCTGCAAAGGAAACATTGATTACCAGACATTTGCTCCCAGAAAACCAATTGCAAGGCTGATCGGACAGCTAAGAAGGGTAATAATTTTATTGCCCAATATTTCGGTGAGACAAAACTCACCTTCATCAGGGGCTGTAAAAGCTAAGTAAAAATCGAATGAAACGGTTACAAGATTTAATCTTTTCATTTTAATCATTTTAAATCTTGTAACCGTTTCATTCGATTTTTACTTAGCTTTTACAGCCCCTGATGAAGGTGAGTTTTGTCTCCCCGAAATATTGGGCTATAAAATTATTACCCTTCTTAGCTGTCCGATCAGCCTTGCAATTGGTTTTTTGTTTTATTCAACATTGCTGATCCTGATCTACACCAAGATCCGGCTTCACCTCGCTACTGTTTGTCCAAGTGGTCCTTGCATCGAGTCACCTGATTTGCTCCCAGGCCTCTCGGACTGGGAATTACTTCTGGGGGTCGTCGAGACGCATTGTTCATCGGACCCAGATGTTATAGACCATTACAAATGTACGTAATACGGCATATTTCGAACAAATGTTCATCATCAGAGAAGCAAACTCTGATATGCCTATCTATATACTAACAGAACAAATGTCGGAAAAATCAAATGCCCCGAGCGGGATTCGAACCCACGACACCCCGATCTCATGGAAGGTGCTCTAACCACTGAGCTACCGAGGCACCCACAGTGGAGTGAGTCGAATATTACGTACCCCTCGACCGAGGGGATTAGTGTGCCAGACCTTCGACTCAGAATGTTTGTTCGAACTGAAAAATGCACAAGAATAAGTTGGACGTTTGTCGCCCAAATAATATACAAGTTAGATTAAAAAGAGTCATTATTCAGGGTATGAGATTTTAAAAGGGTGTGTCTTAACAGGGAGGACCTCTCGTTGTTCCTTGGCGCCTTGGGGTTGTCAAGAACCAGACAGAAGAGAGGGTCTGGCCGGGACTGAGGGAGATCTTTGTACGACTCCAGGCTTTATAGACCGTGTTTTACCGCCTGAGAAACTTGTGGATAAGTTTGTTTGGTATTGTTTTGCTGGATATATTGGGGATTGTAATGAGTGCAGTACAAAAAAGAATATCAAAACAAAGCGGAATGCAAATGTGAAAAGAAATTTTAATTCCGTATCCTTGACACCCCGAGAAATTAGCATTTTTTTTTCAATTTGATGATTTCGTGTAAGCGATGGAGAAACCCATGCATATGTCTTCCCTTTGCTTAGTTAACCTGGAAGCTACAAAACAAACAATCAAACAAAATCGTTGAACAAAAGTTCGTAAAACACTTGCTGCTAACACTATTTCCTTAACGTCTAAAGTTCAGCTACCCTTGCACATTAGTACTTCTATAACCAGTTCCTAATGCAGTGATTTTTTCGAAGTCAGTCCAACTACTAAACGATGTTAAGCTCGTTTTAAAGTGATCAGTTCCTTATACAGTGCTTTTGTCATTCTACAATGAGTGAAAAACAAATGTTATCCCTTAGCCTGTTTTAATGATACTAATTTCTTACTGGAACTTAAGGACTTCTTCGATAATCAAACGAGACCCTGAATTATAGCCTGTATTACCATCAGCGTTGCCGTACCTGAGGCAGTTGCCAATGTTGATTCTAACACGTATTTTTCTCTTGTGAATGTTCTCACACTAGCCCTCTGTCGCACCAGGTCTGTGATTGTCTTGCTCACTCTTTCTTATTCACAGTGCTGCATCAATAGGCAGTGGTCCGCTGCACTCAGCGCCACTGAAGGTGATGAACCATCGCTTACATCACTTACGCTTACCCAAATTGAAGTTTCCTTGGTAGACAACACGAAGGGCTGTGTCATCCTTGGTTTTATTAAACTGGAAATCCTGCAACGGCAGACGTAATTAACTTTATGCAAATTAACCCTATTCAGACCGGGCTTTTTTTTTTTGTTTTTTGGTCTTGTGGGACAGAGTTGAGGGGGGAGGGGGGCGAATTCCGGCCCCACCTCTTAACTCCGAGAATATTAAAGCTATGACAACGAAACTTAAAGGACAGATAGTACGTCCAAAATTTTTTTTCCATTGAAGTCCGCAAAACCAGGTGACGTCACAATAACGTTTTGTTCTCGAACGGCGGCCATCTTGGATCCGCCATCTTGGTTTTCTTTAGTTGACCAAAACTTTCAAAACCGCCAAAATTGATCAAGACGTGGTCAAAATCAATAAATTAACACGGAACAGGCTACTTCAAATAAACGGGCCGCGCATTGTGGGCATGTGCGGACTTCTGAAACTCATAAGTAAATGTTTTGAATCGGTGTTTAGCCTACTGTTACTGCAATGTGCACATGGGTGTTTTTAAAACTTGATCAGAGTTTGCGATTTGCTTTTCATGATCCGACTCAGTGATCGAGCAATGGAAAGTGAAACTCGCTTTTAAGGACCATACCTCCTAATATAGATGTATTTTTGCAAAGGTTAAAACTATGGGGAAAAAGTAGATCTTAGCAAGGGTTATTGGCATCCAAAAAGAAAAATGCGGGTAACCACGCATTTTCCAGAGATAACAAGGCAAGCATAATTCAAAAAAAGTGTTTAAATACAAAGAATATTTGGCAATTTCTTTCCAGATTTAAGCTCAATTATCTCTGAAAAATACGTGGTCACCCCGGGTTTTCTTTTTGGATTCTGATAGCCCTTGCTAAGATCTGCTTTTTTGACATAGTCATAAACCGCGCAAAAATATTGTTGTATTAGTGGGCAAATTCGAAACCCGAATATCCCGAGATGCGCAGAACGCATGCGCAGTAACAAAAGGAGACACCGTCCTTAAAGTGAGTTTAAACGGGTGCCTCTCAATCTCGTTCCCAGAGTCCGCGTTACCCTAGACCAGCGTTCGGGAACGAGGGACTCTGGGATAAAGCGTTTCGGATCGCATTTTCATTGGCTGAAATCTGAGCATGAGCAGTTAGACCGGAAGTGAAAGTAAGTGTAATTCGTCCCCAGATTCCCAGATTTGGCCTCCGTTCCTAGAGCCCGTGTTACCTTTTCCAGCGGAGTCTTGAGACCAAAATGGCGGACAAAACACCAATGAAAGAGTATGTATTTTGTAATGTTTTGGTATGTAACTGAAGTATGTAGGAATGTATTCATAAGATTGTGTTAATGATTTAGTTGTTTATTAATCCTGTGGGATTCGTTTGGTTATTTAAGAGATTGTAAGTTATGCAGAAACCATTCGAAGGCATCTCTTTATACTTGCTTTTAGTGATGTCCGTTTCCGAACAGCACGATATTCCTCGTGATTCCCAAAGTACTACGCCTCCTGAACATGAGGATTCCTTGTCTAATGCCGAAACCCTTCGGTTATTTTCACAACTGTTAGACTCTAAGCTTGATCAGAAGTTCACTTCTTTCAAGCGCGTACTTGAAGAGAAAGACAACCTTACACAGAGCCAGCTAAAGAAGCTGAAAACTGAGACGAAAGCTTCGAATACCTTTAATTATAAAGGTAACAGAGTACAGTTCGAGTTTAATCTCAACGTCCTCGACCAAATCGAGACGGCCTCTAAGAACCTTCGCGCAGGGAAAGTCTCTTCTGCAACTTCCGATCTCGAAGAAGCAAAGAAGCTCATCGATAAGCGCAACAAACTTGTGCGTTTCGCCGACAAGAGCCCTGCAGGTTGGACTGCTGTTGAAGAGTATGAGTCCGACGAACTCGCCGACGATTCAGAAGACGAGAAAAAGCTCCGTTCAGCCGAGAAGAGGGCGCTGTCGAAGATTCGTGAAAAGAAAAGAAAATTTCAACCTGCCCGTCCCAGAGCTCCGCAGCGTGAGTCAGCAACGGAAACCCAAACTTCTTTCTCGGCTGCTCCTGCTCAGCATTCTTTCAATCTTCAACAGCCCTTTCGCCATCAGTCCTTTCGTGCAAGACAACCAGTTCCCGCTGACAAATGTTTCAGCTGCGGCCAACGCGGACATTGGGCAAATTCCTCAGTTTGTCCCAGTCGCAACAACCTCACTCGAAACCCACCGAGCACCAAACCAACAAACGGATGATGGGTCCAGGGACAAATACGATGCTGCCTTAAAACGATTGGGACAAGATGAGTATCCTTTACCTGTATCTCCAGTGAATTCTCTGGGCGATTGTGACCCAGTTGACTTTTTCTACCAATCGACTAGCGATCCTAATTTTCATGATTCTCAGGAAATTTGTCCGGATTATCAAGAGGACGTGCAGAACATTGCCGTTAAAGGTAGATTAAGGCGTAATATTAGTTTCTGGGAGTATATAGGCGCTTCTTGGTTTATTCGCCAAACCATTTTGGAAGGCTACAAAATTCCTTTTTATTTTACACCTGCTCCTGCCACCTTCGGTAATAATAAGTCTTCCTTGCAGCATGCGGATTTTGTTCACAAAGCAATTACTGATCTTTTAGCTGTTGGTTCTGTTGTGGAATGCTCGTCTCCACCTTCAGTAATTAACCCTTTGTCTGTTTCCATTCAGTCTAACGGCAAGAAGAGGCTAATATTAGACCTCAGGTATCCTAATTCTTTTGTTAAAAAATTCACAATTAAGTTTGAAGACGCTAAAACCATGCTCAATTCATTTATTGACCACTCCCAAAATTGGTTCTATTCATTTGACATTAAATTGGGTTATTTTTGGGATCTTAAGAAGAAATCGCTCTCGATCCCCAGTGACAAAATTGACAGGCTCTTTACATCAATAGATGACGCACTTTCCCACACCACTATGCCCGCTAGGCAATTAGCTTCTGTCACAGGCAGTATTATTTCTAATATGCTTGTTATTGGTAATCTTTGTAAGCTTATGACCAAAAACTTGCACAGGGCCTTGGATTGCAGAGCAGGGTGGGAGTCGTCTGTTATTTTGGATTTGCCATCTCGCAAGGAATTAATTTTCTGGCGGGAAAATTTACTTCGTCTTAATTCTAGGCCCCTTTCAGAGGATGTTCGCCCAGTTACTCGGATTGCGTATTCAGACGCTAGCTCTCTGGGCTGTGCCGCCTATTTATCTATGGATGATTTTCCAGTTGCACACAAGAACTGGGACCCACTGGAAATGAGTCAAAGCTCCACTTGGAGGGAACTTCATTGTGTTTATTTTGCCCTCCAAAGTTTCGCACTACGTTTGTCTAATAGTTCTGTTAAATGGTTCACTGATAATCAAGCAGTCCCTATTATTGTTGATTCGGGCAGCATGAAAGAAGAATTGCATAAATTAGCTGTGGATATTTTCTATGTCACCAGGGATTATAATATCGTCTTAGACGTCGAATGGATTCCTCGTTCCCTCAACGATAAAGCGGATTATCTTAGCAAAATCGTTGATTGCGACGACTGGAAAGTTAAGGATTGCTATTTTTACGCACTTACGTCCTACTGGGGACAGTGCTCAGTTGATTGTTTCGCTAGTTCCAAAAATTGCAAAGTTCCTAGGTTCTATTCTCGATTTTACAATCCGTATTGCCTAGGCGTGGATTCATTTGCTTTCAGCTGGGCTGGCGAGTTTTGCTGGTTAGTCCCTCCTGTCACACTGGTGACCAGAGTCATTCGCCATGTTTGCCTTTGCGAATGCAAAGGTATATTAGTCATTCCTTATTGGCCATCCGCACCTTTTTGGCCTCTTCTGGTAGATTCTCAAGGGTCCTTTAATTTATTTGTTATCGATTACCTCTTCGTTGAGAACGGCAAAGATGTGTTCTTACATGGGTCCAATAAGAATGCTATTTTTGGATCGGAGAATTTTAGCACACCGGTGCTTTTTCTCTTGCTCGATGGAGCTCTGTGATCGGTTTGGCTAGAAGGCACTGGCCTTCTATGATGCTATATAGGCACTGGCCTTTTGTTGGTGTGCAGCTATTCACACCGCCGTTTCACACGGCCATTTCACACATTTTGGAGTATTTATGTGTTTATTTTCTTCCTTTGTTTTTTGTTTACAAGGTGGAAATGCATTTGCAGACAAAGTTGGTCGTCTTCTTGACCCCGAACTTCGGAGACTAGCATCATGCCTGCCTGCCCGTGCGGTTGAGGCCAAAGCTTCTTCTACCACAGAGCGGTATTCAAGGGCTTTTCAGAAGTTCAGAGAATGGGCTTCCTGTCATCGTGAGATTACTCCTTTACCATCAGATGACATTTCAGTTGCTTTATATTTGGAATTTTTGCTCCAAAGTAATTGTTCAATTTCTGCTTTAGAGTCTGCCTGTTACGGCATTAGTTGGGCGCACAATTTGTACGGGTTTCCCACCCCTTGTAATTCAAGTTTAGTTAAAAATATTCTGGAAGCTGGGAAGAGGAAGTTGGCAAAACCCGTTTCTAAAAAAGAGCCTGTTACTCCTGTTATGATTTACGAATTGTGTATCAAATTTGCAGGCCCTTCCGCCAGCCTTTCAGATTTGCGTTTAGCTGCTATTTGTGTTACCGCTTATGCTGCATTTCTCCGCTTTAATGAATTAGCTGCTTTGCGTTGCTGTGATGTTAAATTTTGCGATAACACCTTTGTCGAGATTACTATAGTCAAGAGTAAGACAGATCAGTACAGGGATGGTTCCAGAGTCTTATTAGCCAAGACGGGTTCTATATCCTGTCCTTTTGATTTGCTGGAAAGATATGTTTGCTCCGCTGGTCTGCAACTGTCTTCTACGTTACCCTTTTTCCGTGCACTGTATTATCAAAAATCCAATTGTTCTTATAAGTTACGTTCTGAGGGTATGAGCTACACTAGGACTAGAGAGATTGTTTTGCATGCTTTCGCTGAGTTAGGTTATCCTAAGAGTATGTTTGGCTTGCATAGTCTTAGGGCTGGAGGTGCATCTGCTGCTGCTAATGCCGGTATCAGCGATCGCTTATTTAAGCGTCACGGCAGATGGAAATCTGACAGCGCTAAGGACGGCTATGTCAAAGACAAACTTGATTCTCTGTTATCCGTTTCTCGTAGTTTAGGTTGTTAAGCATTAATTATTAGCTTTTCTCTTTCTTTATTTTTCGAACGCGAGCATCAATAAACGAGATGCTCGCCCCTAGAACTGTGTGGTGTGTTTATTGAAGATTAATTACAAAATGTTTTATACTCGTTTCACAGTGATTAGAGTATAAATGTATTTTGTAATGTTTTGGTATGTAACTGAAGTATGTAGGAATGTATTCATAAGATTGTGTTAATGATTTAGTTGTTTATTAATCCTGTGGGATTCGTTTGGTTATTTAAGAGATTGTAAGTTATGCAGAAACCATTCGAAGGCATCTCTTTATACTTGCTTTTAATTTGTGTAACCTACTGTACTGTTTTCTGTATATTTGTATACTTGTTAGCGTTCCGATTTGCAATTGTAACCTGTGTGTGCTCACGGACATCAATAAACGAGATGCTCGCCCCTAGAACTGTGTGGTGTGTTTATTGAAGATTAATTACAAAATGTTTTATACTCGTTTCACAGTGATTAGAGTATAAGAAAGCTTTGCCTGGAGGTGTAGAACTACAGTACATTTGAAGATGTTGTAATTCCGGCCCTATAAGACATGCGATAGATTTGTTTGGGGAAAAATCTAAGAACGAGAACCTTGTAATGTTCTGGAAAAGTTGACCGGATTAGTTGTTGTGTATGGTGACGGACTTCCGAGAAATGAAAGTTGCAGCAGCTGTTGTAGTCGTGCAAAACACTTTTCTGAATCTGGGAACGAGGTTGTGGACTTGTTTGTGGTTTCACACGAAAAACAAGAAAGTCCCTTGAGGCTGTAGAGAGGGAAAAAGCCAGTGAGAGTCCGAAGACAGAAGAACAATGACAATCGAAGAGAGGTAAACATCATGCTATCGAACTAATATTATTAACACCTCCCCAGCCATCACAGATTTATCCTTTGAGGCTGGAAGTCCTCAGTGATATAAATAATGCTTTCACAATTTAAAAAATTAGCTTGTTCTGTTTGCATAATTTTCAAATTCATTTTTTTATACATTCCAAACTGTCCCTTTTCTTATACTTCAAACATATAAAATACACTTACAACTTCAAAGTAACATTACTATAAAATTTATAACACTGTTTATTGCTGATTTTACTTTCGAAGTAAAACAGAACATTATTTTTTGCCAACAACTGAACGTTAATTTTCATTATCTTTTTCCATAGGACAGGTTGTATTCCTGGTCGAAAGACAATCTGAAGGACAAAGAGGTTATGATGTACTTGGTGTTGGAAAGGTGTCAGATTCTATCACATCCCATTCACCAGATCTTTTTCCTGTTTTTGTTGCTTTAATGCTGAACCTAATAAAGCAGCTGAATTATTCTCTATTGGTCAAGTTAGTCTTGTGGCCAAGAACACTAGTAGCAGTCTATGGGAAGAGAATCACTGAAGCACCACCACCTGTAGAGCCCCCATCCCCTGTCTCTGCTATTCCTACTAGTTCAAAAGAAAACCGGCGAACGAACTATGTACTTCAGGTCATGTAGCTGAGACTGCTTCTGATGCAGTTGAATGACACAGAGACAGAAGGTGATGGGGAAAAAAGTCTAAGGAACTGGAAACTTCTCATGTTTTATTTTAGGGCACAGGCTAGGGACGACATGAAATATGCCTTTGAGGCTATACATTTTATAACATTTGTCATAGGTCCTTTACAGTGAACACATGGCACATCATATTCTTCATGGTCAGTTTGTGAACCCAAAGGTGGGGAGGGCAACGATTTGTGTGGTGCCAATGACCTTTAAATGGAACATGGTCAAGAATGATAAGGGTGTTCTGAAAGCAGTATGTGGGAACAAAACTCTCAAAGCAGTTCAAAGATCCACTTCTTCTAGTTAACTGCTAAACATTTCCCCTAGTCAGCAAGCCATACTTATGCATGTACATCTGATGATATCAAAGAAATGATTGAACTTATCAGCAGTCAAAAGCCTTTCGAACATCAGCCAGGAAAGAGTCTTCAAAGCTTCCCTTCCATTTCTAAGAGCCCTTTAGATCAGCTGGACATATTTGCTTTGCACTCCTAGTTAACTAAAAACAAGAAATGACTAGAGAGCTAATCCACACAGCTGCGATGACTCTGGATGTGATGATGCTCATGAAAGTGATGGGGAGGAAGACGAAGAGATCATTTCTCTAGATGAAGGATTTGTTTAATCTTGGAAAACATAAACATAAGGGCATCAGCTTTCTTTTACATCAATATTGGTATTACTTTAAATTTGTCAACTGAATAAAATTTATATTTTCATTCCCACAAAATGAGGAATTTCACTTGCATAGTGGATCACATATTGCTGATACAGTGTACATGAGTACTTTCCACTCTAACTTACAGTGTAATAGGCACTTCACACCAATGAGGCAATTTTTGTGGTGGAGGGGGTGGGGGTGCAATTAAGCCCTACTGAACATTCAAAAGGTCCCAGTAACAACATGGAATCCCAAATGACTCAAACTACAGTAATTTGCTTATTACTTACCCCTGCTCCGTAAAATTCTCACTGAAATATTACTGTTATTTTTGTTTCCCCTGATGGTTCACGTTATGGAGATTCTACTGCACATGTCTTCTTGGGAAGGTGTTTCTGAATAATACTGAAAAAATCTGCAGCCATATCTTTACTGTACACTTGTAAGATGGATTCCTTCTTTTGTACAGAGGTAAGGTCTGGCAAGTGTTCAAGGACCAAAGAAATCATTTCAATCGGAAACCCACTGGACAGGGCCACATTACGCACAGTGCTTCTCCCAATATCTTTTTGGAGTTGAAATCTATATTTCTCCATGTCTTGTTTGATTTTAAGTTTGGCCTCAGAAGTAAATAATTGGGAGTTACCATCATTCTGTTCAGTGAGGGTCATCTCAGACTCATCTTGAACACTGAGTGCTTCAACCTGTTCAGCTGCATGCACAAGCATACAGTTTTCACACTGACAGTGTAGCCTGTGAAAGTCACAGCATGTGTGATCTTGAGGTTGATTGTCTGGAACCTTGTGGTTAAAATGATTTAAAATAATTTTTCTTTGGCATTCCTTGGACTGGACATAGGACCGCATGGCTTCTGGTATGTTTTTTAAAGGCTTTTGGAATGTCATAAGAATAATAATAAGTGTCAGCCCTAGCTGCAAGGCCATTTCTGCCAGCCCTCCCAACCTCATGTATCTTACCCCAGTGTGAACAATTCTGTGAATGTCATTGCGGTCAATCCCAATTGCAAATGCCACAGTCACAAACAACACACGGTGGCTTGATTTCCCATTTACTAGTTCATCTACTATTCTCCTTCTCTCATGCTTGGAATATTGGGCATGATACGTGGTAAAAAGTCTGTTCTTTGCTGAAGGCTCTGCTGAAGGGTGGTATTGGTCTTTGCCCATTTCACTGGAAAATACAAGCCAGTAGTTTTCCGGTAAACGCTTTATCCCAGAGTCCCTCGTTCCCGACCGCTGGTCTAGGGTAACGCGGACTCTGGGAACGAGATTGGGTGCCTCTTAGTCAATTCAAGTTAGTTAAAAAAGGCATTACCTAATAAAAGATAAAAATCGAAATGAGTTTTCCATGTAAAAAATCAAGGAAGCAAATTTGACATGAAAATAAGTTCTGACCATACTAAACGGAAAGGAAACCATTATGGCACTGAGTCAATGTTTTGTGTGACTCTTGGCTGTAGATAAGCAAAAGGTGACAGCCTGTGAGATCTGTTAAAATGATTGCGTGGTTTTATTCAAGAGAACGCACTGTAGGTAATTCATTTTTGCTTCTTCGTCGCTAGTTAAAATGTTGACCTCCCGAACAGCATATATTTGTTTCTTCATAAATGTAGTTAGAGTACGTTCTTTATTAACACTAGTCGGATTATCGAACGTAAGCGGAAACCCGAAATCCCTCACGAAGTGCACGAATCATCACCAGATAATGGTATTATGCCAATCTTGACATTTTGATATGTTGGCGTTAAGGTTCAATTTCTTCATTTTGCGATATGCAAAAGTAAAGGAGTTTATTGCTCTTTCCAAAAATCAAAGCTACCTTTGTTTCATCAATTATTTGGTGTTTTCGGAAATTAAGCCCCTATTTAATAAATGCGATGAACAAAAATGCAAACTAACATGAAACGTGCCATAGAAAGTTTTTGAAACTTTATTAAATACGGGCCAATACAGTGGCATCAACAACGAGCGAAACGTGTCAAAATCACAACTTAGGACGATACACTCGTATGATAAAACAAACACCACGCAATCTTACAGTCATACAGCCCTGTTGACGAGCAGTTTTTAAAATCAATTAGCAAAAAACATAATTTTCTGGGTTTTAGCTGTTTTATAAACAAAGAGCAGTTCCTTTTGCACAAGTGAAGTACGTACAATAAGTCAATAAACATCCCCCAACGTTGATCTGTAAACATCTCGGAAGTCAAACGAGAATACCGAGCAAACAAGAAGACCTTTATTCCATTTATTATTAATATTTCAGTGTAATCATGAAGCAGAAACAGGCGAACGCAATATCGTAGTCACGTGCACTACGTAAGCTCCATAGCTTGTGTCAGCAGATGGCATCAGCATTTTCAGGAATCAAGAGAAACAGAACCGTACAGCTTCTCCTAGAATTCTTCTGATCAGCGTTTGGTTGCCCAGACACTACACCGCTGAGCAAAAAGCCCGAGGTTTCTGAAGACCACACCGTTCCTTACACTTCCCCCGCTGAATAAACCTCCCCACCCCCAAGAAAAGCGCTGCCCCAATTTACTCTTGGCTCAGGAGCATGTA
The DNA here is from genome assembly GCA_964030785.1 of Siderastrea siderea. Taxonomy (NCBI): domain Eukaryota; kingdom Metazoa; phylum Cnidaria; class Anthozoa; order Scleractinia; family Rhizangiidae; genus Siderastrea; species Siderastrea siderea. The sequence continues at coordinate 56,278,024 of OZ034966.1, read as the reverse complement.
CCAAACTCAAACAAAACAAACTATCAAAGTCTGAAAACTGCTGACAAAGATGCGGACGCATAGGTCCGAGGGTTGTGCAATACACCCAAACTGCGTCGGACCGACTAAGGCAGTGTACGGTCCGTCTTACCGGAAGTCAGGTCTTGAGAGACTTAGAAATATGGCAAGTGGGTGTTTTGGCAATACACCCAAACTGAGTTGGACCGAGAACGAAAGTGCACGGTCCGTCTTAAGGGGAAGTCAGTCGCGAGAGACTTAGAAAAATATGGCAGGTGGGCTTCAGAGAGGGTAGAAATGTCGGCGGACCGACTCGATCGGACACGGGCCGTCACGATCGGTCTAGCAAAACGCGACCGACAAATCGGAAGTCAGTTCGCGAGAGACTCCGAAATATGTGGCAAGTGGGCTTCAGAGAAGGTAGAAATGTCGGCAGACCGAGTCAATCGGACACGGGCCGTCACGACCCGTCTAACAAAACGCGACCCGACCAAGGGGAAGTCTGTTCGCGAGAGACTTAGAAAAATATGGCAGGTGGGTTCAAAGAGGATAGAAATGTCGGCAGACCGACTCGGTCGGACACGGGCCGTCACCATAGGTCTGGCAAAATGCGACCCGACAAACCAGAAGTCAGTTCACGAGAGACTTAGAAAAATATCGCTGGTCCGACTCGATCAGACACGGGCCGTCACGACCCGTCTAGCAAATTACGACCCGACTAACCGTCAGAAAAATAAAAAGTCAAGTAGAGCGGTATGAGGGAGGGTGGAAATGTCGGCCAACCGACTCGATCGCACACCGGTGGACACGACCCGTCTTACAAAATGCCGCCCGTCTCATCGGAAGTCATCTCGCGCGAGAAAAATAAAGCAAGAGCGAATTCTATTCCTTCCAAACATCTCTAGACTAAGTTGATCTCTAAAAGCTAAGGGGCCTTTTGACTATTCAACAACCATACACGTATACGATCAACTAAAGAGAAGCGCTCGAAACAACAGCGAAAATATTTCTAAATTTACCCTTTTTAGTTCAAGCGTCTTAACTTTTTTGCATGATAAGCGCTACAAGGACCCTGTCAAATTGAATCAATGCTGAATTCTTCACAATAGACCATTCAAGCCTGTTTTATAGTTTGCCACTAATAGACGCTAAAAGACTCGGATAAGTGTGATCCGACGAGGTGCGAGAAATTTTTCGCTTGAATGGCCTATTGTGTAGAAACCAACAGTTACGCAATCTGACAGCGTCCTTGCAGCACTTTTCACGCGGGAAAAAGCAAAGTTAAAGTCGTTAATGGCTGTTGGATAGTAAAAAAATCCTTTAGCCTTAGTAAACGTAGAGATCCGCCGGGGCGATGGCACTAAACGCGAGACGAAGAGGTTTTTCAATGAAGGTCTTAAAGTTCTCAAGTCTTCAGCTTCTAACGTTCACGCTTTTGAAGATCAACCAGTTTTATGAACATTTAGGAGAAGCCAGACTGTGATTTCCGTTTATCTGATTTTAGCAAAACGCCCTTATGGTAACAAGTCTCCGGGTGTCAGTAAAAACACGGGGTCGGGGTCGGGGTCCATTGTTCTTTTGTTTCATTTTCGGTTTTATGTTTTGGTTAGGGCAAGACAACAGAAAACGAAACAAAAGAACAATGGACCCCGACCCCGACCCCGACCCCGACCCCGTGTTTTACTGACACCCCAAGTCTCCGATTGTATGGTTCTTCCGATTTTTCCGATTCTCCTATTCTACGACTATAGTTTGCAACGGTCCGATTTTAACAAAACTCCCTTATGACAACAGGTCTCTGATTGTATGATTCTTCTGATTTTTCCGATTTTCCTATTCTACGACTGTACTTGCAATTGTCCGATTTTAACAAAACGGCGTTCTGGCAACAAGTCTTCGATTGTACGATTCTCAGTAGTAATTCTTTTATTGAAAACTCACTTCGCAGTCTAAACGACAAGATTAAGTGCCTGTTCCAAGAATAGTAATCTATCTCAATATAAAATATCAAAAATAGTAATTGTCCGATTTTATCAAAACGACCTTATGGTAACAAGTCTGCGATTGTACGCCGGATTCGTCCGATTTTTCCCATTGCGCGAATCTAATACTGTAGTTTGCGTTTTTGCGTCTTCTTGTGACAAGACTCCAATTGTCTGATTGTTGCAACTGTCCGATTTTCACCTTTCTCGGATGGCGCGCTTAAAGAACGGGAAATATCAGGCTGTCTTCTTTCATTACACACGCTTAACGAATTTCTGTTGAACAGCTGAGTTGTTGTTATGCAAATTTCGACGACTTTAGGAGCAGTCCAGAAGAAGAATGAATAGTATCCCACAATCCTTTGCGTTTGCAACTATATTATCAAAATCTGAAGTGACGTCATCAGTCTCTCGAGGGATCGATTGAATGAGTTTCTCTCAAATGGCGGCAGCTTCGTTTGTTACGTGTTACAACGCAAAATACTCCGTTTCGTAATGCCGCGTCTGGTCTAGTACTCACGCTGCGTATCAGTGAAAGAATTTAGTGTTCAGCTGAAAGGTTTTGCCTATGCTGCACTTTATTGCAAGGAAATTCGCTAGAGTTTCCTCGAAAGCTTGCACAGATGAAGGGCATGATTGTTCTCGAAGTACATCGATGATCGCTCAGTTGAAGAACAGTTCATCGGTTTCTGCAGTCCTACTTGATTCAAATAAATCGCATTTGCGACATTGCCGTGAGTATATTCTTAATTGTCATGTTTCGATCATCGATTCGAATTCGTTGTTAAAGACGAGATATAGCGAGTTATGTCTTGTGTTTACTCGAGGATGTTACATCTGGTTACATGTTGACGATTGTAAGCAATGTATTCAAAATCGCTTCCTTGAATTCTTCCTCGAGTAGTTTTTAAATGCACAGGACAATGGACAATTAACTGGAACAATAGTTTGCGCTCTCGAAGTTTTATGTCAAACTAGTTCGACCATTTCAAGAAGCGACAGTATTAAATAGTGATATCTGTCACCCAGTTGACCATACCCAAGGAGAAAGCAACTGCTAATAACTGGTAATCTTCACGGCTCTTTTTTGAGTTCATCTAACAAAACAAAAACGATTAATTCACTCCTTGCTAGCACAGAAAGCACAATAAAGAAGAAGCACAATTAATCTCCTTTAACCCTGCTTATTACGTACATTTGTCGCGGAATCGCCATGTGAGTTAAAACGTGATACTCGCAATTGCGGGGATTTGGACCATTTTCGAACCTTCAGAAATTTGAGACTGGCGGGTCACTAAGGGTCACTATGGTACAAAGTTATCCAAATACCTTCTAATTATTCAGATTTTAACTGTTTCTGTAAATTACTCAAGCATAAAGAGACCTATAAGTAATTTCGTGCAACTCATTGAAGCGGTGGAAACGGATGGCGTGAGAGATTGTTATTTAAATTATCTAAAAAACCTATTTCTAATGTACTAAATTCAAAAGAAACAACACCTATTTCATATTGAAAGTTGTAAGTTTGTGTTTTGAAGTGTGCTATCCCCAGCGAAACGCCTTATCTGTGAACAAGTCCAAAGGGAAAACAGGCAAAAACCGCTATGTGTCACAAGACATTCGCCATCTTCATGAAATTCCATGAGGCAAAGGATTCTGGGATACTATTCGTTCTTCTTCTGGGAGCAGTCTTTGAAGTGAACCGGGTATTGTAAATTCCCCCCTTGCGATTTTCATCCCCGGCTCACGTTTAAGAACAAAGCATTCATGCATTTATCTTTTCTTTGTTCGCTTTCGTATGTTCATTTGCGTTTCCCACTATGGCTCGTGTGTTTTCAGTTGCTAAAGAGGGAAATTGATAAATTGATACGTTACGATTTTCATTCCCGCCTCACGTTTAAAGAATGAAGCATAAGAGGCATGTTCATTTGCGTTTTCTTCTTCGGTTCGCGTGTTTTTCCTTAAAAAGTAAACATTCTAATCGGTGTGTTGCGATTTTCATTCACGCCTTACGCGTAAATAATCAGAGAATCGGAAAAATTATGTCGGAATAACTCCTATTATACCACTCTCCCATTTAGCACTTATCGCACTCTTCTGATCGTCTAACGCTTGGAACGAGGTATACATGCACGTGTAGTTCAGTTTTTCGTCTGCTTGAGTTTACAAGCGTCTCCATTGCTCGTCTGATGCTTAGAACGAGGTATACATGCACGTGTAGTTTTTTTTCCGTCTGCTTGCATTTATAAGCCTCTCCATAGCTTTTCTGACGCTTAGAACGAGGTATACATGCATCAGTGTGTCGCTTTGTTTTTTTCGTCTGTTTAAGTTTACAAGCGTCTCCATTGCTCGTCTGACTGCTTGTCTGACGCTTAGAACGAGGTATACATGCACGTGTAGGTTTGTTTTTCGCCTGCTTGCGTTTGAATATGCGACTCCATTGCTCATCTGACGCTTAGAAATAAATAAAAAATAAATAAATAAATAAATATCCTTTATTTACCCTCGGCAAGTGATTATAGCAAAGTGCTAGTGGGGCCGAGCATTTAAACCTTAGAAACAAATATTTGAAACTGAACATAACAAGTTAAAAATCCCAACTGGCAGGAGGCAGATCAGTTGGCTATTTACAAGCAGAACGAGGTTTTAGAACGAGGTATACATGCACAAGTAGTTTTGTTTTTCGTCTGCTTGAGTTTACAAGCGTCTCCATTGCTTCTCTGATGCTTAGAACGAGGTATACATACGCGTGTAAGTTTGTTTTTCGTCTGCTTGCGTTTGAATATGCGTCTCCACTGATCCTCTGACGCTTTTGTCATTCCTCTGCTTATATTGATAAGCCTGTCCATTACTCGTCTGACGCTTAGAACGAGGTATACATGTATGTCATTTGATTGCCATTTTCCTCTGTTTGCGTCGTGTGAAGCTTTTGTTCACGAACTGGTTTCCGGTGAATCGGGTCGAGTTTTGCTATGACGGGTCGTGACGGTCCGTCTCGGGCCGTGACGGTTTGCCACCGTTTGGCACCCTGGGCCTCCTTTAGCTAACTTCCGGTCCACCTCGTTCCCAGGGTCTCTCTTCTTCCCATACCCCCGCTAGAATTCTACTTCCGGTAAGGCGTAATAAATTTCGCGAACTGACTTCCGCTGAGTCCGGTCGTCTGTGCCTACAGTCGGTCTGATTCAGTTCGGGTGTATTGGACATGAGTGATAGGTCCGTGTTCCGTCCGCCCAAAAATTTTTATTGAACATTCTGAAGGCAAGTTCAGACTTCAATAATCAAACGAGACACCGTCACCCAGCCTATATAACTATCAGCGTTTCCGTACCCGGGACAGTTTCCAATGTTGATTCCAACACGGGTTTTCCCTTGTTAATTGTGTCACAGTAGCCCTCTATTGCTCCGGATCTGTGATTGTCTTTTTTACGGCTAATGGTTAACCCTTGAGACCCTCTTAGGATGCATCCATTTTAGTATATCCCAGCTATCCTTATTTCCGTTAATAATAGCAAAGTCACAAAGTATCATCGCAAAGGAACATAATTTTGTCGTTTGTAACTAAACCAGCTGCTCGACCAGAATAACGCAGTTTATCTCTTTACCCAACGTAGAATATTTGTACGATCTGTGATAATGGACAGGATTAGACGTTAACAGATAATTATTCCTATTATAATATTTCCATAAAAGGCGCGTCTTCTCGTGGAGGACTTCTCTCTTCATCTTACTTGGTGTTGTCAAAAAAAAAAACAAGAAAGAAAGAAAGAGACTGGCAAATGGTCGGGGGCTTATGAAATATCTTTGTAAGACTGAGGTTTCTTATAACCCTCGCTCAAAAATAAGTGAACGCCTGGGACGAGAATGGGCGCACACAGGATTATGGTACTATTTTGTTGGATGCAGCGTGGGAATTGTAAGCAGTAGAATGCAATTTTAGAGAACGTTTTGAAAAAACAAAAAACAAAACAAAAAACAAAACGCAATGCAAATGGAAAGGGATTCCAGAAGACCTATTAAATTCAGTATCCGTAGCCCCCAAAAGTCAACTTTTCCTCTTTCCTTCTTCCTTTTTCTTAATTTTTACAGCTGGTGATAAAGATGTCGCTTAGAGAATGTTTAAAATATAATTGGTTAAGTACAGACGTGTATCAGGGTCTATGTCTAATAAATGTTTATTGAATGTTGAATAAGCCAAGCCCATACATAAACTCCCTTATGCTGAGTTAAACTGGCAATTGTGAAAAGAAAATGGAAAAATGTTGAGCAAAAGTTCGGAAATCACTTGCAGTTATGTTTAACATTCCTCTAACATAAAACTCTCTCACAATAGTACTTCTAATCAGTTCCCTATACTTCATTCTAATGAGTAAATAACGGAAGTTTTTCCCTGAGCCTCTTTTAATAACACAGATTTTTCTTTTTTTTTTTTTTTTACTGGGACCGAGGGACTTCTTCAATAACCAAACGAGACACTGAACTCCATCCTGTATGACCATTTGAGTTTCCATACCCGGCACAGTTTCCAATGTTGATTCCAACACGGATTTTCCCCTTTTGAATGTTGTCACAGTAGCCCTCCATTGATCCGTGTCTCCAACCGTCTTGGTCACTCTTGCTGATATACACCACCGCGTCAATAGGCAGTGGGCCGCTACACTCGGCGCCATTGAAGGTGAAGAACCATCGTTTACAGCAGTCGTTGCAGCCACCCAAATAGATGTTGCCTTGGAAAACAACACGAAGGGCCGTCTCATCCTCAGTTTTATTAAAATGGCAATCCTGAAACAGCAAAAATTGCTATCTTTAGTTTAGTATTATAAATAATTTAATTTAACTTGCATTTTTAATCAGTAGGCCAGTCGCCTCTTTTAATTGTATTATGTACAATTCTTCTTAAAAAAAAAAAGGTGTAAGCAAAATCACAAATAATAATTCATAATGAACATTTTTGTCAAGTGGCCGGATAGTGTTTTACAAACTTTAAACATTTTTTACATTTTTTTTAATTCGAATTCTTATGCCATCTTACTTCTGACACAATTGTTGCCCAAAAGAAATGCTGTAACCTTACTACAGCTTCACAGACATAAGAGAAGAAAAAAAAACTCATCCAACACTCATACAGCTTATGGCGAATTCTAGTTTGATCTAACTTAGCCTTGCGTTTGCACCAGTCCGGTCTCAGAACCTGAACAGCACAACCGCGTAATCAAGTATTCAAAGTAGCAAAATTGTGCCCCCAACTAGCCTGCGAAGCAAGAGTTTCCGAAGGCTTTTTCCACCCGTTCGAGTCATTTTCCGCTCTTTTCCCGTGCGAAAGTCGGGGAGAGGGCGAAAAATGAAAGGAGGGGAGAGGCCAAAACACGGAAAATGCCTTAAACGTTCGGAAAGCCCAACGGAAACGTTTGCTACGCAGGCTAGCTCCCAACTAACGTGCTTATTATTTTCTCCTATCTCGCGAGTCTTTCCTCATTGTATCACCTTAATCAGGCCAATGTCACGACCGTCGTGCATGTTCTTCCACGCGCACTGCCTCCAGTTTCTGCCGTCAGTGTCTTGGCCGCTATGTCCAGATTCTCCCTTAACACCACGTGGACCAGGGGGCCCCGCCACGCCCTTTCCACCTTTAACACCATCTCGACCTGCTTCCCCCTTCACACCACGTGGTCCAGGGGGACCTGCCACGCCCTTTTCACCTTTAGTCCCATCTCGTCCGTCGCGGCCTGGTAACCCATTGTGTCCATTCACACCATTGCGTCCAGCAAGACCTGGTGATCCTTGAAGGCACATGTTAGTGTTCTGTGATACAACCATAGAGAGCAAAATAAATTACCATTTAGTCAATCAATGTAAATTACGATTTTGGGATGCATGTAGACAGTGGTGACAATAGTCAGCTAGCCAGTGAGACATTTGCAGTGTGATTCATGGATTTCCTTCTCTAGTAATTAGTTAATAATACTCTAATACTTCTGAGAAATTTTGACCACCGAGGCTAAGAATCTGTTTGAACAACGAGAAGAACAACAAGACATCACGTCTTTGATCCACATTCGACGCACTTAAAAACTTTATACTTATTCCGTAGTGCGAGAGGTTTTATTAAAGACAATAGAAAAATACCGGCGTGTTTTCAATTTGTCTCAAGTAGCTTTGTCCGAGGAACAAGTGCTCATTTAAATTTATCGAACAAACTGTCGATTTGCTGTTTTTTTTTTTTTTGAAAGTTCAAACTTAAATTACGGTTAAACAAAATAAAATAGAATTACTTCTAAATTAAGGTTCCTGCAAGTTGCTTCTTCTAGCATCGGTTTCTCCTTTAACTTATAAGCTTTTTGATAACACTTGCAGTTTTGTGCCGTGGAAGAATGCGTTAAACGCTGAAAGCATTTAATAGTTTTAGTTTTACTGCTCCAAATTCAACAGATCAAAAACGCCTTTCGGTGAAATTCTCTGCTCTCTCCAATGGCTTAAATTGGCGAAATCAAAGACAGTCAGTGCTTCATTTTGGTGAAAAACATAATTTTATTAAGCTCATTTGTACAGTTTCAGCGAAGTGTATGACTTACATACTACCTTGACTTACTTCGCCCTTGTTGATTTACTGAATGTGACCTCTATTCATGTCTTTTTAAACTTTACGATAAAAATTCTGATAAAAATTCTTTGAAACGCTTACGTTATAGATCAATGAGTTGTGTTGTATATATACATTTATCTTTCAGTTATTCAAGTTCTTTCACGTCCAGGAACAGCTTTTTTATGACAGGCCTGTAGGGCACCGTCTTCGAGCAGTACGGCCGGAATTTTCGTCGTCGTACGTTGTTCAAGGTCACTGGATGACTTATTGGTATGTTACTGATATATGGGGGTAGGGACCGACGAAGGCTGATGTTTGGACCGTGGTTTTTCTTGGGGAAAGGGCTAGGGTATTGCAATGCCTCCTTCACGCTTATTTTCGGGAGGTTTTAGGAGACACTAGCAAGAAAGAGTCTTTCAGTCGATCAAAATTACGTGCTTTGAAAAATGGTGGCCTGACCGATCGTTGTACGCAAGTATTTTCAAGACGGTTTTTACGGATCAAAATGTGCCATTCAAAAAGTAAAAACAAATGGGACATCTTTGATATTTTTCATCAGAATAGAAGGTCCCACACGTTTGATAACTTAAACTCGCTGTTTTAACTCACACTAACACTCCTTTTACTGAGCTGTTCCTTTTACATATTAATCAGGTTTTCGTATTCATACCGGCATTGACAGCACCTCAGTCTTCAGGTACCGTATTTCCTCAAATACAGTAATAGCCGCCAGGGAGGCGATTAATCGAGAGGTCGATTATTTCAAATATTGCTTACCTGACGTCGTGCCCTAAATATTTTGTTTTATTTTCACCTTTAATCATAAAATAATCATTCAATAAAAGTGAACACGGCTTTCTAAATGTTTTCAATTGAGTTTGTTTGACCAGTTTTCAATGTTAATAAACTCAGCGCCAACCTCACGAGGAGGCATCCTTATAGCTCGCGCGTATATAAAGTAAGGGGAAGTAAGGTACTTTCAGTTAAAATATACATTATATACCAGATGAAATCTCGATTTGCCAGAACAGGGCGCGCATGGAATTAGTGGGTAATGGTAACGTTTCATCACTAAACGCCAGAACGGATTAAATGGGTAATGATGAAGTAGCATCAGTAAACATATGGGTAATGTGACGGTGTCAGTAAATCAAAAATCTCTATCTAGGGGGTGCACGGTATTCATAGAAAACGAGGCGTGGGTTGTTTTGCTGTCGGTCATACTGCGTGCGGTTACTTACCGCACATGTCGAACAGCAACTGTTTTGAAGGCAGAGAGAAACTGTAGATTTTATTTCCGTTTGCCTCATTTTATTCTCGTAGAAAGCCAACGTAAATTGTCAGGCCACGAGGAGGAAAAGTTTGAGTTTGACCTAAGAAATTTTGGATCCAGAGATGCTGCGTAAGACTATTTGTCAGACACATACCATACAGAAACCATTTGGAAACGATTTTGCGACACAAATCACTTTGGGGGACTGAAAGCCTCGGTCCATAAACACGCATGGGCAAGCTGCATCGCTTAGCGAAAAAGTCAATCTCAACACCAGTAAACCCTACAGACATCAGTTAGGTTTTTAACTCGCGAGAAATAGTGCGTTACAAGAGTGCATTAGGTCGCGTGGAAACACAACAACTCTAGCACTTGCCTTCAGAAAAAGCTCATGGAAACAGTGAATTTCTTGTGAAATTTCTAGGTCGAATTGTTCAGTTGCAAGTCGAACTGCGAACACATTATTTATAACTTCATGTTTCAGACATTGCAAGATAGTTTGGGGACTAGGAAATTTCAGCACACTTGACAAAAATAGTCGCTTTTTCGATTTTACTTGATTGATTTCGATTCAATTCATGTAGTTGAAATGCGTCCGAGAAAGGGCATTTTGTATCAGAAGTCACGTTCGTGGTACTTTGTTTACATTTGCGTATATGGAAATTATTTCCATGTCGTTGGAAGTTGCTTTCCCGCATTTTAGTACAATTTCCCCATAAATTTTCCACTACAATGCTTGTTCTAAATAAAGAACTTAGATTATAAGATAAGAAAAGTTTTATTTCAACAATATAGGACGAACAAATCGTTTGCCAGGCATTACTTTTAATATTTCAAGGCACGCGACTCGCGCAATATAAGATAGCTTCATCTTTATTCTCTTGCTGCTTATTGATCCTCTATAGCTATTGTCTCTCATTCAATTGATAGGTTCGACTAATTTTCACCCAAACAATACCCAAGCACAAAGTTCCACAGTTGACAGAAAAAATAGAGCTGATTTGCATTAGTGATCGACGTGTTGCAATTGGCGCGATTCCGTAAGTTCATGAAACCTCTTAGCACTGGACTGAGTGCTAATCTCAACTTGGCCTCCTTCTGCAGAAACAAATCTAAATTATACTACAGAAAAATAAATATCACACAAAAGTGTTTCTAAGTAAATCAAGAAAAAGGAAACTTTCAAAGTATATACAATACGATCACAAAACATTCCCCTTGATTATTCAAGGAAGGTGAGGGGGGTTGGAGCCTATTCTTCGACGGTGACGACTATTTCAAATATTTCCACCAAAGGCGCGATTATTCGCGGGAGAGGCGGGGGGGGGGGGGAATTAATCGACAGGCAGCCGATTCTTCGAGGAAATACGGTATTTTCAATCTGTCTAAACTATCTATGTTAACTCGTACTAACACTTCCTGTAGAGTTGTTCCTACTACGTAATCAGTTTTTCTTATTTGCACAGTCACAGCATTTCAGGATGTTGAAGTTACAGACATGTTCGATATGCTTCATCACAACAGCTGGTCTCACATGTCTGACAAATGTACCCTATGTCCGTACTAGCTCGCGCCAAAACGTCCTAGAGAGTTGTTCTTTTTGTATAATCGGGTTTTTGTATTGTGACCCTTCTCGATTCTCTCCAACTGATTCTTTAAGATGCTTTCAACTCAGCATTTTTGCACGTTTTCCAGTTCATGTGGTAAAAGTTAAGCATGATGCTTTAGTTTTGAAGGGAAGTAGATGTTATAACTGGAAAATTCTGACTTAGCGTGCGTTTGAATGCTAAACCGGTGTAATAAAATGAGTCATGTTTAACAAATTCAGTAAAGCGCAGGGTTTCAGCTTTCCTTCTGATGATATACACGGGTTAGAAAATAACGCCAAGGAACCAGAATATGGTTAATTTATTCATTTCTTACTATTTTATCATCCTAAGTGTTGTTGAAGTGGTGGTCATGGTTTGCGAGAAGTGTTGAGAGTTTTTTAGAGATTAATTTCCTTTAGAAAATACCAACGAGAACGCGGAAACGAAGAGTGTGTAGTTTGTACGTAGTCAGAGTTGAAAAATAGCGATCAATTGAAAAACAAAATGTCGATGTACGATGTACGTAGCCGCAACAGCTTAAACATCTGATACTGCAGCATGGAATGTCCTAGTAAAATCATTACGGTGATAGCATCATATTCCTACACATTTTAAAACGCCTACCTTGGTCAAGGAAGCAGGTTTATTTCCCTGGACTGAAAAGAGAGAAACAATCATCAACCACAGGGGAACTGAAGATACAACACTTAATGTTCCAAACATTTTTCTTTTCTCAGTCACGGAGTAAAAGGACTTCTAAGCACCAAGAGCTCAACGGAGATCAGAACGTGTAGTCGTTGGAGCACACTCAGTCTGGGGAATATAAAGGATGTGGCGGAATATAAAAGATCTTTTAAAGCAGGAGCTCAACAGTTATCTGTCAGTCTTGTCGGAGCGAAGACGGAAATGTTATTGTGCAATACAAAGGATATTTAACAACAGGAGCATTCTATAACAGAGATCTCTCACCGAAGGAAATACTAAAGCAGACGTTCAGTTACAATTTAATGTCTTCTTTGATTGTTATTTCAAATGTTATCATTGTTCATTGTGTATCTATCAGCGCACACTCAGTTATGACTGCAGTTTGCATTTGTTGCTGATTCTAGAATATACATCAGTGGCGTACGACTGCACGTATACTGGTGCTTCTTTCCTCACTGAGCACGCACGTTGTCAACTTCAGAGTAAAGAGTCTTATCTTTGTGCAGGAAATTTAACAGAGGCCTGATCGTCTAGTAGGACTCAAAGAGGAAATGCTCCTGTGGGACAAGAAGGACCTTAAAACCCAAGAGCTTAACAGAGATCCTACAGTCTTGACAGCGAAGAGGGAATACTGACCCGGAAGCATGCAATTCATTGTTTCCTTTGGTCATTATTTGTTATCACGTAACATCAACTGCTCATCTGTCAGCACTACAGTTTGTTTGATCTCACATTATTTTATAATATATCTATATATATAAGATTTCAACTGAAGAAAATGAAGAAGCTCTGGTGGCGTGAATCTCTTCCAGTTTTCAAAATTTGTGCTTCTAGTAAAGAAGAAGAGACCATAAAGTAAACTGGGATTGGGGTTGTGGAAGTTCAACGTGTGACACACTAATGGCCAATCTCTGTTTGCCCTGTAAGATTACAAGAGCTTTGACTTTATCTATTGCATAGACTACACAAATACGAGGGAAATTTTCCTAATAAACCAGCAGAAAAGCGCAGCAATAAGGAGCTGGTTCAGCATTCTGAGTTGAAGATGTTTCAAATTTCATGCACACAGACACACATGCATCCGTAAAAAACAGTTCCAAAAGAATTTCCAGCAAGAATTTTTTGCGCAAAAATTTACTCCATATCACTCCGATCTTTAACAACAGGAGCATTCTATAACAGAGATCTGTCAGTCTTGTCGTAGCGCGGAGGGAAATTACTAAGGCAGAAGATCAGTTACATTTTAATGTCTTCTTTGATTATTATTTCAAACGTTATCATTGTTCATTGTGTATCTGACAGCGCACCCTCAGTTATGACTACAGTTTGCAATTTGGGTGCTGATTCTAGAATATACATCAGTGGCGTGCGTCTGTACGAATGCTGATACTCATTTCTTCAAGCACGCACGTCGACGTCAGAGTAAAGAGGATCTTTGTGCCCGAAATCAACAGAGGCCTGATCGTCTAGTAGAACTGAAAAAGGAAATGCTACTGTGGAATAAGAACGATCTTGGTACCCAAGAACTTAACAGAGATCTCACATTCTTGACAGCGAAGAGGGAAAACTAACCCGGAAGGATGCAGTTCATTGTTTCCTTTGATCATTATTTATTGTCACTGAACATCAACTGCTTATCTGTCAGCACAGTTATGATTACAGTTTGTATAGATCTTGCATTAAAAAAATAAGATTTCAGCTGAAGCAATTTTAGAAGCTCCCGCGGCCTGAAACTCTTCCAATTTTCAAAATTTGTCATTTGGGCTTCTAGTAAAGAGAGATAGGTGGCTAACGAAAGAAAAGACCAAATAAGGTGGGTTTCGGGCAGTGGAAGTTCAACGTGTGACACGCTAATGGCCAATCTCTGTTTTGTCGTACGGTGGCTCCCGTGAGATTACAACAGCTTTGACTTTATCTATAGCATAGACTACACAAACAATGATGAGGGAAATTCCCCTAATAAACCAGCAGAACAGCGGCACGCAGACGTACATTAACCCTCGGACGTATAAGCAAAGTTACACCACCACCGTGGTGTATAAGGGGGGGGGGGGGGTGATGGACCCCCCTTGGGTTTTCGTTATGTTGCAATATTTTGAAATGATTTCAGCTTTAGTAGAACGCCTGTGACGCCCTCTGCAAGATCAGGTACATATTATGGGTTGCCGCACTGCCGGGGGCTTGTGACATCATTCAAATGACCGCCATATTGGGCGCCATATTGGATTTTACCGAAAATTAGAAATTGTCAAAAACAGTTAATAATTGGAAATTTTGGATGCTGGACATGTAGAATATGTCATAATTAAACACTTTGCTGCTTTTTGTTGGCATTTCTTGCACTTTTCACCTAAAAAGGGTAAAAACACGAATTTGTCTTCAAAAATGGCTTGACCACTGGTTACTTATGACGTCGTATCTCGTAACCATAGCAACCGATTCTTATCAAACTTGTGTCAAAATGTGTCTTAGGGATACGCGCACAGCTACTGACAACGGCAGATCTAGGTAACAATTTGTCTTGGAAAAATTAAGGAAAACCTTATGGGGGGTGGCATCCATCCTCCCTCCTCCCCCCTCCCCCCCTTGTAGGCCCGAGGGTTAAAAACATGACATCCAAATTAGTTTAACCCTCGAACGTACAAGAGGGGGAGGATGCCACGTCCATGAGGTTCTACTTCAATTTTTCAAGAGGGCTTTTCTTATCAGCGTGTACGCATATCAATGGCAGAGATTGACGAATATCGGTTGTTAGTACCAAACAAGTGGATAATGTTTTTCGCACGTTCTGATTGGCTACTCAAACTCGGGATAGTATCTGCTATTCACCTTCCGCCATTGTTCTAGATTCCGCGCGCGAGTTTCCCTCATTTCTTAGAAATAAGGAACTACATGCTGGCTTTCCACTGGTTTGGTATAATAACTAGCTGTCGGTGAAAAGTAGTAGATATTTACCTCGCTGCTACGTGGCTCGGCAGATATCCACCAATATTCACCTCCACTTCGGTAAATCATAGCCCAATTTTGATATATTAAAATTCAGTCTTAAACAATAGGCATCATTTCGAGGCTTAGGGGAATAAATCCATATAAATCCTTTTAGTATAATTTTATCATGATAAATTTTGCATGAACTGAAAAACTCAGAAAAAGAAATTCCGAGTTCCAGATGGGATTTGAACCCACGACACTCCGTGATCTAGTCGGATGCTCTAGCACTGAGCTACTGGAGACTCTCTGGTGAGCAAGGGTGAAATGTGAAATGTGAAATGTAGTATAATTTTAAAGTTATATTCACCACGTTACCCGGTCAATATAACATTTCAAGTCGCGGCTGCTAAGCTAAGTTACTTTTTTCGTGTGTTAGTTGTTTGTCAAGTTTTGTTTGTTGTTTGTCTGTTTGTCAAGTTTTAGCCCAGTCTTTCTGATGTCCACATCTCAAAAGTATACTATAACAATTTTTGTCCTCAGGCTCAGTAAATACTGGCGAATATTTACTGAACCTGAGGCTCAGGCCTTCTGCGAATAATTGTTAAATATTAGTCCCCTAAGCCTCGTATTGATGTCTATTTTTTAAGTTGAATTTTGAAATATCGAAATTGGGCTATTGTTAACTGTGGTTAGAGATATGAAGTCATAACTCATTGGCATCACGTGGCATTTCACGTGAGTGAAATCCAAGAGAAGCTACCATTTTGGTTGACGTCACAGGCCGCCAGCAGCGCCACAACCGATAGTATGTACCTCATCTTTAGAGCACATTAAAGGCTATCTATCAAAAGAGAAATCTTTTCAAAATATTGTAACACAACAAAAACCCAAAGGAAGACTCTCCTCCCCCACTTGTTCCACGCTGGGGTATGAGTTTTCTTGTAGGTCCAAAGGTGAAACAGGTATGTTGATCATTTGTACTCCGATGCATAGTATAAAAAACCTGGTTTGAAACACCATGTCTATCTTTGAGATTTTCATCTGTGGTGGCATTTCAACAAAATACAGATTCTAGAGTTGTTTTAAAGAAAGCCTGTAGCGAGGCCATTAAATCTTTCGCATCGCATCATTTTTCTATTCCAGTTACTACAAACAAAGGTGATCCAAAGTATTTTTCGAAGTAACCTGTTTTTGGTCCTTTGGGTTTTATAACTAGAGTTATACTGAAATCCTCTCAAAGCCTTGAAGCTCTGCTTTACGTTAGGGCGATCATTTTGTTTACTCCATTCAAGCAGATACTTCGTTTTCACCACTTGTGTTACAGATGTTGCTCAGAGAAGAGATTATAGAAATATAAACAGTTAATAATAAACAAACATCAGGCTAAATGTTGGAAAACTGTTTCTTGAAGACACAAAGCCAATACTAACCTGAGTATTAGGCCTTCTCTTCTCCTATTTTCCTTCGCTCCCCCCCCCCCCACCCCCCCTCCCGCCTGAAAAGCCTGATACTCAGGTTAAGCTCATACATAACTCTCCCATACACTTAGTTCACTTGTCATTTGCCGAGCTTAATCTATTCCCTGAAAAATAACAACAACAACAACTTTTACTGATAATGATATAAAAGGTTAGTAACTACCGTAAAAGCGTGATTCTACAATAAGTAAACGACTGATAATATTCCCTGAGCCTGTATAAATGATACTGATTTTGTTACTGAGACCATTGACAGGACTGAAATACGACTGTGATCTGTTATGCCGTTTTGATCTTTCTTGAATCGTCTGAAATAAGCGAAAACGCACGGAAATGCCTGCGTGTTTGTTTTGTCTCGCAACGTGTTTGCATTTCACTTAGCTTCCCGTTGAAAGGTCATTGTAATACAAAGCCCTCTACTGCTAGCGAAACTGTTCAAATTTATTTGACTATTAGCGAACAAGTTACAAAGGCAAGGGTGTCGTTTCGCAATTTCCAATGGGGTGTTTGTTAATTTGTAAATTTATCCGAAGTGACCCGAGATTTAATAAATCTGTGCCGTTTGGAGAGCACCAGGTCAGTTTGTATATGTCACGGTGTGGGAAGGTCGTCCCTCCGATGACCAGGTTGTATAAAGTGCACAGTTCTGCAAGACGTTCTCCGTTGTCTCTCCTGTTTAGCCACATCCTTCCCTTCCCATTGTTCTGTCATAATAAGGGTTGTTACCCCTTACTTTTGCGTTGAGGTCACCCATCACAATCAGTAGGTCATGACATGGTGCTGCTTCTATTTCTGCCTGTAGCTGATCATAGAAGGTATCTTTCGTGTTGTTATCACTGTCGTTAGTTGGTGCATAGCACTGGATCAGGGACAGGCTAACTTGCCTTACTTTCATCCTAGTTGTCATCAGTCTTCTGTTGACTGGCTTCCACTCCAATAGACACTTCTCCATTCCATTCCCTTTCCGCCTCAGGATGATAGCAACTCTCTCAAGGTGTTAATCATCTTATATGCCTGAATACAGCAAGTCTCCCCAGTAGTTGTTCTTAGTCTTCCTGATCCTGTCCACCTGCTCTCGCCGACTCCCATTACGTGAAGGCCGTAGCGTCGCATTTCTGCTGTGACTTTTACCAGCCTGCCTGTTTCATAGTTCCAGAAGTTCCAGAAATCTATTCTGGTCTTGGTCTTAGCGTTCAGGACTTCCATCTTCCTGTCAGTGGCTTCCTTGCGGCTTTCATCACTGCCATACATACGAGCCTCTTACAGAGACTCCGGAAGGCCAACACACACAGTTGTAGTTGATTCCTCTGTTGCTGTTTCCGTAACACAGGGTGTTTTACGGGACAGGGTTGTTAGCCCTGTGCCCAACCCCCAACCTGGAAGGCTAATGGACCGCCCTTCGTCTGGTCCCCCCCTCCCCCTTTGACCTGTCTGGCATGGGTGATCCTACCAGGAGCTACGCTCCAGCCGGCATACTGCTCTCGGGTTCAATGAGACACTCAAACTCCCCAACCACGACAAGGTGGCGATCCACCGGGAAGATTCTACCGCTGGGAAATGGAAAATGCACGCAAAGAGCATGTAATCTTTCTGCTAATAAAGCTTTATCTTAAAAGTCACCCTGTTTCTTTGCTTTGGGTAAAGCTTGTAAAATGAAGTTTTCTGAAAATTTGAGGACCTTGCCCGAGAAGTCTTGAGCCGTTTTCATAAACTCTCACACTCAACACCTCAGAGGCGAAGGCGAGAATTGAAGTTACATTCAACAATTATGAAATTAATATGTTCGGAAAACTTTTAATTACACGCAACCTGCCCTGCCCTATTCAACCTTAACCAGGTTTAGTTCCTTAGGTGGGGTAAGTGGGGTGCGTCTTGGCAACATGCATGACTATATCAAGAAAGTACCGGCGGGAGCCGTTAGTTTTCTTCATTTTATCGAACAAACTAATAGTGCATAAGATACTGTCTTTAGCTGGTCTTCAATCTTGAACAGAGAGGCATGGAGAAGAATCAACGTCTTTCGCTAAGATCAAAGCTGTTCCCACTCATTGTCCTGTCCACAGCTAATACAGTCAACTCTCGCCTTGCGGACACCCCGCTTTTATGGACACCCCGAAATTGCGGACAAGAGCCAGCCCCCCAGCGAAACGTATGAAGAAATGACTGAAACAAACTCCCGTTATTACGGACTCCCGCTATTACGGAAATGCGGACACTTTCGTTCCCCCCAGCGCGACATTTTGCTTGTTGTTTCTCTCGCTATAGCGGACACGTGATAGTTCGTCAAAAATCCTGACTCGCATAATATAAATCGGCATAACGATAAAGGACATTAAGGAAGCCATTCTTCTATCAGGTGCGAACATGAGAATTTCCTGCTTGCGGCCGGGTCATTTTCCGGTTCGTGAAGCCACGTCGGAAGTTTAATGTTTGCTTAGTTGGAATAAATAAATAGACCATTTAAGAATCGATCAGTCTTCTTTCATGACCATTGCTCTTTATTAAGCACTTTTTGCATTATCTTAAGCTTAATGTTCTACTGTGGTTATGCAAAATTAAAAGTTATGTTCGTCAGTTCTCCAAGGTTTCACCTGAACCCTCCTGCACCTAGCCTGCGTCGAACTTGCTTACTTTAGTTCTCAGTTAAGTTCCTGGACTGTGACACACATCTTAAGCACTTTATTTTCGTGACGATTTCTTTCCTTTGGCTTGCTTAACCGATGATCTACTTTTTCTTTTCTTTCCGGTTTTGGTTTCTTCTACAATTCCCTCATCCTCTTCTCTCAGAGAATTCTTCGCTGCTTTTCTTTCCTGTATGAGTTTGTGCAGTCTATCCAGGTAACTTGGCCCTCCAAAAAACTTGTATTCCACTGGGATCTCGAGCACTAATCCACCTCCGCGGTTAATTCTTTTTCCGCAAAAAATTGCAACACCTTCGTGACCTTCACGCTTTAAAAAACACGATACAAATTTCGACAAGCCAAGTGGAATATGTACAACAATTCGTCTTTCTTCAGTCATTGCGGCAGCTTTCTTGTCTTTTGCACTCTGGTTCTCGCAAAAATGTCCTTGTAGGCATGATGGCCACCCATCCAGGAGTAATAGCTTTTATAAACGTCTGACATGGCAAGGGCCTGTATGACAGCGTACGTAGGAATGGTTTTTTGACCCCCTTTCTTATTATCCGTTGTTATCGAAGGAGCTTGGAAGTAATAATGCAGCATATTTCTAATTTTATTATCTCTTTAGTTGACCATAATTATCAATAAAGAAGTACGGAATTGTCGCAACTACATCGTTTATGTGACTTTTACATATTATTTCATATGTTTAAATACAAAACAATTTTTTTCTCTCGTACCCTGCTATTACGGACACTAAATCTTCCCCCCGAGGGTGTCCGCAATAACGGGAGTCGACTGTAGAGGGATTGCTAGGGTTGTCTCGATAAGTTGAAATTTCAGCTCGATATATAAAGCAAGGCTAAAACAACATAAATAGACATTACTGTATTTCTTTTTCTTTTGTTCATGTCTCCTAGGACCCACAATGGAACCGAGTTGTAACATATTGAGGAAGCTAATTTTTATGGGAAGGACAAACATTTAAAGTATTTCTTGGATTGAACTGACAGAGCAGAATATTCTTTGCTCCTTCTCTTCTTAAACAAAGCCGCAAACTCTCGTTTCTTACATGGGCAGTTTTCCCAAAAAATGTTCAAAAGTAATCAATGTGTGCAATGGGCATAATGCTCCATATCCATTTATTACTGATATTAAAGTGTACAAAAAAATTGCTAAACCAAAAGTAGCCAAAAAACGTCTTACAAATGATTTAATCTTAGCTTAAACTTCATATTTAGAAATCTACCTGTATAAAAACCTCAAAAGGTCCAGGTATTAGGTAGCTCTTTAAAACATGTTATCATTAAATCTTGTCATGACGTAGCTTTATTTTATTTTATTCTATTTTATTTTTAGGGTTGGCGTTATTGGTTCTGTTATTTGTTTATCCCTGGTTTATTCTGACTGGTTACTGAAATGTTTATTGGGACCGGGTAACTTCTTCAATAATCAAACGAGAAACAGACTTCCAGCCAGTATTACCATCGGCGTTTCCATACCCAGGGCAGTTTCCGATGTTGATACCAACACGGATTTTCCCCTTGTGAATATTGTCACAGTAGCCCTCTATTGATCCGGGTCTGTGGCTGTCTTGGTCAATCTTTCTCAGCCACACCACTGCATCAAGGTGCCTTGGTAAACGACACGAAGTGCGGTGTCATCCTTGGTTTTTGTAAACAGGCAATCCTTCGACAACAGGAATAATATAATAAATCATATTAAATGAGTAACTAAACAGCACCGAAGAGTTCTAATTGTAATGTGAAACACCAGATGTTTCCGCATTACTTCCTTTGTCCGGGCCAGAAAACTCGTTAGTTGGTTAGTTTTTAGTTTTCCATCAATCGCTCGATTGATCAATCAATCAATCAATCAATCAATCAATCAATCAATCAATCAATCAATCAATCAATCAATCAATCGATCAATCAATCGATCAATCATTTATTCACGGTTTAATGTACTGTTTCATAGTTGAAACTTACATTTCTGCTTTTCATTACCATAAGATGCTGCGTGGGTAATGTTTTGCATATAGTATTCTAATTTGCAGGATAACCTTAAAGTGAACTTACTGCGAAGGATTACTTTCACGAGTTTGATGTATAGGCAACTTTGTCACAACCTGAGATTTACTTCCTTGTCAAAATAATTCGTTCGTCCAATAGCAGAATCCAAGTAATCAATTAACTCGTTTAGGAATGTTAAACGACTAGAAAAAGATCTTTCAGTGTTTTCTAGTGGGCTGTAATAACTGACTAGTTTGGATCGTGCCCACCGAGACTCTGTGGGAAAGAAAGCAGTGTGTTTCCCATCTGTTCAGTTCTGATTGGTTCTGATTGATCAAATTTATGCATTAAGCTTACGTTGACGCTTTCTTAGTTTGTAATAAAAACTAACACCTTTAGCAGACCAATATCAAGACTGTCGGGATTTTGCCTCCACGCACACTGCTTCCAGTTTCTTTGTTCAGCGTCTTTGCCACTTGGCCCCGCTTCTCCCTTAACACCATGCGGTCCAGCGGGACCTGCCACTCCTTTCTCACCTTTAGTTCCATCTCGTCCGTCGCGGCCTGGTAACCCATTATGTCCATTCACACCGTTGCGCCCAGGAAGGCCTGGCGACCCTTGCAGGCACATATTAGTGTTCTGTGATACAAAGAAATTTATACTTTGAAGCTTAAAAAGATTAACTAAGACGGAGTGAAAGGAGACAATGGCGACAACAGTAAGCCGGTGAATGAGACATTTTTAGGATACACGAGTTTGCATTTACTAATCCTTCTTACACAAATACCGCTTACCCAGTGATGCTCAGGCCACACTGCCTGATCACAGCTGATTACATGATGTTTCAAATGAGTATGTTATCTAAAGGAGTTCTGAAAGGAAAGCACAGGTTAAAGGATTTTTGTTCAGTTCATCGTGTATTAACTTGTAAAGTTAACATGCGTATTTTTTGTTAATTAATTTTGGGTTTTTGGATGCTATACGTGTGCCATTGCCACTCTAAAGGTAACTCTTGGAAAGATATTACTGAATTACGCTTTACATAAAAGTGACAGTGATTTTGCTGACGTGACTGAGAATGGATTTCTGTGTTGGAACATTCACCTTTTATGCCTTCTGTCCATTGGCGATTGTTATTAAATGAGTAAACTAAATGATTGAAATTTCAGCCATGAGCTAAAGGAAACATATAGTTCGAATTCTCATCTAACGCTGAAAATTTTTGGGCCCGAAAAGTTTTCGGAACTTTTGACAAACGAACACCAGCTTATTCAAGAGAGATCCGCTGTTAGGCTGGCCTATCTATATACGTTAACTTAAATTCGTAATACATAACACTACTGAGGTATGAACATGGGTAATCAGTGATTCCAGTTTAACTATCTTGTATTCTTTAAAGTAACCTTGATAATTTTTTATGATCACTCAACCTCCGTGATTTAAACTGCTATAGAGGCCTGTCGAAAGAAGAAGTTTTAAGCCCATGATACTGAGAGAAAATCTACACAATGCGAAAATGGCCATCGCGTGTGCAGTTGCTTTCCTTTACGTTCCTTTCAAGTGGCCTTAAATGTAATTTAATTTGCCATGAACGGTGAAAAGTAAACCACTAAATGCAGCAACAGTATCCAGAAACGTAAGAGACTTAACCACAACAACTCTTTAATACTACCACAAAATGGAAATGTCTTCAGTTAAATGAAATACTTAACAGTGGCAATAAAATTTCCATCGATTCTGTGACTTTCATACTCTTACCTAATGTTAAATGAAGAAGAGTTTACATTTCCGTGGATTAGAATGAGGTAAAATGTTACCGACCGCAGCAAAAGGTACACAGAGCTGGATGTTCTCAACATTTCTGCAAGTTGCTGTCTTCAGCTATATATAGAGAAAAAAAAAGATTTTTCGTGCCAAGAGCTTTGAAGAGAACTGTCAGTCTTGGAAGCCAAGAGGGAACTGCTTGCTTGGTCTCTGACTACTCGTGGAGGAATGATGATCTATAGTATTTTAATCTTTATGCGGTGAGATGTGTCTCAAACAAGTAGATCAGCACTTACTGATCTGTTTTGTTACTTTGGTCTTGTTTGTATGCCCGCAGCAGTTCCCAGCCAAAAAATACTTGCAAGGCAATATAGCAGGGATAGTTACACACAGCTTTGACTCTCGGGATGTTAAAACTTTATGTTCGAGTTGTAGCGTAAAAGTTTCTTGTTTTTTTTTTCATGCAGATTTTCATCTATGGCAGCATTCCAACATTGTTGTAACGGAACAATAACTGAAAGTGTGACTGCGTGAGACCGTGAATTTGTCGATGGTTCAGACCTAAGCGATTTCGTGGAGTAGACCTATTTTAAGGTGTTTAAATGCTGAGCTGTGACGAACGTATCCTGTCTTTTTATCACTTTAGTATCCTATTGCAGTATAAGGTTGACCAAATTTTTTATTCGAGGATTGTTGTTTGTTTGTTTGTTTGTTTGTTTTTTAAATTTCTTATGTGCTTTTGAAAGAAGTCCAGTTGTAACATATTTCCTAAAAACCACGAAGGTCGAGTTTATGAATCATGGACAGGTCACTGCATGATGCCTTGGATGATTCCCTGGAATTATTTTTGAAGAACCATCTACACGCTTGTAAATAAAGTTCTTATCAAAATAGGTCTTTAACCCTATTCTGCCTGGGCTTTTTTTGAGTTCCTGAGCACCCCCATTCCGCCCCCCCCCCCCCCCCCATAGATCTCAAAAGGTATTAAAGCTCTTGCGATGAAACTTGGCAAGTTTGTAGCACGTCATTAGCGTAACAGATTGGGTTTTTGACGTGTCAATTATGACGTCTCGTGACGTCACAATAACGTCACAAAGCCGCCATTTTGAATTTGAGGCCACCATCTTGAATCCCAAACCTACAGTCATACAGCTGACAATGACGTCACCAAACCATATATGATTTTGTTCTAAGAAACATACTTAGTCAAAACAAGCACACAAAAGTAAAAAAATTATCCTCTTATTACAAACGAAGGGAGAAACCCTGAAAAAAGACCGAAAAAAAAAACAGAAAATAGTCAAAATACCCTTCTGAGAAGACGGTTGCTATGGAAATGTCAATCATCATAGACACGTCATTGACACAGGTAAATTTTCTTTGATGAATTTTAGGAAAAGTCACGAGATTTGGTGATTATTCGTCTAGCTGTTTAAAAGTTATAATTCGTTAAAGTCAGCACGGGCACAATGTCCCCCCCCCCCCCCCCCCACCAGGGAGAATAGGGTTAACAAGTACTCAGGTTTTGGCCCTCCCCTTTCCCCTCTCCCCTTATTAGGTACAATTAACTGATTCATTCAATTTCATTGTCCACAAACGAACAAACTACCGGTCTTTTTGAGCTTACTTTTTTAAACCAAGAAATTATCGATTCTATCGGCATGTACTAAATAAAAGTTTCAATGACGTTAATCATGAACTTAATTATTTTTAAATCAGTCCATTCATTACTACCGGTATTTAGTTTTTATAATATCTTCTTCCACTTGTTATCAATGTTTATCCCTTTCTTCTTACGAATTCTTGCAAAAGCTTTTGAATATTGAACACGAAGAAACTATATATGAAAAGGCACTGAAAGTATTAAATCCACCATACAAAACTCTTTGCCATAAAACTGAATAGAGGAGTTGGTTTGGGGGGGGAAGGGGAGGGGGTACAACCATATTTCCCCCTTGAGTCAATAGCGCACGACCAAAAAGGAGGAAGATTAGAGCGGTGAGTGGGTAGACAGGAATTAACAATCGAGTGTATACCTCTGATAAGAATGGGAAGTTGGCCAAAAATATTTAAAAGAACAAACAACAACAAATTTATGAAATTGGAGGTAGAAGCCTTTCTTGCAGCTACGCATGTGAAAAACAGAAACAAACAATACAAATGCTTTGGACGTTTGTGTATTTCGTCACTGAGGTCTGACGAAATCAACATGCTGCTTTCTTTTACGTGGAAAACGACTAATGAAAGCAGACGGCATGATTTATATACTAAACACTTGCATTTACCTTTTTTGACTTGTAAATAGCATTATTGACAGTCTTTTTATCATAGTTTTCAAGAGCAGGACCTGCATTGTTAGCAGTTTTTTCTAAAACTGATGCAGTTATCCTGGATAAATATCTTCTTCTTCTTCTTCTTCTTCTTCTTCTTCTTCTTCTTCTTCTTCTACGTTTCCAAAATTTTTACTTCCAAATTTAAACAGGTTCTAGCATGATTTTATCAATCAAATTTTGGCTGTTGTATCTGTTTGGTATAGGGAGTCATAAGATGCTTTGGCATGTTTTCTTCATCCTTTAAGTGGCTTTTTAAATTACTTTTATTTTTGTGCACTGTTCCCATTTTTGCTTTAGGAACGTTCCGATTAAGGGATGATTGTTCCTCTTTGGAGTGGTCCTTTTAGCAGTTTAGGAACAAATTGCTGTTAAAAATAGGAACAAAGTGTTCATTTAGAGCTAAAAAGAACCTTTTGTTCCGAAAATTTAACATTGAAAGGAACTTTTTGTTCCTAAATGAGTGGCCTAGGAACAGGTGTTCCCAATGGTATTGTTCCTCTTTTATCATTTTGGTCCTTTTTAATCGCTTGAGGAACAATTGTTCCTATTAATGCGTTCCCTTTTAGAGTGGCTGTTTCTTTTATGCTGACATGAGGAACTTTGGTTCCTAATTAATTACGTTCCTTTTTTGTAAGGGAACGTTTGTTCCTTTCTAACATTGTTCCTGCTTTGCGTTGTCTCTCCTGTTTAGCCACATCCTTCCCTTCCCATTGTTCTGTCATAATAAGGGTTGTTACCCCTTACTTTTGCGTTGAGGTCACCCATCACAATCAGTAGGTCATGACATGGTGCTGCTTCTATTTCTGCCTGTAGCTGATCATAGAAGGTATCTTTCGTGTTGTTATCACTGTCGTTAGTTGGTGCATAGCACTGGATCAGGGACAGGCTAACTTGCCTTACTTTCATCCTAGTTGACATCAGTCTTCTGTTGACTGGCTTCCACTCCAATAGACACTTCTCCATTCCATTCCCTTTCCGCCTCAGGATGATAGCAACTCTCTCAAGGTGTTAATCATCTTATATGCCTGAATACAGCAAGTCTCCCCAGTAGTTGTTCTTAGTCTTCCTGATCCTGTCCACCTGCTCTCGCCGACTCCCATTACGTGAAGGCCGTAGCGTCGCATTTCTGCTGTGACTTTTACCAGCCTGCCTGTTTCATAGTTCCAGAAGTTCCAGAAATCTATTCTGGTCTTGGTCTTAGCGTTCAGGACTTCCATCTTCCTGTCAGTGGCTTCCTTGCGGCTTTCTTCACTGCCATACATACGAGCCTCTTACAGAGACTCCGGAAGGCCAACACACACAGTTGTAGTTGATTCCTCTGTTGCTGTTTCCGTAACACAGGGTGTTTTACGGGACAGGGTTGTTAGCCCTGTGCCCAACCCCCAACCTGGAAGGTTAATGGACCGCCCTTCGTCTGGTCCCCCCCCCCTCCCCCCTTGACCTGTCTGGCATGGGTGATCCTACCAGGACGGCTACGCTCCAGCCGGCATACTGCTCTCGGGTTCAATGAGACACTCAAACTCCCCAACCACGACAAGGTGGCGATCCACCGGGAAGATTCTACCGCTGGGAAATGGAAAATGCACGCAAAGAGCATGTAATCTTTCTGCTAATAAAGCTTTATCTTAAAAGTCACCCTGTTTCTTTGCTTTGGGTAAAGCTTGTAAAATGAAGTTTTCTGAAAATTTGAGGACCTTGCCCGAGAAGTCTTGAGCCGTTTTCATAAACTCTCACACTCAATACCTCAGAGGCGAAGGCCAGAATTGAAGTTACATTCAACAATTATGAAATTAATATGTTCGGAAAACTTTTAATTACACGCAACCTGCCCTGCCCTATTCAACCTTAACCAGGTTTAGTTCCTTGGGTGGGGTAAGTGGGGTGCGTCTTGGCAACATGCATGACTATATCAAGAAAGTACCAGCGGGAGCCGTTAGTTTTCTTCATTTTATCGAACAAACTAATAGTGCATAAGATACTGTCTTTAGCTGGTCTTCAATCTTGAACAGAGAGGCATGGAGAAGAATCAACGTCTTTCGCTAAGATCAAAGCTGTTCCCACTCATTGTCCTGTCCACAGCTAATACAGTCAACTCTCGCCTTGCGGACACCCCGCTTTTATGGACACCCCGAAATTGCGGACAAGAGCCAGCCCCCCAGCGAAACGTATAAAGAAATGACTGAAACAAACTCCCGTTATTACGGACTCCCGCTATTACGGAAATGCAGACACTTTCCTTCCCCCCAGCGCGACATTTTGCTTGTTGTTTCTCTCGCTATAGCGGACACGTGATAGTTCGTCAAAAATCCTGACTCGCATAACATAAATCGGCATAACGATAAAGGACAATAAGGAAGCCATTCTTCTATCGGGTGCGAACATGAGAATTTCCTGCTTGCGGCCGGGTCATTTTCCGGTTCGTGAAGTCACGTCGGAAGTTTAATGTTTGCTTAGTTGCAATAAATAAATAAATAGACCATTTAAGAATCGATCAGTCTTCTTTCATGACCACTGCTCTTTATTAAACACTTTTTGCATTATCTTAAGCTTAATGTTCTACTGTGGTTATGCAAAATTAAAACTTATGTTCGTCAGTTCTCCAAAGTTTGACCTGAACCCTCGTGCATCTACCCTGCGTCGAACGTGCTTACTTTAGTTCTCAGTTAAGTTCCTGGACTGTGACACACATCTTAAGCACTTTCTTTTCGTGACGATTTCTTTCCTTTGGCTTGCTTAACCGATGATCTACTCTTTCTTTTCTTTCCGGTTTTGGTTTCTTCTACAATTCCCTCATCCTCTTCTCTCAGAGAAGTCTTCACTGCTTCGCTTTCCTGTATTAGTTTGTGCAGTCTATCCAGGTAACTTGGCCCTCCAAAAAACTTGTATTCCACTGGGATCTCGAGCACTAATCCACCTCCGCGGTTAATTCTTTTTCCGCAAAAAATGGCAACACCTTCGTGACCTTCACGCTATAAAAAACACGATACAAATTTCGACAAACCAAGTGGAATATGTCCAACAATTCGTCTTTCTTCGGTCATTGCGGCAGCTTTCTTGTCTTTTGCACTCTGGTTCTCGCAAAAATGTCCTTGTAGGCATGATGGCCACCCATCCAGGAGTAAACGTCTGACATGGCAAGGGCCTGTATGACAGCGTACGTAGGAATGGTTTTTTGACCCCCTTTCTTATTATCCGTTGTTATCGAAGGAGCTTGGTCTTTAATTGACCATAATTATCAATAAAGAAGTACGGAATTGTCGAAACTACATCGCTTATGTGACTTTTACATATTATTTCATATGTTTAAAGACAAAACAATTTTTTTCTCTCGTACCCTGCTTTTACGGACTTCCGCTATTACGGACACTAAATCCTCCCCCCGAGGGTGTCCGCAATAACGGGAGACGACTGTAGAGGGATTGCTAGGGTTGTCTCGATAAGTTGAAATTTCAGCTCGATATATAAAGCAAGGCTAATACTGGGAGAAAACAACATAAATAGACATCTTAAATACTGTATTTCTTTTTCTTTTGTTCATGTCTCCTAGGACCCACAATGGAACCGAGTTGTAACATATTGAGGAAGCTAACTTTTAAGGGAAGGACAAACAGATTTAAAGTATTTCTTGGATTGAGCTGACAGAGCAGAATATTCTTTGCTCCTTCTCTTCTTAAACAAAGCCACAAACTCTCGTTTCTTACATGGGCAGTTTTCCCAAAAAATGTTCAAAAGTAATCAATGTGTGCAATGGGCACAATGCTCCATATCCATTTATTACTGATATTAAAGCGTACAAAAAAATCGCTAAACCAAAAGTAGCCAAAAAACGTCTTACAAATGATTTAATCTTAGCTTAAACTTCATATTTAGAAATGACCTGTATAAAAACCTCAAAAGGTCCAGGTATTAGTTAGCTCTTTAAAACATGTTATCATTAAATCTTGTCATGACGTAGCTTTATTTTATTTCATTGTATTTTATTTTTAGGGTTGGCGTTATTGGTTCTGTTATTTGTTTATCCCTGGTTTATTCTGACTGGTTACTGAAATGTTTATTGGGACCGGGCAACTTCTTCAGTAATCAAACGAGAAACAGACTTCCAGCCAGTATTACCATCGGCGTTCTCATACCCCGGGCAGTTTCTGATGTTGATACCAACACGGATTATCCCCTTGTGAATGTTGTCACAGCAGCCCTCTGTTGATCCGGGTCTGTGGCTGTCTTGGTCAATCTTTCTCATCCACACCACTGCATCAATAGGCAGTGGACCGCTACACTCGGCGCCATTGAAGATGATGAACCATCGCTTACAGCAACTGCTACATGTCAAATACAAGGTGCCTTGGTAAACGACACGAAGTGCGGTATCATCCTTGGTTTTTGTAAACAGGCAATCCTTCGACAACAGGAATAATATAATAAATCATATTAAATGAGTGACTATACAGCACCGAAGAGTTCTAATTGTAATGTGAAACACCCGACGTTTCCGCATTACTTCCTTTGTCCGGGCCAGAAAACTAGTTACTTAATGGTTAGTTTTTAGTTTTCCATCAATCGATCGATCGATTGATCAATCAATCAATCAATCAATCAATCAATCAATCAATCAATCAATCAATCAATCAATCAATCAATCAATCAATCAATCAATCAATCAATCAATCAATCAATCATTTATTCACGGTTTAATGTACTGTTTCAGAGTTGAAACTTACATTTCTGCTTTTCATTACCATAAGATGCTGCGTGGGTAATGTTTGCATATAGTATTCTAATTTGCAGGATAGGCTTAAAGTGAACTTACTACGAAGGATTACTTTCACGAGTTTGATGTATAGGCAACTTTGTCACAACCTGAGATTTATTTCCTTGTCAAAATAATTCGTTCGTCCAATAGCAGAATCCAAGTAATCAATTTACTCGTTTAGGAATGTTAAACGACTAGAAAAAGATCTTTCAGTGTTTTCTAGTGGGCTGTAATAACTGACTAGTTTGGATCGTGCCCACCGAGACTGTGGGGAAAGAAAGCAGTGTGTTTCCCATCTGTTCAGTTCTTATTGGTTCTGATTGATCAAATTTATGCATTAAGCTTACGTTGACGCTTTCTTAGTTCGTAATAAAAATACCTTGAGCAGACCAATATCAAGACTGCGGGATTTTGCCTCCACGCACACTGCTTCCAGTTTCTTTGTTCAGCGTCTTTGCCACTTGGCCCCGCTTCTCCCCTAACACCATGCGGTCCAGCGGGACCTGCCACTCCTTTCTCACCTTTATTTCCATCTCGTCCGTCGCGGCCTGGTAAACCATTATGTCGATTCACACCGTTGCGCCCAGGAAGACCTGGCGACCCTTGCAGGCACATATTAGTGTTCTGTGATGCAAATAAATTTATACTTTGAAGCTTAAAAAGATTAACTAAGACGGAGTGAAAGGAGACAATGGCGACAACAGTGAAAGCAGACGGCATGATTTATATACTAAACACTTGCATTTATCTTTTTTGACTTGTAAATAGCATTATTGTCAGTCTTTTTATCATAGTTTTAACAGCAGGACCTGCATTGTTAGCAGTTTTTTCTAAAACTGATGCAGTTATCCTGGATAAATATCTTCTTCTTCTTCTTCTTCTTCTTCTTCTTCTTCTTCGTTTCCCGAAATTTTTACTTCCAAATTTAAACATGTTCTAGCATGATTTTATCAATCAAATTTTGGCTGTTGTATCTGTTTGGTATAGGGAGTCATAAGATGCTTTGGCATGTTTTCTTCATCCTTTAAGTGGCTTTTTAAATTACTTTTATTTTTGTGCACTGTTCCCATTTTTGCTTTGGGAACGTTCCCATTAAGGGATGATTGTTCCTCTTTGGAGTGGTCCTTTTAGCATTTTAGGAACAAATTGCTGTTAAAAATAGGGACAAAGTGTTCATTTAGAGCTAAAAAGAACCTTTTGTTCCGAATTTTTAACATTGAAAGGAACTTTTTGTTCCCAAATGAGTGACCTAGGAACAGGTGTTCCTAATGGTATTGTTCCTCTTTTATCATTTTGGTCCTTTTTAATCGCTTGAGGAACAATTGTTCCTATTAATGCGTTCCCTTTTAGAGTGGCTGTTCCTTTATGCTGACATGAGGAACTTTGGTTCCTAATTAATTACGTTCCTTTTTTGTAAGGGAACGTTTGTTCCTTTCTAACATTGTTCCTGCTTTGAAAATTGGTTCCTTTTTATTCACTTGAGGAACAATTGTTCCCATTAATGGTTCCGTTTTGAATGAAATGTTCCTTTTTATTGGCACGTGGAACAGTTTGTTCCTAACCATTAGTTCCTATTTATGTAAAAGGTTCCTATTAAGAAATGACAGTTCCTTTGTACATCTTGTTCAACAGATTCTTTTCTTGCCATCTATGGTTTTATCGCTTTTTAATTGGCAAAACGTATGGTGTAGTGTTTTAAGTTTCAAACAACACGAAGCAGGTGACACTGCAGAAACAACAATCATGCCCCCCAAAAAGGTTGTCTTCTCAACTACGCCCTTGCGCATTCAACGGAGCCATCGTCGGATCTTAAAATCTACGACCGACGAGGACAAATTTCTAAAAGAAGGGATAGATAAACACGGAGTTGGACGGCCATCTTGAGAGATTCCAAATTCAAATTTCAAGAGGGAAGAATGGTAGACTCTTTAAAGAAAACGGCTGAGCTCAAATTCATGTAAAAAAGTGTACACGCTGTTTGTTGGAGTCTCGAGGTTGTGAGTTAAATCACGGACAACATAACTCAACAGGAAATTTTTATGAGGGACTTATTAATTATGTAGTACACTCTTTCAATAACACTCTTTGAAAACTATTATTGTCTAGTTCACAGTACTTGCAAAAACCAACTTTTCGCTTAAACTGACATCGTGATCGGGGACATTTAGGCTAGCTTCTCCTCTCTACTATATGTACTACTGCTACTAATACTACAACTTTCTCTGCGAAGATAAAGTGCTTAACGATTTTAACGTATACAATGTATATGAGCTGAATTAATTAAATAGTGAAATACCACTACTACAACTTTCTCTGTGATGATAAAGTGTTAAACGATTTTAACGTGTACTACGGATATGGACTGAATTACTTAAAATACTACTTCATCACTTAATTAATTCAGTTCATATCCGAAGTACATGCTAAAATCGTTAAACACTTTATCATCATAGAGAGTATGATCAACACTTTATATTCATACTACTATTACTACCACTACTACTACTACTACTACTACTACTACTACTACTACTACTGCTACTACTACTACTACTACTACTACTACTACTTTCTCTGTGATGATAAAGTGTATAACGATTTTAACGTATACTGCGGATATCAACTGAATTAATGAAGTAATGAAATAATAATAATATTATTATTATTATTATTATTATTATTATTATTTTAATTAATTCAGTTCATATCCGTAGTATACGTTAAAATCGTTATACACTTTATCATCATAGAGAAAGTAGTAGTAGTAGTAGTAGTAGTAGTAGTAGTATGTTAATAATGTGTTCGTGATACTCTCAGTGATGATAAAGTGTTGAACGATTATAACGTGTACTACAGATATGAACTGAATTAATTAAGTAATGAAATAATATTTTAATTAATTCAGTTCATATCCGTAGTATACGTTAAAACCGTTAAACACTTTATCATCGTAGAGAAAGTAGCTGGAGAAGTACTAATAATAGATTCAGTTCAAATACGTGGTATACGCTGAGACCGTTAAACACTTCAACATCAGAGGAAAAGTTCTTGCAGTCTTTGTGAGCTAGTGCCCGCCTTTTGCAGTCTGTGAGCGCTATAGAAAGCTTCATTGGATTCCATTGCCAAGTTTATAATGAATATAAAGTGCATGCACGGCGTATTGTAAGTCAGAGTTATTTCGTTAAACAACAAAGGTTAAGTTTATCTTTCTGTGCTGGCCTGTGATGCTTTAGTCTTTTATGCCAAGGGTTTAGCGGATTTAGCGCGCAAAGTGTACTTTGAAAGTATCATTTGGTCACGTTGAGGAACAACGAGGACCGAATTATGTCTGTTCACTTTGGCGTTGTATATTAAGAGCAATATCTTGAAACCAATTGTGTTTTTCTGGTAGATTTGCCATTTCAACATTAATATGAAGACTGACACATCATGCCAGAACATAACAAGTGACCAGTTTAGAAAACAAGTCACACCGTGGCTTCAAAGAGGGAAGGAACAAGAATTTTGGGAAAAGATCTTATACGTTTCCCAAAATGAGAGAACCGCAAAATTCTGTTAACGTGCTTTGAGTTTTGTTGCAAAACTTCCACCAGAACTAGTTTAACTTATAAATCGCTTAAATTGATGGTTTATTTGGATGAAAACCGAGTTGCACGAGCGCTACGATCGGCCGAATAAAAGGGGTCCGTTCCTCTATTTTTGTTCCTTTGTTCCTATCATTGAATTAGGAACAAACCAGCTGTTCCTTTTCTGAAACAAGGGAACAGCTCTTAAACCGTACAAAGGAACGAATTTTGCACTATTCGGAACAAAAAATACTGATTAGGAACCAAAAGGCCCCTTGTAATAACAAAGGAACGCATTGTTCCTACCCTGGCAAATCAGTTGGGCCTTTCTTGAGTAATTAGGAACCTGAGTTCCTAATAATTTCATTCCTTTTCACATAAAGGGAACGTATTGTTCCCAATAATGAAATCTAATCGGAACCGTTGTTCCTATTAACAGGATTAAGGAACCAACAGTTCCGATATTACTTAGTTCCTATTCCAGTTAAGTTCTCCTTTAAGGTAATTGGGAACACCTGTTCCCATCTACTGAGCTTACATAGCTCAACAAGGAACTGTTTGTTCCTAATCGCATCCCAGTTAGGAACATTTCGTTCCCATGTCTTAATTGGACCTAACAAAAGGGGAACGTGAAGTTCCTTTGTTTGGAAATTAGGAACGTGCAATTCCCAAATAAAAAGGAATTAGGAACAAGGTGGCCCTAAATAAAAGGTCACGTTTTGTTCCTATATGAACAAATAGGATCATATTGTTCCTATAGTAATAGGAACATTTTGTTCCACTTCAACACAATTAAGAACAAAAAGTTCCTTTGGAACAAAACGGTCCTTTTCATTAAAGGAACGTTTTGTTCCTATGTGAACAAATGGGATCATATTGTTCCTATAGTAATAGGAACATTTTGTTCCACTTCAACACAATTAAGAACAAAAAGTTCCTTTGGAACAAAACGATCCTTTTCATTAAAGGAACATTAGAAACAAAGAAGTCCCATTTACTTGAAAGCAATTGGAGTGCTTGGGGGGGGGGGGCATATCGCATTGAACTTCATTCCGCCTCAACATGCTAGGGCAAGTTTGAGCACGCTTTTTGGATTATGCTCGCCTTCGCCTTTCTATTGGACAAGATGCACTTGGGTTCCCAAAGGGGCTACAACATGTTCAGGGCACGTTTGAACAAGGTTAGTATATTTGCCTTGCTATTGGTCAATCGGGAGTTTCGTACTCTAGGGACACAAGGATCGTATAAAACAACTGGCAGGTAAGTGTATGCTCATTTCTCGCTGACTCTCCTCCCAAGAAAGATGAGTAAAAAGTGCAAGCAAGTTGACTGGGCTAAAGTTGCAAATGCTTTGACCAAACCGAAAAGACTTCACTTGGAGAAAGATGAATCCGATGGTCTTTTTCACTGCCCAATACAGGCGTGCGATCACGATGGATTTGGGACTCAAAGAGGCTGCAGGAAACACGTAACTCGAAAACACCGTTGGTTCTTTTACTTTGATCAGAAACCAAGCAATGCAGAAATTGAGGCTAGTCAAGTTAGCGACTGTAATGAAAGCCCAAAAAAATCCAAGCCAACCAGCGCGAGCAAACCGATTCCAACCTTTGAACCATCGGGTGCAATCGCTAAAGAATTCCTTTCTTGACTCACCGGGAGTGGCGGGGGCAAGAGCGATCGCAAAGCTCCGCAAATTGTCAGCAAAAGCCTTAAGTTTCTCAGATTTTGTTGTGAAGACGAAGACGAACTGACTTGGAAAAATGTCGACTATAGCTTATGCTCTCCTAACCTCCTCTTTAAATTTGCTGATATGATGCAGGACACGTGGAATCTTGGACATGCTGGACGTTTAGGATACCTGGACGCCATTGGGGAGCTAGTGCAATTCAGAAAAGTCAGCGAAGGATTGTCAGATACAGTGGCTAGAGGATTAACTGTCACCAAGACGTACTTGAAAAGAGTTCGGCGAACAGTGTCTAAGATGATGAGATTGCAGTGGACCAGCGATCTGGACATTGATGTTTTGGAAGCCAAGGGTCACTGGGCATCACTCGACGAACTACTGGAAGTTGTGTCTCATTACCTGCCTCGATATGAAGAAGTGCTTAAGAAATGCAGGGACAATCCAGGTAGTGTTTGCTCGGGGGATTTGTCGTTTGCCACCAAATTTCTAGCCGTGTACTTGTTCATTAAGGTAAAGGGCTCCCGACCCATGACGTACCAGTACCTCACTGTTGACATGGTTCGTGCAGCGAAAACAAACGGGGGATTCATTGACCAGAAAATGTTTAAAACGGCAGGTAAATACGGATTTGACTCCCTCCTTTTAACCGACACTAACATGAAAGTTTTGGATGGATATATACATCACATTCGCCCTCTGCAGAAACCAGTTTGCGACTACGTACTCGTGACGAGAAACGGGGGACAGCACAACAAGCTTGGAGAGCTGATGAGTAAACTGGTTTTTGATGCCATTGGAAAATATGTTCACCCGACGCGCTACCGCCAAATCGTCGAGACGGCAAGTTCCAACCAGCTCAGTGCAAAAGAACAAGACGCAGTTTCAGAGGATCAAAAACACAGCTCGGTCGTAGCAAGAGTGCATTATCAAAAGCAACGATCCAGAGAGGTCGCAACAAAGGCCCGCCAATGCTTGGATAAACTACATGGCGACAAGGGGACAAAGTTGGAAGAGGATGTAATTTCAAGACTGCCAGACATCTTGTCCGCCTCCTCTCAAGAACATGATGCGCACCATCTGTCCGGCGGTTCTACAGAAGAAGTCGAAAGTGCAGAGGAGGCGTTGCCACTAAAACGGGAATCCAATTTGGGTGAAATTCCAAGACTTACACGCCAGCGCGCTTTCAAAGTGGCAAACATCGGTCGTACATGCAATAGAAAAAAAGCCCTCTTGTTCACCCAGGACGAAGACAGGTATCTCAAGGCCGGTCTCAAAAGGTACGGCTATGGTCAGTGGACAGCCATTCTAAGGGATTCCGAATTTCATTTCCAGAAAGGAAGGTCTTCTGACTCACTGAAGAAACGAGCGGCGGCCAAGTTTTGCAAAGACACGCGCTAGCTAAAAACTTACTGCTACTATAGAACTGGAATTTCAAATGCCGCCCTGGGAACCGCGCTTGCTTGCTTATGTGCCGATCAAACAGGCC
This sequence comes from Siderastrea siderea, assembly GCA_964030785.1. Lineage (NCBI taxonomy): Eukaryota > Metazoa > Cnidaria > Anthozoa > Scleractinia > Rhizangiidae > Siderastrea > Siderastrea siderea. The sequence goes on along the minus strand of OZ034966.1, from coordinate 56,241,273 downwards.
TTCTTTGCGTGTGTGTTTCCCAAAGCATTTCGGGATGTTGCGTGTCACTATTTAGCGCGCAGACTTTAAAAGCCGGGCCTCTTTTCCTGCTGAACACACACCCGCTAAGATCATGGAGACCATTGTAGATAAACATCCCGCTTTGTCGTTGCAAGACATCAAGTTTGCTGGAGAGTTTATTCATGGCATTTGCGAGCAATTTGGTTTTCCAAAATCGACGGCCATGTTGGCAGAAAGCCTTCTTTGGAGGCATTTGAACAGAACAACGCAAAGGGAAAGGGCTACACTTGGGGAGCTAATCTTGGCGTGCCTATTCATAGCCATTAAACTGGAAAGCAGTGACATTGCAAGAAATTCCTCGTTTATGGACGTTATCTCAACACCGGTACCGAGGCATGTAATCATAGAGGAAGAGCTAAATGTTCTGGAATCGGTTAACTGGAGGCCCTTGGAACATTGTGACATGATCGGGCTCTAAGCAACGCTTAATGCAGCATCGACGCAGATCCTACACCGGTGCCAAAAACAGATATCGTAGAAGAGGAGCTTACAGTACTGGAATCAGTGAATTGGAGACCCCGTGGAATACTACGACACGATAGGACTTTGATATCTCACTGTATGTAAGAACAACTCAATTAAACGTATTCAATGCTATGCTCAATTTACTTTAATTCGTTACAGTCACATTTCAGTTTACATTGCTTTATGGAAAAACTTTCTGATTTGAGTTTGTCCCCGGGGCAGCTTGTTTGAAGGCCTTGTTTTCATCGCCTTTTTAATTGGTTGGGAGCGAACTTTGAGCCCACCCCAGGCCTGCGACGACGTGTAGTCCTCGAACGGCGCTCGTCTTTTTCTGGTAGGCGACTCGCGCAGTAAACCATCAGCTGTTAAAACAGACTGACTTGAAGGCGTTTCCACCACGTCCCCTTCGGCGAACCCACTTGAGAAAAGAGACTCCGATAGTTCTGATGATAATCAAATGACAACAAATTAAAACAATTTAACACAGGGACTTCTATGAAAGGTTAGAAAATCGAGAAATTGTTTGGCATGACATTAACGGGACTCACCCATTTCTTTCTCGCTGCTCATCATCGGTGGCTGATGCAGATCGCCTTCATCCTCGGTACCCGGCGCGTGTTCTGTATAATGGAAAAAAGAAAAAAAAACACGATTTGTTTAGACAAACAGCGCAGGCGAAAAGCAAAAATTTCAACGCACTCACAAATTGAACAGTAACACAATTAGTAACATAACACGGGCTGAAAGAAAATTGTTTGCGACACACAACATATCCCCGGTGGCTTACCCAGTTCATCGTCTTTTTCGGGATCCTCTTCGTCCTCCGTTTCGCACAAGGGCAAGGGCTCAAAGGCACTCGTCACTAAATAGGCGTGTTTCTGTTCTATGAGACCCCATTCTATGCATGCCTTTCGTCTCTCTTCTACGATTGTGGCGCACTTTAGGTTGCCGGCATTTTCATGATGCATTTTGAGCTTGTACACGAGAATCTCGATGTAGCTTTTGAGGTCGGGAATCTCACTACGGGCGACTATCGCCAGACGCTTCGTCATGTTGCTCAACTCAAACTCCATTTTCTTTACCCAAGCATTGTCAAACGCCTCTTTTGCCTGCACTTCCCTTTGTAATGCTTGTTCTCTTGCGTCTTGCTCGTCCACTCGCCTTATGTGTCGGAGCACGGTTTCAGGTACCGGCTGGCCATACTTCGGGAGCAACTTGGCTACGTCGATAGGAACACCGCGATGAACCAAACCGTCTACTCGTTCTTGTCACTGAATTTCTGCCCTTGCAATGCTCTCTCTGGTCCATGCTTCGACATTACTCAACCTCTCCGTCACTATTTGGTACTGTATGGAGTTTGCATCATAGTTTTGCTGAGCCATTCGCAACGCCTCTGCTAACGGACCTGGCACTGGCTGTTCCTCCTCATCCACTTGATCAACGTCCTCTGCCGTATCTTGTGAGTCGTCCAGTTCGCATGAAAGCAGCGCCGCCTTTTCCTCTTTAGAAAGGCCTTGTGCATCATCGTTGCTTTGCGGGGTTATGCAAGGCTGGTCTGCCATTTCCATGGCCCACAGGATAACATCAATGGGGTGGTTCTTGAGCCATGCGTATGCAGATGGGTCCTTGGTTGGCAGTGGTTTGAATACATACTTGTTTAGGCGCGAGTCCATCGCTTCACGGCCAGCCTCTGGAAATTGCATTTCTTCTTGACAAGCGATGATCATCGGGCAGCGGTTCACAAATCCACGGGCAGTCGAGTATTTTGTGTCTATGGCAGTCCACCCCCCTTGTGTTAATAACTTCCAATCATCTACATCCATGGTGGAAACGCACGCCTCGTCAATAAAGATACACTGTGTGTCTTTGTTTATCATCGCCTTGTTGAACGCTCTCTGCTTTGTCACTCTTGCAATCCGGTTGGCTGGAACAACGCCCAAGATCGGAGCAAACAAGCTGGTTTTCCCACTGTCTGCCGCACCGATTAGGCAGGGAACCTAGGGAAAAATACATTAATCACGCATTAATGTTTAGTGTCATAATGGGCCATGGGCCAAGACAGTTCGAACAATCCCTTTTCACCACCAGACAACAAAGGAAAAGATATCATTTGCTATATGACCAAAAAAAAAATCGGTTTGTCATGTCACGGAGTTTCTCAAAATGCCTTACTTTTTCTTTGTGTTTCTTTTGTTGGAAGCGCAAAAGACCCAAGTAGTCACTGCAAAACGCTCGTATCTTGTCGTCGGTAAGGCTATTCTCCAGGATCTCTTTGAAGAATTTAGGCTTAGGGCTTTTTTGGTGGTCATACTGCACGAATGCACGGGGTGAAATTTTCCCTTCGTCGGCTGCTTGTATAGGGGCGTGTACAAACTGTCGTTGTGACAACGAGAGACACCAGCCGTCACTCACTTCTATCAGGTCATGATCGATCTCAAGCTGCTGGATGACTTGAGTGTCTGGCTTTTTAAGCTTTTCTTTGATCCGCTCGGCGTGCTGAACGAGAGCAGCTCTTAACTTCGGGTGTCCTTCTAAAGTGCCAATGAACTCATCAACGGTAGTCTTCGGTTGAAACGTATAACGTGAACCCGGCGCCAGTTTCAACACCTCACCTTTGCACAGCCCGTACTTGTTCTTGCGCATCACCCTCTCCACGTCGTTTATCAACTGGGTAATAGGGTTTGCCGTGATTTCTGGTGCCATGCTGATACCTTTGACCAATTCCTCATTCCCGGGAGTATTATTAAGTTGTAGTTGCAATCCTGCCCTCTGCAAGGCCGCCACGCCCTCTCTCAGGTCTTGCCAGTAAACTTGCTTGGCCAGGTAAAACTGGAGGACAAAGTAATCTCGCTCTTCAGGTTCAAATAGCTGGTCTTCGATTTCAAGTAGCACTTCCCTTTCAACGTATTCATAGGACAGCTGAGCGATTTTAGCCATGTAGGTGGAGCTGTGATCTTTGCATACGGTGCACAGTGTTTTTGCAATGTTTTGTAGCTGTTTTCCTTTTAGAACCTTTACATCTACCTCAACGTCACACTCAAACCAGGCCTTCCTCAGCGGCACGACACTTACTTGAGAACCATTGGTTGACTCGAAGGCTATCCAGTACGAAATTGCTGGTAGACGCCTTTTTTCCACAGCTATATCGATACAGGAATGCCCTGACTGATTTTGTGAGGGCTGTACAACCGCTTCCTCTTCGTCCTCTTCTGAAGCCTTTTTCTTGCCCGATTTTGCTTTCGGTTCGCATGAGGCAATCGCCGAAAAATAGAATCCAACGTTGGTGAGCTTGCTTAGAGCTGCATCACACTGGTGTCTTTTTTGACTAATTAGCTTCCACGCTTCTGCTAGTTCTTCGTTTCCTGTGACTCGCCATGTGCATTTTCCGCTTACAATGCAGAATTTCTTTTCCACTGAAGGGACAATGTATGACAAAATGGCGTCTCTGATGGACTTACTGTTAAGCTGCCGTGCAGGATTTCGGGCCATTTCGCCTGAACGATTTTACGCATAAAATGTTGTTCAATAATGGTTTGAAAAGAAAGGGGTCTTCAAATTAGGAAAATATATTGGCGTACTTACATCGCTATACTCAAACAATCAATGTGATGATGCTGTTGTTCGTAAGGTCTAATACCTTAAATTGTCATTCCTTTAACGTCTCAGTAAAAATTCCTGTTTAGGACCACGTAAAGCAACAATTGAGCATATATGATGGCACGATAATTAACTGATTCCATTGACATCTAATGTTGCACACAGTGATACTGCTGTTGTTTGTAAGGTCTAATACCTTAAATTCCATTCCTTCAACGGTTCAGCGAAAATTCCCTTGTAGAACCACGCAAGTAATAAATTGACTATTATGATGTCGAGATACGTAACTTGCATTCTCTGTATGACCTAAATCAACAAATGCTGCACTTGATTGAAGACGGGTATATAGCGACGAACAGTTTTCTCTTTATTCGACGGAAACTACGGATTTCACGGAGTAGACGGATTTCTTTATGCTAATCATAAGATGATAATGAAATTCATGAAATCCGTCTTGACCGTCAATACCGTCGAATCCGTTCACTTTCACCAAGTCTTTTAACGAGGGAAAATGTATTGACCACCCCTCCCCTTCATATTTTTTAACGGACAACGAGCTTTAAACATTTTTCTCTTAATTCAACGGATTCTACGGATTTCACGGAGTAAGCGGATTCCTTGATGCTAATTTTTAAATGACATTACAATCAGATTGAATTATTATTATAGTAATTATTATCTTTATTATAATAATAATAATAATGATAATAATAATAATAATAATAATAATAATAATAATATTATTATTATTATTATTATTATTCATTATAATCCTTTATTGATAGTCGTAGTGAAAATACAATGGACAGATAAGAATAAGATGCTAAGAAATTACAATCAAATTATTAGTTTAAAAAAAATTTTTAAGAAGTAAAATTCTTTTCTTAATTCTTAATTCTTCTTCTTATTCTTCTTCTTCTTCTTAATATTATTATTATCATTATTATTATTATTATTATTATTATAATAAAGATAATAATTATTATAATAATAATTCAATCTGATTGTAATGTCATTTAAAAATTAGCATCAAGGAATCCGCTTACTCCGTGAAATCCGTAGAATCCGTTGAATTAAGAGAAAAATGTTTCAAGCTCGATGTCCGTTAAAAAATATGAAGGGGAGGGGTGGTCATTACATATCCCCTCGTTAAAAGACTTGGTGAAAGTGAACGGATTCGACGGTATTGACGGTCAAGACGGATTTCATGAATTTCATTATCATCTTATGATTAGCATAAAGAAATCCGTCTACTCCGTGAAATCCGTAGTTTCCGTCGAATTTATATAAATTATGACAACTTGTAAAAATATCCGTTTCCCTTACACAGGATACCCAGATCCGTTGGTTCATCGCGATCCCAATGTTGCCCAACAAACATAGGAACACTTAGTTCCTAAATTTGCTGTTCCTAACCAGTTGGACCCTGCGCGCAAAATACTAGCGATTGCAGTGCCGAGGAGAGATTGTTTCGGGAAACATCATGACAAATCGATAGTTTTTTAGACATTTCCTCGAATATCAATTACAACGGAATAGTGTTGTTGTGGAAATCTGAAAAAAGGTTGCTTCGATAAAAAGGAACAGAATTTTGGGAAACGATCTTCGTCTTCTTCTTCTTCTTCTTCTTCTTCTTCTTCTTCTTCTTCTTCTTCTTCTTCTACTTCTTCTTCTACTTCTTCTTCTTCTTCTTCTTCTTCTTCTTCTTCTTTTGCTTCTTCTTCTGCTTCTTCTTCCTCGTCTTCTTCTTCTTCTTCTTCTTCTTTTGCTTCTTCTTCTGCTTCTTCTTCTTCTTCTTCTTCTTCTTCTTCTTCTTCTTTTGCTTCTTCTTCTTCTTCTTCTTCTTCTTCTTTTGCTTCTTCTTCTGCTTCTTCTTCTACTTCTTCTTCTTCTTCTTCTTCTTCTTCTTCTTCTACTTCTTCTTCTTCTTCTTCTTCTTCTTCTTTTGCTTCTTCTTCTTCTGCTTCTTCTTCTTCTTCTTCTTCTTCTTTTGCTTCTTCTTCTTCTTCTTCTTCTTTTGCTTCTTCTTCTTCTTCTTCTTCTTCTTCTTCTTCTTCTTTTGCTTCTTCTTCTGCTTCTTCTCCTCCTTCTTCTTCTTCTTCTGCTTCTTCTTCTCCTCCTTCTTCTTCTTCTTCTGCTTCTTCTTCTTCTTTTGCTTCTTCTTCTTCTTTTGCTTCTTCTTCTTCTTCTTCTTATTATATTATTATTATTATTATTATTATTGTTATTATTAAATTAGTTTTAAAAAAGGGTTAAGACATGCAGGATGGAATAAACAATGTTACAATTAATGCCAAAACAGTGTGAAGAAGAGTGGGATGAAACAAACATTTTTTCAATTAGGCAGACAAGTGTAAACCAAAACCTTAACAAAGCGTGTCTGTTTTGTCTATTTGTAGTTACTAAACATTATTTGTACCTCCGATGCCAGTAGCTTAGTTTGCTAGTGAGACTTCTCAGAAGAGATCCATCTTAGACCCGCCACAACAAGGAAATGACGTGCACGTATAAAGTTGTCTTTCCTCACAACTGGCCTTGAAAGTAATGGAATGTTTTCATAGAACGTTGACTGAAAAATAAACCAACAACAACAATATCCAGAAGAGTAAGAGACCTTAGCTTAGAAATATTTGCATTACTGCGAAAAGAATTTGTTACCATCCAATTCAGCTAGGCCACAGCAAGGAATCAAATGTTTAACATTTCAGTTGAATTTTGAACCCTTACCCTGTTTAGGAAGCAGTTGCTTCGATTGTATAGAAGCAAAAATTAGTCATCAACCACATTCAGCAACAAAGATACAGCACTGGTCCGGCATTGGGTGTCACAAACACTTCTTTCTTTTCGTCAGATTAATCAATCTCTTGTGCCAAGAGCTTTAATAGGGATCTGAACGGAACGATTTAGGAAGACGGCTAATGTGGCCTAAAAGGGTTCTTAATTACCAAGGGGTTTTCAGAGGTTCCAAGGAGATTTGACCGTCTTGTCTGGGTGGCGTAGGAACTTTTAATATTTTGTTTGATTCTTATTATTTTAACCGTTATCGTCCAACATTAATTGCGCATCTGTCAGCACATGAAGATTGCAGTACGTGATTTTGCGTGGCTTTACATGTTGCGTCTCACTTCAAGCAGGAAAATGTCTGTCAAACCTTACACAGGTCGTTTTGCACTGAGGCTTTCATACGAAAATTTGCCCCCATAGAAAAAATTCATTTAGGTACTACGAAAAACCATTCAATTAGACAAGTTTAACTTACATGTGAACAGGGTAGGCAATATCTCAAACGTGAATTTCCACTTTGGAAGTTGACGATTTTTAAGAGAAACATTCATTCTCTTTCCAGGAGATTTCAAGCGGGGTAGAGTGGGGTAGAGGGAAAGAGGGGAAGAGGGTTGGGGTGATAGACTCGAGGCTCGAAAAAAGAGTGAAAGTTTAGCGACAGGACTAGACAAGCAAGAGCTTACGGTACTGTTATGGAGATAGGAATTCACTTGAGCGCAAAGTCTGATAAAACTGTTGAGAACATTAACACAAAGTGCAAAAAGTAAGTCAAAAGAATTATGAACGTCATTTCTTTTTATGTCCGTCCACAAGCAATCTGTAGGTAGTCTGTTTGCCACAGATGTCGCTTAGTTTCTGTAATACTGAAAGAGATAGTTACAAACCCATCAGGCTCAATATTTAATTATGATTTAATGAACATTTTAAGACAGGCCTATACACAAATCTTCTCTATGCGATAAGTTAACCTGCGAGATGCAACAAAAAGTCATTTAACAAATGTAAAAATTTTCGAAAACACTTGTAACTTTAACTACGCCCTTTAATGTAAACCTTATTTCAACAATGCTACAAACCCTTAGCAATCTACGTACAACAGTACTTCTAATCAGTTCCTGAGTGCTTTTGCTAGTTGGCCCCGTTATTCTACAACAGTACGCAACTGATGCTATTTTGTTTTAATGATACTGATTTGTCACTGGGACCGAGGGACTTCTTCGATAATTAAACGAGAAACTGAATTCCAGCCAGTATAACCATCCGAGTTTCCATACCCAGGGCAGTTTCCAATGTTGATTCCAACACGGATTTTCCCCTTGTGAATGTTTTCGCAGTAGCCCTCTATTGATCCGGATTTGTGGTTGTCTTGGTCACTCTTTCTGATCCACCACGCAGCGTCAATAGGCAGTGATCCGCTGCACTCGGCGCCATTGAACGTGATGAACCATCGCTTACAGACGTTGTTACCCCTCACATAAAAATTGCCTTGGTAAACAACACGAAGAGCTGTGTCATCCTTGACTTTAGTAAACTGACAGTCCTGAAACAAGAACAATGATAGAAATGACAACTATTTTCCGATCGCCTTGTAACTTATGCAATCTGAATCAGTGCACGTTGAGGTAACCAAAGTAATGTCTTAGGTTAAGTAAACAAACAAAATGCAGCTCTAATGGCATGCTCTACAAATTTTAGTGTTTTTTAAACTCTTAGTAATTTTCTCCGATGATACGTTACAATTGTATGTGCCCTTTTTCGAGTACGAAACTACCAAGTGTTGTACGCTTTTAGGAGGAAGGAATAACAAGATAGTTGAAGTTTTAAAACTAGAATCATCAAGTTGTTAATGAATAACAGAGTGCAGATCTTCCCGAGCCCCTGCCCCTCCCCAAACATTTGCTGCACAGAAACAGTGAATACGATGTTTTGCAGTTGCTATCACAGAAGTGAAGTGAGGATTAAAACTCACCTTTATCAGACCAATGTCACGATTGTCGTTTATATTCTTCCACGCGCACTGCTTCCAGTTTCTGTGTGCAGTGTCTTTACCACTTGGTCCCACTTCTCCTTTAACACCACGTGGTCCAGGGGAACCTGTCACTCCCTTGTCACCCTTATTACCATCTCGGCCTGGTTCTCCCTTAATACCTCGTGGCCCAGGAGGACCTGTCACGCCCATATCTCCTTTGGCGCCATTTTGGCCAGGCTCTCCCTTAACACCACGTGGTCCAGTGATACCTGCCACGCCCATATCTCCTTTAGCACCATCTCGTCCGTCGCGACCTGGTAACCCGTTATGTCCGTTGACACCGTTACTCCCAGGAAGACCGGGTGGTCCTTGCAGGCACACGTTTGAGCTCTGTGGGACATAAAAATAATGAAATTACACCTAAAAGTAAGTCAAATAGAATTACTGGTTGTACAAAGGGTTTCTGCATTTAAAAAAAAAATCTTTTTACTACGGCAGCTCACCGTGACACGTTTGCAAAGCGATCTAGAGGTTTTGAAAATAACGTGAGGTACAAGTGCAAAGTATTTTAGGAAACTGGTGTCACGTTTCACTGTGACCTTTGTAATGTAAGACGTCTCACAGTACACATTGTGCTTCAAAATAGCACATGAAGTTAATCATTCACTATTGCAAATGATTGACTTCAAGCGTACTGAAAGTTTCCAAAAAATATCTCAGCAGCGCGCATTAGTTATTAGTTCACGAGATATAACGTAAAGGCAAGAAATATATCTTTTTTTCATGCATTTCATTTTATTTAGAATTAAAACTAAAAAAAACCCTTCGCGAAATTCAGCGTATCTGTGTATAAGGTCAATAAGCCTATTTGAAAACAGATCCTATGCGTGCCAAATTAAGTACTCAGTTCTGCTGAAATAACATCGCTAACCTAACAATAACAATTTTAAAACTTTCTTCGGGATGGAAAGAAACGTAACCGTGAGATGACCGGGATGGTGATTTTCGCGCCGTAAACAACAAAAAATATCAGTTGACTCAAATCTTACCTTGGAAGCAGCGGAAGCATTTTTGGCATTACAAATAGAGCAGTGTGAGGACACCAACAGGAAAAATAGAAACAAGGTGGTGTAATTTGTTCCTTTCATCTCGAGAGGGATAGCTGTTGAAATTCGAGAATCGTGTAGCAATCCTACGCAGAGATAGTACTCGGGCGTTATGATTTAAGCGATGTAGAAAACAAGAATATCAAGACAAAAGCTTTTGAATTAATTTGTACGAGACTTTTCACGTTGGCGAACTCATGCCTCATACGCGGGATGCTGTGGATCTGCCACGTTTAGTGCCCTTACCAGGCCCAGAGCAACATCTAGAAGCTGTACATATAACGGCAAACATTTGATGAAAATTGTCTTTTATCGCCTTTTTTTTGGCTTTATCGACGGAATTATTTGAAGAAATGGAATAAATGCACTTGTTTTCTTGAAATTCACGAACATGATTGTAATCTGTCATGATTGTTCTTGAATCGTCTGAACTAAGAGAAAACGGATGGGTTTCCAGTGTGCTTGTTTTTGTCTCGCACGTGTTTTCAATTAGGTTAGCTTCTTGTTGAAAGGTTACTATAAAAAAGCCTACTATTGACACTACTACCTTCAAATTTATTGACCAGCAATTAGCAAGTTACGGAGGCAAGGGCGCCGCTTGGAATTTCCAATCCACTGTTTTTACCTTTGTAAATATTTGTGCCGTGAACTGAGATTAAACCTGTTCGGTGTTCCGAAAACTAGGCGCTAGACGATTTTGGTTCTGCAAGGTCTAAGATAAGTTGCTTTTCGTCGCTCTGTTTTCTTTCCACACGCATTCTTTTTCTTGGGCTCGTTTCTTCATAAACAAGAGATACTGAGCGCTGGTTATTCCACAGAAAAAACTCAGGAGCAACTAAAATTTTCATTGTGAAAGAAATTATCAAAAATGAATCAACACGTTTTTGGCAAACTTGTGTCTCTGTAGCCGACCGCAAATAAACAACTATTTGCAAATGTAACTACAACTGAATATCAGGGAAGTCAAAGAATAATTTTTAAACCTAAAGTCCCAGATTTACTCAAATAATCTTACCTTGGCAGCAGTAGAGACATTTTTGTTATCACACACAATACAGGCTGAACTCTTAATTTCAGACGCCAACAATCAAAACAGGAAGGCACATCGGAAAAGACCCAGAAACCCTTCGTTGAATGATCCGACGTGATTCAGCAGAAAAAAAGATGACACCACGTTGATTTCGTCTCACACACCACAGTAGCATATAGCGAGAACGAAAGTAATATTTGTGAATAAATTATTTCTGCGAACTTTTTCTTGTTTGCGAAAGCAAAGGCATTTGCAATGAATTACTGACATACTTTTTGACATCGGATGCCTGCTTCATTCGATCGGTACTAGAGTAAAGGAAAAAGCGACTTAAACGAACTAAAACTAGTTGCAGGGGATCCTTGCAAACACATGTTAGGGTTCTGTGTGAGAAAAAAAATACAGCGTACGACTTATATTGAAAGTACACATACTGATTACAGTTTGCTGTCAAGAGTTGTGATTACGATTCTGTTCTCTCTCGAAGATCCTTCGAGATCAGCTGAAGGGCTATCTTCAGTGAAGGCTTGGTTTTGTCAGGCGTAAAGACAGGTTTCAAAATTAGAAGGTAAAATAAACTGTAAATACTTTTTAAACACACAAAAGGCGTTCTTATAACTGCACAGAATCAGCCTAATGGAGTCGGTATACAGTCCTCTGTACCAGGATTAACGCCGATCGTGGGTGTGTCGCAAGAAACGCGAGATACGCGGCATCGCTTCGAACTTTTCATGTGTAACCAAATTGTAATCACAATTTTCTGCTGTATTTAAAAGGTGTGCTGTTCTTTATAATCGACAGCAACGTTTCCATTTTTATTACGAGTGATATTAAAACTGGCCTTTCTTTTTCTACACAAGTAACGATAAAATGTTAAGAATTGTTTAGTATTAGTTTCTTGAAAACGACAGAAATTTGTAAAACGCACTTTTAGTATGAACACGCATATCGTGATATTTCTCAATTGTAGCAATTCTAAAAAGGCTTATAGGGATTGAGTAGCAGATGACTTAGTCATTTCTTCTTCACATAGTGAAAAGAAATCTTATTGTGCTCAAATCTCACCTTAACGACGGAAGAGACGTTTTTGGCATTGTAAACAGCACAGTCTGAAGGCATCCACAGATAAAACAGCATGAAAACAGCAGAAAATGTACCCTTCATGACGAAGACAAATTACGCTCGAGAATTTCGAAGCTAAAGAATCCCACACAGAGACGATGCACGGCGTTTAATCGGAACGTATATGCTAACTGTAACTACAATGTTTTCTAATCATTTTACGAGATCTTTCTTGTTGGCGAGACAAAGACAAAATACTGCCGACCTGCCACGTTTCTGACTAACCCATAGCAACAGTTATTACAGTTATTCTTTTAATTATCACCGTCAACCAAAATTGACTCTAAGAAATTCTTAGTTTGGGGGGAATTTCTGTTCGAAACGCCTTATAAATCGTATTTATTCGGATTGGATTGTGATGAAAAAGGAAAATTTTGTTTTTATAATTGGTGGAGTTAATTGGTGGGATTTAAATGTATTTTTTATGTGCGAATAAACGCCAACTGGGATTTTCGGAAAGGCAAAAGCAGTGGCATTAGAGGAATTAGATTCTTTTCCCTACAATGTTCTGTCCTTGAATCTCCAGCTAAAGAATCTGAATAGATGAAACCGTTCTGAACTTTACAAATGTCCCTTTGAAGGGACCCAAACAGCGTGGAAAGCAAAAAATAACAATGATAAATAAATAAATAAATAAATAAACAAACACGTTAACAAACTTCGTTTGTGCATGAACTGGACGGACGATAACCTAAATGTACATGTTTGGGTTCATTTTATACCTAGGTGGTTTTATTTTTCGCTGTTATTCTGATATGCTTTGATATTATTAATACTTAAAAGTTGTTTTGCGTTTTAATTGTATTTTTTTTTTCGCTTGACGATCAAGGTGCATCTGTTCAACTGACTTTTTGAAGCCAGTAGCAGCGTTTTTATACTGAAGTTCATCTGCAGTCTTGTATGGTACTTTGAGTGCCAGAGAAGATATGTATATTTAAGTAAAACGCGACTCACAGACAGAATTAAAGGGGAAATGGTATCGCAGCGATCATGTACTTTCGCCTTGCTGCATAAGCGCATTATTTGCGATATCAGGTTGTTTTACAGTAAGCGGTTCCCTGGTCGATCAAACTGTGTTCAATTTGCTCTAATTGACAGAAAATAGAAGAAAGACATTAGTCACAGCAACAGTTATACTGCGCGGTATTCTAACCATATATTCGTTTGGCTCTCTTCATCAAGAATCACGAAAAGTTCTTCGATCTATAAAGTGTTTTCATTATTATTTTATTTTTCCCATTGGAACGAGGTTATGTGGGTTTCACATGATTTAGTGTCCTGTGTGTTCTGCGAATCAATGCATGAATCCGTAAAAAGCCAAATAGCTCAGTGCCAGTCCACATCAAAATGCATTTAAAATATATCACTGAATTTCTTAGCTACGCCAATAAGCTTGATCGATTTTGACTGTTAAAACCTCTTCTTTTCCTTTCAAAGCACTATTCGTATCAAAACTAAGTGAAAGAATTCCGTTGGTTTATTTTCTTTTGCGAATGTACATGTAAGATAACATTTGTTGCTCCTTTCGTGCGCGAAAGGTAATTAATGCTTGTCTTCCCTGAGTGGATGTGACGAAAAGCTGTTTTGTTATTAAACTTGAGCAAAACATTTCCGAGCCTTGGTATACGTAAACACAGTAGCTCACAGTGCATCAGTTGGCTGAACAGACCTATGTGAAGAAACTCGACAGCTACTGATTTACTAATGCTCACCAACGAAACGATATAGTTTTTAGGCCTTAAAAATTTAACTTTAACTCAAATGAAATCTTACCTGAACAGCAGTAGAAACATTTTTGTCATCACACACAACACAGTCTGAAGGCATCAACAGACAAAATAGAAAGAAACCCACGACACAAAACAAAACTTCCTTTCATCGCGAGGAAACAAATTTGTGTAAGCACTTGTGTGAGTTAGTAGAAAACCAAAAATAAAATAAAAGGTTTTTGTTTTGCGAACCACGGTGAGTAGTCAGAAGGAAGCTGACGTTTTTGAATTAATTGCTGCAACTTTTTCGTGTTTGAGAGTACAAAAGCAATGTGCCATGACCCGATGTCACTTTGATTGATACTCGCTCCGCATTATTGGCTAGTCATAATGACGTTTTGGGAATTTATGATAAGATTGTGCTCAGACGATATAATCAAACTAAAAAAAGTGTAGTGTTTTTGTGCCGCGCCAGACTTCGGAAATGGAGTAATCGAGCGAAAAGGGCACGCGAGTGAGCATGAAAATCACCTTGCGCGTGTAAACGTGACTCGAGCGTAACAAGCCACAAGTGCGGTAAGAGTCCGACTCACCTCACTCGCGCGTCACGTTTTCACGCGGCAGGCGATTTTCGCGCTCGCTCGTGTATTCTATTTGTTCGACTATCCGTGAGCAGAAAGATAGACTGTTTGTCATCTAAATCTTATGTCACTACGTAATGCAATTTAGTTTATTTTGGGTTGAGTAATGCCAACGTAAAGTAGTCGATTGAGGATCATGTTAATTATATATTACTATAATCATCGATTACTCTAAAAGAAAATTGTTGAAACACTAAAACGACGTCAGAGACTGTGTTTTCAATGTGTAAAAAATATGAACGACCGTTATGATTTAACAAATAGTGAAGAAAAAATACAAAGCCCGGCCTTTCTCTACCATTTTAGTAAACAAAACCAAAACAGGTAGCAAACAAAATTTGATAATCACAGCATTTAACTTTCTATTCCTTTGTCTGAAAATTTTCTTGCCCGCTTCTCAACAAATCTACGGTTCCAAATTTTCGCATACCAGTTACTCTCGGATAACTTGTGTGGAAAATTGACAAAAAGGTGTCCTAAATTTTCACCGTCTCTTCTCATAGCTCAAACTGCTCTATATATCTGATTCTCATTTTACAGGTGGCTCATTTCGGTGTAATGCCTCACATGATGACCAGGAGTGCAATCACATGGGAAGAGAAGACTTGCGCGATCATGCCCTCAAAGGTCGGTAACTAATATTCCATTGTTTCCAACAGTGGTCCGAGTATAGTCTCATCCATGGTACACGTGGTGCTTCCCAACGGAGCTTACAATATTTATGTCAATGGCAAACACAACAGTCCGCTTTACCGCTTCAATGCTGAAGCAACACTTGTTCCCAGGCGCTCAGCTTTTCTGGTCAATCTCTATTAACGAAGAGTTAGGGGACGAAATTGCATCAAATGGAGCCAAACATTCTAGTCCCCAGAGCCACATATCCTTCTTAGCTGACAGCATCTGGGCACGAGGAACACTTTGCCATATAGAAGCCAAACAGACAACACACGGGTATTTCCATTCATCACTTTCTACAGCAGGTATCTTTGAAACGAACGGCGGCAGAAAGAATCCAAAGTTAATACAAATGAAACATGTTTATCTGACAGCCCAATTAGCTAGGAAGATGGTTTTGATGGCACGTTACATTCCAGCAAGGACTGCTATCTTGTGCTACATAGCTAAGTTTGACATAACCCGATGAATTTCTTTCATTTTATCATACCATAACGCGACAGACACAACAATACGCCATATTTTTAATTACAAAAAATAATAAAAATAGCAAATACAAAATTTGTTTCACTGAACAAACACAAGTACTGATAAACAATTTTAGTAACACAGTTCCGTTCGCAGCATATTTACATCGAATAAATATCTGTGTTACACCTTATTACCTTGCTGTTCGTCACGCCCTGCTTGCTTACTTGAAGTACAGACAAACAAACTTGTTTATGGGTAATCTGTAGCTAAAATTTCTATTCTTATCTTGCTTGTTTTGCAAACAACTCGAACTGTCTTCTAAATCTGTAATGCGCAGCTGCCACACTGCACATGGTTCTTGAAGAAAATTACCAATGGCAACTCTGTCTTTACAACTGTTTGTAACACAATTCACTTAAACCTAACCAGGTGCAGTTGAAAGTTTAAAATATCTCGGGTTTTTACCATGCAATAAACTCTGTGAGAACTTGTAAGATCTTCGAACGCTAACACGCTGGCGAGGCACCACTGAATGGTTACTTTCCAACATGAACTGCGGGCTCAGTCACGTGTTTGGGACGCAATTTCGACATATAAACGCTTCATGTACCATCTTCAGAGCAGGACTGAGAAATTGTTATACGGATTCATATTCCTTCTGCCAGTCCTTATATTTATCCTTCAGCTGTCTAGCGGATGGTTTGGTATGTTTTAGCGCTGCTTCAACATCATCTGTGCTCACGGGTTCAATTTCTAGTTTGGGCAGCGGCGTCGCACGTCCGTCTTCTCCCACTACATATAAAATGACACAGAAATTTGACTATTATAAATCGAAGGGTGATGTTTAGAGAATATTAGCGGATGTGGCATATTTTCGAGAGGGTACGATAGTAACAAAACTTTGCAATTTGAAAAGGGTTGGAGTTGTAGTTGGGTGGTTTTTACGACATTTGTTTTAAAATAACGAACGTAGCGCTCCCTGACCGGTGTATAAAACCTATCCTCAAACAAGAATAGTGCATGAGCCAGAGGGGTATGAATGGTACCACTTAAGGGGACAAAGAGTGACGTACATTTTTGGAAAGCTCTTTACCCTTAGTAGAAGAATATATGTGATAGCATTGCCAAAGTGTCATCCTCAATGATTTTTCAAGGGGTGGGGTGAGTAAAATTTTTGGTCCTATCCTACACTTCCAGTTAATCATGAACTTCTACTGGCCTACCCATCTAGGGTGTGGAGATTTATCTTCTGCAAAATAAGTACAAAACGATTCTTTTTTCTTTGCGATCCTGTGATGATAATTTTTATGCACTAAAAAGTTTTTATGAGCCTTCAGTTCGAGCTGCTGACCACTTTGCCTCGTGTCATAGCCACAAGTGGAGTTGTTTCACGTAAGCTGGGGTTTCTCATGAAGAAACGGTAAAAATGCATAACTGACCCTTTTGACGGTTGAAGTGTGAAGTGAAGAGATTCAGGTAAGACTTTTTATTGAAATATCAGGCAATTTTTAAGTTAGGTATCGGGTTAAAGAAAAGCTTCTTTTGGAAAAGGAATTTGAAAGCCACAGGCCTGCAACCACAGATATTACAAATGTCATTGACAAGTGTTCTGCTCACATCCGACGTTCCATTACGGATATGAAGTATACCAAAGTATACCACCCCATGGGCAATTCGTCGAGGACATGTTGTACCAGACAATTTCCCAGTTCCAGAATGCCTAGTCAGATTCTTTACTGGAGTCCTCCTTGGCGACTGCACGTCACCGCAGCTAATCCGTCTACAAGAAAACAGATGTTGATGAACTCTTTCAGCCAACATCTCATTTATGCAACATCTGTGGCCAAAGCAGACCTCCTAAACACATTCTGTTGTCTTATGGGATGAAAACGCTGACTGAAAATGTAAAATTAATACAAATGCTGAATAGACTCGGACATGGTGTGTCCTACTGTCAGCTCGAAAAAAATGACACAGGTTTGTGCCTTCAAAAGATGGCACCAACTAAATCAGAAGGTGGTTTTTCCAGGGACTACTCAACGCACCTATCGTGTTCCCCAACCTGGCATGGGACAACATCGACAGGTTAGAGGAGACACTCACAGGAAAGGGAACCACTCACCGTGTCAATGGAATTGCTGTCTGACTCAAGGTATACGCACCACAACCCCCCAGTATGCAGCCTCCAGTTATCAGCAAACGATAGCAGAGGACCATCACGCAGAAAGTTAAGCCTCTAGCCGAATCCATCCCAGGAGACAGGGTAGGACCACAGCCCCTCAGAACAGCTACGATTGATTATGGTGGCCAGGAACAGATTTCTAGAAGAAAGTACCTACTTTGGCTTATTGCAAGACTGGTTAAAGGAGACAAACAGCGGATCCCAAGCTGGACAGGCTTTAACATCAAGTTTCATAGCCATGAACCGGTTATGAAAGATGTTGTTGGATATCTTCCTACAATTAATGCTCCCGTGACTCAGCTATCCACAGTCAATTAGTTCTTGCGTCATTCAGAGGATATCAGGAAGAGTTTAAATCTACGTGAGATTGTGGTTGTCATAGACCAAGCACTTTACGCCAAAGCTTGTGAGGACGCCTGGAAGCACAAAGATCTCTATGCTGAAGTTCTTCTCAGGCTAGAAACTTTTCGTACAATTTTCAACCTTCTATCCGTAATTGGCAAACGGTTCCAAGACGCTGATTTGCACGATATCTGCACTGAATCAGGAATAATCGCACAAGGTTCATTCTCAGGCATCCTCGAAGGAGATGTACAATCGTGCGGTTCGAGCTCATCAGTGCATCTACAAGGCCCTACTTCGGGTCATCTGGAAACAGATCATTGCCTAGGAAACGAATAACTATCCAAATAAGCTGATTCACCTACGCGCAATCCACTTTGAGGCTGAAGAAATGGCTGAAACCTTCAGTGTGTCGCAGTACAATAACGTCTTGAACAGCGAGTCCTTGTTGCAGGTGTACCAACTGTGGAGTCAATACCTGGAGCATCTCCGCCACGAGAATAGCAAGTTGTCCGCCTTTTGGATGTCCTACATCCACCTTGTTGGGGATGTGCTGTTAGGCCTCATCCGTGTATCCGGAGAAGGTAACTTGTTACTACATCTCTATGCGGTTCATCATATGATCCCATCGTGCTTTGCATACGACAAGTTCAATTATGCAAGATATCTGCTGGTGTACTACGCTTAAATGGCGAACCTTCCAATGGAACATCCTGATGTACATTGGAATTTTATGGAAGGTCATTTTTTTTATGCAGCTAACTGGCAAGAGTCCGTTTGGGAGGTTTCTCGTGAATCACACCATGGAGGTAACTGTCAACATAGACACAAAGACGACAGGGATTGTGACAATATTCAGCTTAAAGACCGGCGCTGTAAATAGATATTACCTTACAGCAGAGTACCGGTGTGCTTTTTTCGATCAGCTGAGTGTAAAGTACAAGCAAAGCGACCTCAATTTCATCACGATGAGATGCAATCACCGAGAATGCCTAAAGATGAAAAGCAAGTACTGGCAGTTGAAGCTGTCATGGAGAGCTGGAATAATCCATTCGTAGGAAATCAAGACCTCAACAGCATCTCGACAGCGGAAGAAGCTCCTGGGATATTTCATACGACTTACTTCACGCCTGTGAGATTTGAGAAAACGAATAACAGCAATTCAAGGAGGAAAAGCTTCAAAGCTCCCCTCCCAAAAAGAAGTTTTACGATCTTGTGAAGTTGAAAAAACTGAAGATGTTTACGTCACTCAGTAAGAAGAAAGCAGTCTCGTCTCAGGGAAGAACCAGGATACTCAAGGCCGACAGATCTCTTTGTTTTTAACTTCGAGAGAATAATAATTACCGGAAAAAGTCGGAAGATTGAAGTAAAGGACATGCTGCAACATAACCTTGGTCCTATGCCTGCTTGGGCATTGACGTCGACAGCAGAGGATTTTCCTCCGAAGAGCAACAAGGCGGCATTGGCTACTTAACTGCGAAAGAATGTCCAGCTAGCTGACAGTTCACCAAATACCTTAGCTACGGTTATAGATGGGATGGCTCTCGTACAGAAAGTGAGCGTCGAAAGTACCCAAATCGCGTTTGGAAGCCTGGCATCCCCCTTGATGGCCATGGTCTTACTTGAAGGCTTAGATAGCAACAGGATCAACTTCGTTTTCGACACCTATTAGGAAAATTCCATTAAGAATACAGAAAGAAGCATGCGAGGGGAAGTGCCTAGAGTGCAAGTAGTGAACATAACCGCCCCACAGCTGATTAAGCAATGGAAGAAGTTTCTGAGCCAGGCGAAGAACCAAACAAGCTTAATAAGGTCGAGGAATGGCAAACTGAGCAGTAAGTCCAGAGAATTCAGCGGAATAGAAAAGAGCTGTATGTCACCTGTGAGGAGAAATGTTGGAGGAATTCTGGAGACAGAACAGTGGAAGTGCTGGAGTTATGCAGCTGCCAAGAGGAGGCTGCCACTCGTCTACTGCTACGTGCAAGGTGGTTATGACGTAGTGGTGGTCAGCTCAGAAGATATACCGATGTGTTAGTTCTACTTCTGACCTTTTCCAGTTCCACTGATGCCAGTTAGTTCCAGAAATGCGGTACTCAGACACACACAAGGTTGATTGACATTAGTAAAGTGGTTGCTACTATCGGGGAAGATGTTTGTCAGGCTCTCGTTCGTCTTCATTCCTTCACCTGATGTGACACAGTTGGTGCTTTTGCTGGTAAAGGCAAACTCCTCGCCCTAAAGATTCTCAAGTCAGACAATGATGCAAAACAAGCATTCACTGAGCTGGGTCAATCCTGGGACCTCTCGGAAGACCTTTTCCGGAGCATCGAGAAGGTGACCTGCTCTTTCTACTCATCTGGGGCAAATGCAAGTGACGTGAATGATCTTAGATACAATCTTTTCTTTGTAAAGAATGGAGAGATTGAGTCCTACCAGTTACCACCTTGCAAAGACTGCCTGCAAAAGTATACCATGCGGGCAAACTATCAAGCGTGTATTTGGAGGGGCAGTCTGCAGTGTAGCCCATCAATCCATGTCTCAGTTGGATTCGGATGGAAGATGAGAAGCTCAGCAGAAGACCAGTCAAGTCTAACAATTGACTGGATGCTCCCGAGGCGGTGCTGGAGCTTCTTGCATGTAGATGTCCCAGACCGTGCAGACTTTCAGACTGCGTTTGCACGGAGAACGTCCTAACACGTACACAGACTTGTGCTGACCGCATGATCGTGAAAACCAAGCCGCACAGGAGGATGTGAAAGTCATTGTTTATGGAGATAGCGAAGAGGAGGATGAAGGTGGTTACTGAGAAGTCCGCTTATGTACCCGATACTCCACTGTTATGTTCATCGGCCACTGTCCAGGCCTAACTGTCAGTTTCAGGGATTTTTAACTTGTTCATGCATTGAAGAAGTGAAACACAGTTGACTAGCAGTTGTTCCATTTGAATAAATCTGAACTTAGAGTGAGACTCTGGCACATGAAGATTAATGGCTACTCAAGAACCAAATAACTGTGCGAAAGCATGTTTTACTGTGCTAAAATCAAGTCCAGAAAAGAGCAGTTTTCAATTGACTGTTGAAAGTAATGTACATTTGCTTTGGTTTTGCCTTACTTTGCTCTGCGGTTGGTTAAAAAAAAAAAAACAGCGCCACTTTCTCAACCAATCAAAAGTGAAACCAAAACCAATTCCAACATGCTCGCAATCGTTTCGTGCTTGGCGTCGGTTACAGGTATTTGCTTGTCGTTCTGATTGGTTCATTGTGTTGATTGTGTCTGTTATAATTGGCAAATCACAACGATTTATTCACTCAATTCACAAAAATACATAAATTATGTATTGCTCATAAATTATGTTATGTATTATATATTGGTCAGAGTAACTGCTTTTGTTTTGCTATCATGGCACTCGGCTGTAACACGTGACAGTAACTTATTGACTGCCTCAAACAAAACTATTAAAAAGAAACTTCATATTTCATGATAACACTTAGTTCTATTTCCATTTTTCATGGCAATTCAAATTAGTAGGAGCAGATGTGATTTACGCAATCCAATTAAATAGCAAAATTTGACCTATTGGCGGCGATAGGCCACTTTGTTTAGTTCGAGTGAAATCTAGGAGACTGGGTATTAGTTATCAAGGATGCCAAAAAGTGAAATTTTGTTATCACAGTAGACACTTTTTTGGCTTTAGAGTACTGTGATAATGATCTCTAGCAAGTAGGAAAAGATTAAAACATAAAACAGTGTAATATTATCGAATAAGAAAGCACTAGAAAAAAAGAATGCGTTTTCGACCATTAAAGCTCACGTGACCAGTCATGTGATTACACCCTGTCCAAAAGTATTCATTAAAATGGAGTACTTGTTGACTGGGCTTCATTTTTGACTTGTTTATTAAGTCGTTTCGCCAGTTCCGTACAATAAAGTAAGTAAATAGTGTTGGGAATGCCATGTTTAATTCTCACGTTAGAAAATGGCCCAAGGGGGGGAGGGGTAAGAAAAAAGTGTCATTTTCCCCCTGAACGTGACACAATTGGCAATGTTATCACTCGGAAATGTAAACTAGGGATGTTGACCTACATCACCATGGACATTAGCGTTTGTCCTCCTGAGTGGTACCAATCGGCCAAATTTAGGGTCCTGGCTCATTCACTAGAATATAAATTGAAACTACACACGTCACGATGGTGTTTCGATCGTTTTTCGGCTTCTCCTAATTTACATGATTCTCTCCGAAAATCATGGACGGCCATTATATGTAAATACAGTCTAGAGCATCATAAGACAAACAAAAAGATAAACAAACAAACAAAAAAGAAAAACAAACAACGAAATCCCCACCCGTTTGATGAGTCTCCAGAAGATCGAATATTTTTCTGACTTTTCTCATGGCCGCTTCTTTACAAAGAAGTCTAATGTCCGAGCCAGAGTATCCTTCTGTGCGCTAAAGAGAACAAATAACAGTAAACTAAGAGAAAAAAAGGAAAATATTTCAAATCTACACCAAACGTTCCCACTCATTCAAAAGGGTACAACGAGGACTCCTGAACACAAACTTGAACGTACCGTTGCCAGTTGTTCATAGTCGATCTCTGTTTTGATCTCAACACTTCCCTCAACTGAGTGGATTAATGGAGGCAAGTACTGCTTCAACATGGCCTCCCTGGCCCCCAAACTCGGAAGGTCGACAAGGATTCGCTTTTCTAACCGACGCAGCATGGTGTGATCCAGCTCCCTAAAAATCAAAATTAAAATTCTTCTTTACGCTCTTCACAAATATCGTCTAATGCTAGGAGGGGAAATAGGTTAAAAAGTCTTCCTACGGTGTTTTTTATCCTCTATAAGGTGGGTCTAACGTTTGAGTGCATGGAAGAAAGCCTGGTGTGACGATTCAAACGAGAACTACTGAATAGGACTGTCCTTGAGCGCTCTTTGTTGTGAAATTCTAAGCTAACACCAATCTGAAGCTGGGGTACTATAAGTAAATATTATTTCGTAAGGTTGCTAGAGATTGCAAGTCTTCGGATGACATCTTATTTCATTAAAGGAACTATGTCACGGCGTTTTCATTCATTTTTCTGATCTGACAAAATTATTTTCTCATTAACGGAACCCTTAAAATAATAGTTTCCTAAGTTAGAAAAACACCAAAGAAGTAATAATTAGCCAAAACTAAACAAGGATGGTTACGACTGAGGGAGATTAAGACTGATTACGAATGACAAACTTGAAAAAACTTGCCAGCTTTTTCAAGTTGCGTTATCCATGAGGTAGCTCCTTTAAGTACGAGCTCACAAATAAAGGCGGCGTGCATCAAGCAGTGCATCCCAGTGGTGTTATGATGGTGGTGCTCATAATGCTGTAGTAGATGGTTCTAACCTTGGAAACTGTAGAAACGAAACTCTAGTGTGATCGCTCACATAAAAATACCAAGCAGTATTTTTCTAAGCGCCGTCTGTATTCCAGTTTCCTCCCAGATAGAAAGTTTGTCAAAATAATACTTTTTTTTATGTTCATGGAAACTAATCCGTTTGTACTTTACCAGGGTAGATTGGAAGCAGCCAGCAGGAACACTAGATCATCTGAGCGCGCTAAACCATCCATCTGTACTAGGAGTTCTGTCTTCATTCGCTTGCTTCCCTCATGCTCACTTCTGGAAAGGACAACAACGATTTAAATTACTAGACTACATACAGTCCCAGTCCTTGCGCTCAGAGATACAGAAGTCGAGCCGCAGCAAGAGGAACTCGCGAGCGCGTAGGGCGCCTACACAAGTTGCAAGCTGTGTGGTACTACGTAAATCGGTCCGCATGCGGACATGGGATGAGCGTAAACTTTTGTGGTAATAATATTATAGATACAAAACACTGTGATTGCTATTTAAAAAATTCCTAAAGAACAGGATTTCACAGTTCATGAACGCCAAAACATTTCCACACGTTAGGAGCGTGACAGGACGTTTTGGTTGACATGTAGTCGTGCTTACTTTCGGAAACTCTCGACTCGCACACGGTTAGCATTTTGAAATGCTCGCTAACTCAAATCAAAAGCATTTTTCGTTATTTTTAGTTTCGTTTCGGTACCCTTCCGATAACTCGATATTTCTGAACGTTTTACTCGTGTTTTACTAAACGGTTCGAGTTATCAGGATTCTTCAATGGCCAATCTTGACAAGTAACGTTTTGTGTGACTAGTACCTTTCCTTATTTAATAATAATAATAATAATAATAATAATAATAATAATAATAATAAACATTTATAGCGCGCATTTTCTATGTGAATATATTCAAATGCGCGTTACAACGAAATATGAAACAAATCAAACATAACATGTGCGTTATTTTGTGCGTGTCTGGTTCGTCGTGCATGACAAATGTACATGAGAGCACGCTTTTTCAGAAAAAGGCATCGCTTCTGCATTACCTCGTGGAACAAAGAGTCAAAACAAAATTCAAAAATATAATGATAAAGTCAGAGACAACGCGCGTGCTGACATAGGGTGAGCCGTGCTGCGCATGCTCATTCAAAAACCTGTCACAGCAGCCCTACACTGCCTGAATGTGATCTCGTTAAACGTTAGGAAGGAAAACTGTTTTCTCTCCTTGCACAGTCAGTTTGTAATGACTCTACATGTCTCAATCCCCAAAAAGGAACGGTCCAAAAATACCTACATGTTAAATACGTAAAAACCTCCCCCCCTCCCCCTGTTCCTCTTTGACTCATCAACGACTCCAGTTCATCCAAAAATATCGTGGATGGCGCATGGAAGCGGGCAAGCTCAAATAGAACCTACAAAAGAAAAAAGAACAAGGCGTCAAGCCTAGTCCCTGTTTCCTTAGACAAGACACTTCACTCCACTGTGTGTCTCTAC
This sequence comes from Siderastrea siderea, assembly GCA_964030785.1. NCBI lineage: Eukaryota > Metazoa > Cnidaria > Anthozoa > Scleractinia > Rhizangiidae > Siderastrea > Siderastrea siderea. Next base: position 56,216,245 of record OZ034966.1, on the reverse strand, counting down.
AACCGGTTGTGTTAAAGTCTGCATTGGCGACGTACTGGGGTAACCTTACGATGGACTAGCATCCCATCCAGGGGGCGTAACAATACTCTTAGTTACTTCATGCTACAGAAACCAGGTGAAGCTCTGGTCGTATGGGTCACATGCAGCTTGACGTGTGCAACTTTACCTTTAACCTGTGACTAAACATGTACAAGGAAAAAAGAGGTTCTTAAGATTTGTTTCTTCCAGACTGGTTTCACACCACCATGTTCAATAGCGAAACGTACAGTATAAAGTAAGTCAGAAATACCCTAACAAGTTTCTCTGAGTCCCCTCTCCACTTGCTGACAATGGAAGAAGCTGAAATGTTAAAGAAGGTTGCCTTGCATTCGGTAGCCACAGCTTTGGCCAACAGTGTCTTGCCAGTTCCTGGAATGAATTGCAATACAAATAGAGTCAGTGCTGACAGCTTCTAGAGAATGAGCAACACTTGACTAACAAAGCACGAAATAAAACTACACATATCGGCAAGTAGCCTGCAAACGCAGACGTATTTCCGGCGGTTGTTTCTCTCCGCCGAAAGGCGGAGAGAAACAATGTTACAATGTAAAAAGTCAGACCTGGCGGTCCATACAGCAAAAGCCCTTTCCATGGTGACAGAATGCCAGTGAATAATTGAGGATACTGAAAACCAAAAGAACTTGTATGAGACGATAATAATTAAACGCAGTGATGGTTAAAACAACTAACAAAAATAATATGATTGTGACTCCCCAGTGAAAAGGTGGTTTATGAAGGCATTTTTTTAATACATGTAAGTTCTCTTAAACTCCGTGTTTCAAACAGACATTTCAATCCCATTTCTGTTGGTGCTACCGGGTACAAAAATATTTGGGATAAATTTGCAGACCTTCTCTTAGCTAATTAGATTGAACTCGAACCGAGTAACCTTCGGCTTTGCTTTTTATTACCATATTTTAGACATATTTCACACGAAAACACCAAATGCACAGCACTATCTACTCACAAAACAAGGTCCGTTTTTCATGGGAGCTGAGTCACATTGGCGTTGAAAGTACAAAGAGCACATAAACCACACACTGACCACACCTTTATTGGGTAAACAACTGCTTCCTTGACAAGCCTCTTAGCGGCGTCCAGTCCTATGATGTCATCCCACCTTACATCAGGATTATGAAGGTAGATATCCTGTTGAAACAATATTCAGTTTAAGGGAATGTTAGCTGTTCTCATCAAAACTTCGGAAAGCCAAAAATACGTTTGCATCAACAGAAACCTAGAAATAACGGAACAAGATTCGTTGAAATGACTCTATTAAAGTACTGAAACTGCTGATGCAGTGGGTGTTTTAGGCTCTAGTTGATAAGGGACTCCAACTTCAGAAAATTAGGCCATTTTTCCCTTTTTCAAGTTCCATGGTGAGTCTTGGAAAATCGTTAAGAACGTATTACGGCCTGTATGTCCCTCCAAGGATTCACTTGATTTCTTCTTCGATTTCGTCTTGATGATTGAGGACCATTTTGTGTTGGAGCAAATCTACATTGTTTTAATTAGACTGTATAGCGCTGGTTTGACCAAACACAGGTATAGATCGCCGTGACAAGCGCTGCATTAATTGTGAAGGATTTCATTGTACCCTGCTAATTACTGATGCCAAATCTCTCCATTCCCCGGTGAGTCCAGCAAAATCCACCTAGAGGCTTTAAAAGTCTGTCCTGCAGCAAAGAGAAAAATAAACGCAATTCTATGCAAATTCGAAGAATCACGGATGTAAAAAAAAAAAAAGAAGAATCGCGAATGTGCAACCTAGGTTTGAATTTAATTAATTAATTTTAAGGTGTGATACGGGGAGAAAATGTCATGGTAGGAAGGGAAATGTGCTCTCTTTAGCAGGCTTTGCAGGCAGAATGCGGGAAAGTTTCGAAATCTATATTGGCAAGTGGGATTAAACCAGCGAATACCACGACCCCAGTCAAATTGCATTACGCCAACGGAACCGTAGGTTCAGATAAATATTTCTGACTGAAACAGAAGATTTTGAAAATGGCCTTTTGAATCCTCAATCGACAGTTAGCGTCTTTTGATAACGTAATTAGGCAGCCTCTGTTCTAGAACCTGCAAGAGAGGAGAAGGCAAAGAATACCTTCAGCTGAAAAAGAACTGCGACAAGAAGTGATGTGAAATGCAGAGCCCGAGATTGAAATGAGTGGAGGAGATTGTACACATTTGAAGAAGCCCTATGGGTGGCCGGGAGCAAAGGGGATAGAGTTGACTGCATCTACATGTGTCTGCTGTATAGGTGTATTCAAAATTCAGTTTCATACGTTTTCTTGCTAGTTTTACATGTACTGCTGTAAATACAATTTACAGTGTAAATAAGTTTCCGTAATGACAGTACTTACTGAAGGATCAGTTTCTGCATTATAGTCTCCTTTGATGGCATTATTTAGCATCGCTCTCATGTCAATTATGACATTCTGTAAAACAGCCAAAAAAAAAATAGAAACTTATTTTTAAACTTTTTCTCCTCCAAGAGCACTTACCTTTGAAACTCGCATTTCAATAGCACTACTTAGTAGCGTTCAAACTTTGAAGGTTATCACCAGGTATTTGCATTATTGTCTTAAGTACAGTTGTACTTACCTTCCCGTGAGGGGCTTGGTTGGATGGATTCTTAGGTACAGTGTTTGTTATTGACGTGCCTGCCAGGTTTAGATCTGACGACACCACCGTTGGACTGTTACTGCCCGGAGGGGAGCTGTTCTTCTAAAATAAAAAAGTCAGGAAAAGTCAACAAAAATATTGGCAAATACAAGTCATGTATGACTTTGTATGTCGTCTTAATACACGAGCTTACTGAACAAGGAGAAGCAAATTAAGTGTTACAGTTAATTGTAAAATTAAGAGACATCTTTTTTATAAGCTTTTCGTTTCAATGAATAGTGATCGTAAAGAGTTATTAATTAATTATATTTATTCTCACCCGATGTGCCTTCTGTTTTGAGTTTGACGTTGTCTTTCGTTTGCCATCGCTGCTTGGTCTCTTGGATGAGTTCGGGGACTGTATGTTATCTGATCCAGTCTGACCATTAATGCTTGGCAGAGACACTGAGCTAGTGCGAGAGCTACCAAAAAAGAAAGATCGTTAGGGGAGCCTAACAGTTTTTATGTCGTAACTTTTTATAACTGCCATAAGAGAAGTACAATACACTTGTACAGCTGTAGTTCACAATTAAGCTATCCCACAGTATGATTTGAAACCCAGTTTCACAATCATATCAAGATTGATCAGTAGAATTCCTAACATCAGCAGCAGGCACAGATCCACACCGGTTTCCACCGCTTTGGGGAAATCAGTCATATTTTTATGATTTTTTTTTCCACTTTTTTTTTAAATGAAAATAAACTTCAAGTTTTGATCTCGAAAATGTGGTACTTACATGTAACTAAAACTTAAAAAATAATAATAATAATTTTTTAAAAAGTAGACGTTTTTGTGATTTCTGGGTACAGTCACACGCATTGGGTCAGCTCTGGTGGGAAAGGTACTGTGTGACACATGATCACCTACAAGACTTATGCAAGATGTTTATAACATTATTACTTGTTTTCAGATGAACTTTAACCTATTGTTTTTCCACAAAGAAAAAATTAAATTTTGATTGGTCAGAAATTGGCATTGAAAACCATCAGGATAATAACACATTTGTCAATTAGAGATCTGTATTTAACATTGTTAAAAAAATTAATCCATTCATTGGCAACTGGCAAGTAAATTAACTTGATGGCAAGCCTAAAATAAACACTTTATGACAGATAATGTCAACATGGGGTTAGAGATGCATTAATATTTATTTAATTGTAGATGACTCTAAATTACAGTACCTTCCGGACAAAGCCTTTGGTTTCGTAGGTTAACACTCTGCTGAATCAGCTGAAATGAAAAGTACAAATAGAAATAGTTCCAAGCTAGTCAGCTTGTTATTATTATCGTTTGTATTAATGTAGATATTTATTATAATATTATAATTTATTGTCATCAAAGCTGTCACCCCGCTTGTAATCCAGTCTGTAAAAGCATCAAATCATTTCATCTATTGGATAAGATCTCTAGATTCCCCAAATTAAAAGATTTGTTAGGATGGTTTTGTGCTTTCTTGTTGGTGAATTAACAGACAAATTGGAACGGACCTCATCAAGGTGCTCAATTAGATTTTAAAATTATACAGTAACAAAGGAATACCAGTAACAGAAATTGGGGGAAACACCAGAATGTTCAAGTTGATATGCATGTAGGGTGTATGATTGAAGTATAAGATGTCAACCAAAATAAAATAAAAAAATTATTTTAAACTTATAGGTCTGAGGAAACCAAACTGGAGCATGTGCAAACATCACTCAGAAACAACAATGGCTGAGAATGTGTGCAGCAAGGAAACATAACATTTGTTTCCAGCTCATTGACATTTGTACATCCAAGAAACATTTTCAGTAACAATAGAAAATGTTCCCACAACAATGTTTCCTCATTTGCAGGGCCTCATGTCAACAGCTGTACAACATTGACAGTGTTCATACATGTAAATTACAACAAATATCCAGCATTTTTGTCACCCCTGCATCCTGTGTCTCTGATGCATAGAAATCCTAAAGTCTGCAAACTCAAATTAATATGGAATGCGTCCTTCAGGACACACAAATGCAAGCATGCCATGATCAATCAAACATCCCATTTGTGTAATTCTCAAAAGAGAAAAATATCGGTTGGCTCTAAAAATTAATATACCTAGAAGTAATTTCTCAGGGGAAAAATACAAGTTTTTCTACTTTCATTATTAATAAATTAATTACTTTTCATGGGGTGAGTCCCAGGGACTCACTAATGGCAAATTGTAACAAATCACTGAATATCATAGTTTTCATAATTTTTCTATTCAAATGGAATTATCATTATTTTGATTTTACTTACCACTTGTCACCTTCTTTTTGATAACTTTTGGTGGTCGATTAAACTTAACAAAATGGTATGATTCAAATTCCTAAAAGAAAGGAAGAAAGAAGAGAAAACATGTATGCCAGTGCAATAATTTAAATTTACAGGAACTTGGTTTTACCAGGCTCTCCTTTTGTATCACTTTTGGGCCACTACTTTAACATTACTAACTGTTCCTTCCTACCATATGCAGGCTGATCCATAATAATCATGCAGTACATATGTAAAGAGTTGTGATGAATGAGCTACATGTACAGTAAAGCACTTTTTTACTACTATAGAAATGTTTCAAGAAATGTGGGCACCATGAGGTCTCCATATTGCATGTCCCCTGCAAGTGTGTTGGGTGCATTCCTCATTGAGTAACAATGCGTGTTGGCTATGTCGCGCGTGTGTGTACCACTGAATTAATGCATGTGAATCTTGGGACACTTTATGAAAGAAATAGTCAAAAAATAATAAAAAATAGAATAAATTAATTAATTAATCAATTGAATTCAATAAAGTTAAAGTATGAAATAATTCTTCTGTGTTAAAAATTACACTGTATAAATAAAAACTAAACCTGGGGTTATGGTGGCATCTGAACCCCGGTAGAATTCCTACAAAGGATCTTAATAGCACCCAAACTGATAGGATCCTAACTTCTCCCCAAAGGATCATTACTAAGGGTTCTACAGTATGTCTAGGATCTGGAATGATCTTGTAGGATGTATAGGATTCTTGGCAGGATCATGAATGCAAAGATTTTACAGGGTCCTGAACAGGATCCTATAAAACATGATTACATCTGTAGGATTCAAAATGAGAAAATAATCCTCTCAGATGTACGCAATTAACCCTTTCCCGCCCAAGGTAAATGCCAAGTTTTCCTAAATTGGCAATGATGAACTGGTAGACCCCATGTGATATACCATTTGAAAGGTAATTTCACACTAAATAAATTTCACACTGTAAATCACACCAACAGGGATGGAGGATGTCTCAGATTAGACTGAGTAGTGTCCAAAATGAAAAAAGAAAAACGTTTAAAATTTTCCTATTCCTCATACATATTGAGTATACCCCTAAACTATAGCAAGCTAAATTTGCAGCTCTCGGTGCACTGCTTGTTGTCAGATATCAACTTGAACCTAAAATTACAAAGGGTAAATGTTCCAAAAGTTGGAGGGGTGGTAAATCAAGTCACATATAGGAGGGGGGTTCAATTTTATGCCTTCATTATGCAGATCTTTCCAAGATCTTTTGGTTGTGCAAATTTCACTCAAAGTGACCAAATATTGAGCATGTAATGGCATCTTGTGCCAGATGGCACTCTTGGGCATTAAAGGGTTAAAGAAACTGCGATTAAGCCTGAAAAAAAAATTCAAGGCTTTGGATGGGATTTGAACTTGTCACCTTCACGCTGCTGGTGAGATGCTCTAACCAACTGAGCTACCAAGGCCTCATACGTTGGGTGCAATCAATTGTGAATTCAGATACTTTGGGAAGTGAATAAATGAGATGACAATGAATATACGATATATCATATCTGTGAACTGTGGAAATGTAATCAAAGAAAGAAAATCAATCCTCTCAGTGATGTGCAATTAAAGTGGTGGTATAATAATGATGGGTATTTGAACCTCTCACTACAGTCATTCAGGGCTGGCATGTAATCATTAAAATTGGGTATATTTTGACAAAATGATCTCAAACTGTACCTGTAAAATCGTTGGTAAGTCAATATTGTCACAGACTTCAAATTTACTCAGACTAGTTCCTCCTTCTTTCTCTAGAGCATGAGCTGAATCAACATAGCTATAACAAGGTAAAATGTACTTTACATGGAGTAATGGCCATAATCTGATTTCTCTGAAATGCCTCCGAGTGATTAATACAGTATCCACTTTTTAGTGTGACACCAAATTCAATACAATGTAAATTTGCTAATGAATTTGATTTCCATTGTTCTCTCAAGGCTCTAGTCTTCCCTTTTGAGGTAACAAACAATTACACCCATATATGAAAGCTACTGCTCTGCCTGATTTGTATGCAGAACCACCTCCCTCCCTCCCCACAACCCTACCCCTATTCCCTAGAAAACTTGGAATTTGAGCCCTAGTGCCCCCTACCCTCAGATTTCCATGTAATCCTTTCAAAGGAACCCTCCTGGTTTACAAATTTTCTGTAACCCCTCCAGCTTATTCCCCTACGCTCTCAGTTTAACAATTTTCCTTCACTTTGACCCACAGAGGTGTCTATCAGTAAGAAGCCAATAAGAATATTGGCATGATTCCCAAGTTTTGGCAGGGTTATCGTCATGGCACTGATGTGCCTTTCCTGGTGCAGGAGGAAAAGCTGGGAAAAGTGTGCGAGTACACATAGGCAGGTTTAATTCCTGACAAATTATTAATTAACCCTAGATTCGCTGCAGGCGATCTAATTGGCCCGCAATTTAACACCTACTGATGCGGCACTGGCCGATTAAATCAGCCCTTGAAACAAGCGATGGTTTGATTGGTCAAAAACATTAGGCTGGTGAACAATGGGGGAATGTTAGGATCAATGCAATTTAGCCTACTATTAAGTTGTTTGTATAGTTTCATTTAGCATTCGCCCTCGTGTGATCAACAAGTTCCGAGTTTCAGCATCTTCTTGCGCTGAAGGGGAACAGAATATGGCTGCCATTTTGTCTGAAAGCATTCCTTGTCCAAAGATGTTTGTTTTAAAAGTAGATCTGTCCAAGGAAACCACTGAAATGTAATTTTTGGCATCTAAACATTCTTTGATAGTGAATTCTTTTCCTCTGGCTTTGTGCCGAAAAAAGAAATTTTGAATTGATCTCAACTTGTGTTGCCGTGATGTTGTCACCTCTCTAGATCGAGCACGTGGAGAAGAAGATGGATTTGAAGCAAAACACATTTCTTACTGCTTTTTATTTCAGACTACATCAAGAGGTGAATAATTTTTGAGAACTGATGCATGTACTTCATGGGCAACAGAGACTAAAATAGAAAGGTATAGTGAGGACATTTATTTGACATGCTACTTTGTGAATAAAACGAACATGAGAGCCTTGATTTGCGTGACAAATTGGGGGGCAGCCCCTTCAAAAATCTTGTGGAATCTGGGCATGAGCTATAGGAAACATGGATTTTGAGTTCTCACCGAAAGCTGTTTCAAGCAAATAGTGATGAAATATGTCAACAATTCAATAAGACTATCACCTTACCATCAGTTCAATTGTCCTGTGTCTTTGATTTCTACATCACCTTCTGCAAATATCCGTTTCTCCCTGATTCTTCGCCCAGTTCTTTGGTGAGCTCGATATGCTTACTTTTACCGTTCGCCATTTTGAAAAAAAAAACCACAGTCATTCGCAGTTCTCGCAGCTAACTAGAAAACCTCCTATAACCGCCCTAGACCCTATGGGTAGGAAGCGCTTGGGCTGTGCTAGGAGATTTGTGCCATTGGCCAATTGTAGGGCTGAAAAGACAATCGCCACCGTTTCTCAAATTCATCTTTAGCTGGTAAGAGCAAAAAGCGTTTTCCAGTCCCCCGACAGAACCTAATTTGAATTGTACCTTTTTAATCTGTTAGGATGGGTAAAAGTACCATAAACACTTTTCTATGTGATCTATCTCCTGTATGGGTGAGCAATCGCCAGTTTTATCTTCTCACATGGGTGGGCCGGGCCATCTACACACAATTTCTAAGACCCACAGAGGGGCTTACAAAAGCTAACTTATTGGCTGATTCCTCCTAGGAGCATTTGTAATTGTCCGAAGAGAAAATGACGAATGCCTGTCAAATACCACGGAAGGGGGCTGTGCCTCTTGGAGTTGCTGGACAGAGTCACTTGCATGTTTTCTTAGTGACCCAAGAGAAAACTATGGGAGGAAGAACTAGTCCATCTGCCATGCAGGCCCTGTATTTGATATCTTATCCGTTTCAAGTTATTTTTTAGATCAATTTCCTGCTGTAATTAAATTATTTTATTTAATTTACTTATACATCATACTTGTTATCGTGATTATTAGATAATTTTCCATGTTTCTTATTACTCTACGGAGTGCACACCGTGTTTATACTGGTCACAGGTTAATACCAGCCGATCCATCGATTAGCTTATTGGTTTTTTTCAGTTTATATAAATCAGGTTTTGGCATTGTTAGAGGGTCATAATAGGGGGAAACCGTCAGCCATCAAACGGGATAAAAATTAACTGTCACCCGTCAAATGAGGAAAACAAATTACCGTCAACTGTCAAGGAGCCAGTCATAATAAGTCGTCAAACGTCTAAAATCTACTTTCTCAAGGGCTAATATAGAGTCAACGAATGCAGTCAAATACAAGGTAAGTTTAGATATTCCTGGGTACACTTACATACCGCTCTTTTATTACTTATTCCCACTTATTTAAGTCAAAACTCTTCCGGTCTTCAAAACACTTTTCCCATTAATGGTGTTATTAAATGGGACACTGACCTCACTTACAAGTCGCTATTCGAATAACTATCACTGATCACAACACGATTATGAACGTCCTAAAAGCGGTGGTGAACATTTACCGAAAGGGCGAGGAGAAACCAATTGAGCGGTACAAAACAAGAATTTCAATTTTCGAAATCATTGTTAAGGCATCGAGAATTTTCAAAAACACCGAGTCGACAGTATGCTATGGATTTTGAGACCATCTCAAAAGAATCCTTCAAACGCATAACAAAGTGGAAAGCCAGTTACTACACCCATCCGAAGTCTTATTAGGTACCCAGTTCCTCACACTGGTATGCTTTTTCCAACGTGGCAAAATTTATCAGCCCTTTGCCAAAAGAGACTATTACGAAAAAAGTAGATCTTCCCATGAAAGAGTGGATAGAATACCGACCAATAAGGCAGAGAACGGTTGGAAGCAAAACCACAAACGAAAAAAGAGGCGCGCTTCCCCCGGCTGTTTGTTGAACCCGTTACGTGTTGTGAGGTTTCTTTCCCAGACACCTACGAAAGATGCATGGTCAAGCGGTTCAACAGGCAGTGAAGTGGAGTCACAAATGAAGCGCCGACATTGAATTCTTCGGCTGTCACCATTGTCAGTGATGCCAACGTTTCTTATGTCCTGACCAGCGTTGGTCGTGGACCTGAACAGGTCAGTGAATCGGAAAGTGATTCGGATGGTGACTGCGACAACGATACAGAATTGGAGGAGCTCATCCAACACAGAAATTCACCATTATAAGATCGGGAAGGCAGATAAAAGTATCAGCGCGATTTGATCTCTTAGAGACATACGAACACACTACTGGCTCGGATACAGACCTCCGCTGTGCTGGAATCTCTCAGAGAGAGACCGAACACAAGGTGAGGTCTTTTGACCAGGACCGTTGACCTCACTGGTACACCCGTAAGCAGTCGACCTCATAGCCTGATGAAGACTAGCAGTAAGCAGTCCAAACATCGCGATCAACACTATCTTAGGGGACCACATCGTCACTGAAACAAAAGATAAATTCCCTCATCTATCAAAGGTGAGCTCATTACGCCAATTACATCAGAAGAAGTCGTCGCACTTTCTTATCCCTTACCAAAGGAAGGGCTTTTTAAATAGTTTTATATCCGAGGATGCGCGAAATTGGACTGTTTATCCGTAAACAAAAACACTGAATAGTCTCCAAGAGCCGCTGATTGTCCTAAATGTGGACGGAATTTCTCTTTATAACCGTCCCCCTAAAATTTAACCATTACCTTGAAACGGCCGAAAATTTAACCGTCAACCGTCAAAAAGCGAAATTTTTTACCGCCAGCTGTCATAGTAGACCCCCTTTTCACCCTCTTAGCTTACAGTAAATTGAATTCCAAAATAAAAAAATTCATAGAGCTCTGAATAGTTTATCTTCTCGCTGGTATTTGTATACAAATGCGCCTTTTGTGTTTTCTCCCAGCAGTTTTGGTGGATACTGGATTATTGCCCCTTTTGTGATCAGAATAACGATCACATTTAAGTCATAACTCTGCTGTTCGTAACAGGAGTGCATGGTGTTGGCCTTTTGATATGATTTGCTCCAATAGGAAAGTCTCTGACCTCAGGAATTTCAAGATCTCTCGAGCTGTTAAGGCGGAAGAGAGGGATAAAATTTTTCTACACACTACCAGACAAGCCACATCCACGCGGGGTTTGTTTGCTGGCAGTTTGGTGTCACACTATAAACCTATGCTGGCATTTTTTCCTTCAACTAAACCTGAAAGAGATAATAAAGGAAAAGCAGAGCAAAACTGGTGTTGGGAAAACGTGTCATCTAACTGATCGAGTATCTCTTCTCCCCCACCCCCCTCCCCTTCTTAAGGTCATTCCCCCGAAATAAAACTTAACATACGATTTTTGTCAAACTTTCGCAAGTTGTTATCTATCGTGCAATGTTTTGAAATATAAAATAAAAAGAATAGGTCACCTTGTCGGTTTACGAAATATCATCGTCTCAGGTTACCCCAGAATTCCTTGCAATTTCGCCTTCTAAACACATGTTAATTTGATCAGTTTACGCTACTTTCCGTAGGAAGAGGAAGCACATGATTAAAGCAAATCTTAAACCAACGTACTAGATGTAAAATATCGATAACAAGGAACAATTTATTAGATGTTTTATGGCAAATGCTCGAAGCATCAGTCGAAATTGACTTACAACCCTCCTTGCGTGCGTATTCTCGAGGTCGTGATTTCATCTCCATGAGTAACGCGTTTCTAGTAATAATTTTTTTTTTCAAACATGTGCTTTTTTTTCTAACTCTTTGAACAAAAAGAGGATGAATGCTAGGTCAAAAATATTTGGAAAAAAAGATAGGCCGCCATGTTTGTTCAAGAGTAAAGAACTATTCTTTTCTCTGGAGAGCTTAGCCTCATAGGAAACCTATTACTCCCTGGACGTGCGCGCGCTGTGAGCGCGCCCTTATGACGCAATAAATCGTGCGTAGTAAGGATGCGCAATGCAATACAGGGGAATAACCTTAAGTGCTTAAAATTACATTTGATTTTCAGGCGAGTTTATTTGGAGCCGCCGAAAGAATGAGGAATGTTGCTTTCTGGGCAAATGACAGGTCCATGAATTACTTAGGCCCTGTTTAAATGTCTGCGGTTATCCTACACAGAAATCTAATGTTCTATGGTGTTAGAGTTAGTCACTACGACGCTGTGGTAAGACCTCTGTATTAAGAGCTTTGGCTTCTTGATGAGATATTTCCTGCTCCGTGAGTATCGGCTTTCCCAGTGACTTCAATTGGTTATGAATCACATCACGTAGCACTAGAAAACGGGTGACTTTTTTTCTAGTCACTTTTATAGTCTTTTTAAAGGTTTAAAGGATCATCAGATTTCTCTGATGATGACTTCCGCTCAGGTTGACGAAACGTCAGTCAATGTCACCACAAACAACAGTCCTTCTCAGGACCGATCATAATTTACCGACCTAATTTCACATAGATACAATAATGTTGAAATGACTCGCGAGGACAAAGTTTTCTTGCCTTTCCGATCAACTGGCCTTCAAATTCGTGCTGGAATTTTGTTGTGGACGTTGAAAAACCAACCGAAAACAAGAGTATCTAGAAACATATGAAACTTGTACTTCGAACATTTGTTTTTTGTAACAGATATTTGTTCTCCTTACTAACTAATCTTAATCGGAGATACTAGCACATGTATTTTGAGCTACCTAAAATCCGAAGACAAATAAAGTTTATGTATGTACACGTATGTATGAAGCTCAGTACTACCACAGTGAAGTTTAACCAGTAAAATGAGCAAGGAGACACCATCATATCTCTAAGATCTAGATTACTACGATTTTTGACCCCTGCATCCCCAACTACTCTTCACTACAACAAGGCGTTTTACTAACTAAATCGAACAGGGCAACAGAAACACATTTCTATCCATGAACTCTATTTTGAGACCCCTACCTTGGCTGAGGAAGCAGTTTTTGCATTCCCGTCAATTAGACTGAGGTGAAAACAATCACCATAGACAGTCCAAAGGTTACAGCGCTGGTTGTTCCAAACATTTCCTTAAGTTTTTTATTTATCAGCTACAGATGTAAAAGGGGTCCTTCGTGCCAACAGCTTATACTGTGGTCTGTCTGAGCGAAATGTTGTGGGAGCGAAGAAGGGAATTCTTAATATCATTATTAATTGCGTATCTGTCATCACGGATTGATTATATTTAGTATATACTTTATGAATGTTCCTTTGTCATACATGGCACGCCATACTATGGGTGAGTGCGTGTGTTTCGATAACCACACCTCAGTAAAGCCTTCTAAGGCGTTCGAATTACCACTCTATAAGCAGATCGTAGTTGGTGTATGGTAGTTCTTTTCATGCATGTCGTTACGATGCGACACTCAAATCATCTCTATAGCTAGGTTAGTGAACCCTTGCATTCACGCAGCAGCAGTTCCTTCTAATAAGGGAAGTGCCAGGAGCCCATGTTGGAAGTGTCCATAACAACACAACTATGTCATGAACTCACTGAAGATTACGTGGTCTGTCAATAAAAAGGGGCCACGTTGTTTGGCTACTTCTGGTAAAGGAAGGGCGAGGAAACTATGCAAAATAATAATAATAATAAATAAATAAAAATAAAAATGATCGTCTAAGGTGTGTACAGCATATGTGTTTTGGGTGAAGGAAAAAGGAGGGGTCTCCAGTTACTGCTAGCCTCACGGCACTGTGTCGGACGAATAAAAATTGTAGACATCACAAACCAAGCCAAATAAAAAAAAAGTCTAGAATGTCAAAAAGTAGTCATTAGCGAATGTACAAGTTATTTCATTTTTATGGTTTTCCCGAGGCAATTACCTACTCAATCTCATGAATGTCGAATAAAAAAGGGTGTCTGGTGTATTGAAATGAACAGGGACACATCAGATATCACACTACGTCTTAAAGAGCTGTTTATTGAACGGTAAGCGCGTCTTCTAAATGATGAGTTCCCTTGCTTAGCTGAAGTTGCTGCTTTAACTATTCCGATCCCTTAACTTAAGAAACATGCTCACAATGTTGTTAAAGCTCAGCAGCAATGGTACTTCTAATCAGTTCCTTCTACAGTGCTTTTGTCATTCTACAATGAGAAAAAAACGGATGTTATCCGCTAGCCTGTTTAAATGATACTGATTTGTTACTGAGACCGAGGGACTTCTTCAATAATCAAACGAGACACTGAGTTCCAGCCTGTGTGACCATCAGCGTTTCCATAACTGGGACAGTTTCCAATGTTGATTCCAACACGGATTTTCCCCTTGTGAATGTTTTCACAGTAGCCCTCTATTGATCCGGATTTGTGGTTTTCTTGGTCAATCTTTCTGATCCACCACACAGCGTCAATAGGTAGTGGACCGCTGCACTCGGCGCCATTGAAAGTAATGAACCATCGCTTACAGCAGGTGTTACACCTTATATAAAAGTTGCCTTGGTAAACGACACGAAGGGCTGTATCATCCTTGGTTTTGGTAAACTGACAGTCCTGCAGCAACAGCAAATATGAAAAAAAAAACGATAGTCATTTTCGGAAAACCTCGTATTATATGCAATTTGAATTATTTGTGGAGCTGACCGAGGTATTATCTCAATGCACTAACCAATCAAATTGCAGCTCCACACTCAAAATATTGACCGAAGTCACGTTTTAACCGTTTGGATTACTGTATTATAAAAGACTTGAATTTGCCATTCAATTAGTTTTAACTATTTAAACGGTGATAAGAACGTGCATGTGATCTGGGAGTGTAAAACGATAAAAAAAAGCCATGCTTCTCTAAGATAAACAAAGAAATAAGAAGACAGCTGAGTGCTCAAAACTTAAGATACAAAATACTTAAAGTCAGATGGCTAATGAACTACGCATCAGAAATTTTTCCGCAGCACAAACCTTCAACACCCACCCTCCCTCCCCCAAATGATCTGCGTACTCGAAGTGAGGTTCAGTTTTCATGCGGTCTTCAGGAGAATTTTAATCTTAAAAGACTCACCTTTATCAGACCAATATCACGAGAGTCCACACTCCTCCACGCGCACTGCTTCCAATTTCTGTGGTCAGCGTCTTGGCCACTTGTTCCAGCCTCTCCCTTAACACCACGTGGTCCCGGAGGACCTGCCAAGCCCTTCTCTCCTTTAGCACCATCTCGTCCGTCGCGGCCTGGTAACCCATTACGTCCGTTCACACCGTTGCTTCCAGGAAGACCTGGTGGTCCTTGCAGGCACATGTTTGATCCCTGTGGGATATCAAGAATTAATTCTCTTAGCAACAAATCACGTCTCACAGTACTCTATGTAGTTTACAAATATGTCATGTGACGTCAGTCATTTGCTATTGCAAATGATTGATGTCAAAGGTACAGTATTGCCCTACAAAAATAACTCAGCAACATTTCTTTTAGTCCACGAGATATAACGTTAAGGCAAGAAATCACTCATTTTGTATTTTTTCATTTAATTTAGAACTGACAAAACAGGATTTAGGTTTAGCAAAATGCAACGAATCCTTCGGTAAGACAATTTAATAGATACTGTGCGTACCAAATTAAGCATTTTTCTGTTTGATTTAACATCGCTAACCTGATAGTAGGAATTTAAAAAACTTCCCATGTTTACGTTTGAAAGGAGTAAAAATGTAACCATGACATGACCAGGCTGTTCATTTTCGCGTCGTTTAGCGAAGAATAAAAACATACCAGTTCACTCAAATCTTACCTTGGAAGTAGACAACGCAGTTTTGGCATTACAAACAAGACAGTGTAAAGATACCATCAGGAAAAATAGAAACAAAGTGGTATAATTTGTTCCTTTCATCTCGTGGAAAGAGCTGATAGCTGTTAAGACTTTAGAATCGTTTAGCAATCCTACGCAGAGATAATACTCGGGCGTTATGATTTGAGCGGTGTAGAAACCAAGAATATTAAGACAAAAGCTTTTGAATTAATTTTTACGAGACTTTTCATGTTTGCAAACTCACGCCTCATACGCGGGATGCTGTGGATATGCCACGTTTAGTGTCCTTACCAGGCCCAGAGCAGCAACTAGAAGCCGTGCATATAACCGACAGAATTCAGTGAAAATTGTCTTTTTTCGCTTTTATGGTCGGAATTATTTGTAGAAATGGAATAAATGAACTTGTTTGCTTGAAATCCACGGACATGATTGTAATCTCTCACAACCATTCTTGAATCGTCTGAACTAAGAGGAAACGGACGGGGTTTTCTGTGTGTTTGTTTTTGTGTCGCACGTGGTTTCAGTTAGGTTAGCTCTCTGTTGAAAGGCAACTATAAAATACTCTACTACTGACACTACTGCCTTCCAATTTATTGACCAGCAATTAGCAAGATACGGAGGCAAGGGCGCCGTTTGAAATTTCCAATCCACTGTTTTTACCTTTGTAAATATTTCCGCAGTGAACTGAGATGAAACCTGTTCCAAAAATTAGGCACTGGACGATTTCGGTTCCGTATTAGGTCTAAGATAAGTTGCCTTTCATCGCTCTGTTTTCTTTCCACATGCATTCCCTTTCTTGGACTCGTTTCTTCATGAAACAAGAGATACTGAACGCTGGTTATTTCACATAAAAAACTCAGGAGCAACTAGAATTTTCCTTGTGAAAGAAATGTTAAAAAATGAATCAACAAGTTTTGCGTTTACACTCTTTTTTCTTTAAAAGAACCATTTTTATAAGAACGTCGAGGCTGAGATTTGCCCCTTAATTGCTTCTTTTCTTGGCAACAAATGTAAGGAGCCCAACGCGCACTCTTTTAAGCAAACCAAGGTTAAGATAGAATGAGAGAACAAGCAGGCTTACAAGATATATTTTTTAAAAAACGTAATATGAGATTTGTTCGTGTCTCGGTGCTGAACGTTTTGCATATCTTCCTAATTGAGTCGGTGGATGTGAAGAAAATTAAATCGGTTTCATATCAAAGCCAGTAACACTTCTACTGTGCGGGATAAAACGATTATTGATCACTCTTTTTGTTTAAAAAGTAACTCTCGTGATATTGTTCTAAAACAACAAAGAGAATAAGTAAATATTCAACACCCAGTTACAGGAAATTTTCACGACATCCAAATTTCGCAATTTTGTCGCAGTGGTCTAAGACTAAAGCTGTTCTCGATCAAAATTAAGCACTGTATGGACGTTTCTGCGTGGGGCAATCGATGAAACTTGCAACGAAGGGCCTACGGTGAATTGCCTTTCACCGCTTTACAAGTTTGCTTTCCTCGTGCATTCGTTTTTCTCGAATCATTTGAAAGTCTGGTTGCTGGTTACTCGACATGAAACATGAAAACATCAAGAGCGATTGAAATTTTTATTGAAGGAAATTGTCGAAAAGAAATTAATTTAACCTGTATGTTTCTCATTTGTTTTTTTTTTCTTGCAACTGAACTGACGAAGCCTAACTTGCATTGGCTTTCATTTGCTGAAAGTAAATTCCTCTAAATTTTCTTACTGAGCAAATCACGAATAATAAGACAACAAGATAACAGCTGATTTTAAAATACTCTTCTTCAAATGTAAGTTAAGATTTGTTCCATCAACCGCACTTTAGGATTTGTGACTGTCTTGAGTAGTGGAGGGGAAACGTGTTAATAATAATAATCATAACGAGAATCTTTATGGAGGAAGCTCCCGTCACATTAAGTGGTTTTCAGGGAGGTCCTCCGAAGATAAAATAAATGTAAACGTTCACAAAGGACTAAAAATTAAAACAATCTCTAAAAATACTTATTATCATTATTATTATTGCATGAAGGGAGAAACTTTGTCGCCGCGAATATTACATTAGTACATGATTCTCATTCCAAAAAGCCAAAGAAAACCAATAAAAATTGAAGAAAAAATTCATTTTGTGAAACAACAAAAATAAACAATGATTAAGCGAACTGCACCACGGGCAAGTCTGGCCACTGGCTTTCAGTTGAAAAGTCACACAAGTCATAAGGAAACATTTTTGTTATAACAACTGAAATGGGAGGCTGAACTCCGAAGGCGCCACCAGGAAAGAACAGAAAGTCACGGCGCAAATAAACTTCCTTAATTCAGGACACGACAAAATTTCACGGCAGGAATAAAAGGAGAGAAAGTTGGTTTTGGCTTACAACCCACAGTAGAAAATTGCGAGAACGAAAACAACATTTTTGAATAAATTATTTCTGTTAACTTTTTTTCTTGTTTGTAAAAGTAAAGACATAATTGTAGTAAAATAGTGACATTTTGACGGATGCCTGCTTTATTCGATTGTTAATAGTAAAAGGGAGGGAAAATAGATCGAATTTAAAGATCTTAAACTAGTTTCCGGGTGTTTTGAAAACTTTGGAGAAAACCGAACTTTCCTCGCTAGGAAGAAATCGACTTGAATGTAATACGAAAACCCCTTTGAAAAGCTGAACTATGCGTTGCAGTCGTTTGCATTGGGTTAAGTAAACGCAAGTTTGTCAGTTGATTGAATATTAATTTAATTGGCATTTATTCAAGCAGAAATCCGGTGCTTTGAAATTATAGTTTGCTGTTACATACTAGAGAGCGAGAAAACTGTATCAATTCCTGGCTTTCTCCTGATCAGGTGCTATATGTAGCTATGTTACTAAACTGGACCCAAACTAAACTAGATGAACTTAGATGAACTAAGATAATTTAGAAATTAAAGCTGCCCAAAAATCACGCGAGAAGCACAACTTTACATGTAAGCAACAAAATTAAGGAAAAATGACCTTTTTTCGCTCCCCTCAGTTTTTGATTTATCGACGAAATAAATTGAGCAAACATGAACTAATGATCTTCGGGTGAAATATATAAACACTCGAGAAAGCTTCCATGTCTCGCACGTGTTTTCATTTCACCTCTCCGAATATCCTTCCAAAAAAACTATTTACAGCATGGATCGGATCCGAAAGGACCATAATTAGGTTTTCGGCTGATGAAACTAAATTCCTCAAAATTTTCTCGTTGAGCAAACCTCAAATACATACGACAATGAGATAATAGTTGATTTCAAAAGACTTTAGTCTAAATGAAAGATAAAGACTTGTTTCTTAAGTTTCTGGCAAAGCTTTGGCAAACTTGTGTCTCTGTAGCCGACCGCAAATAAACAACTATTTGCAAATGTAACTACAACTGAATATCAGGGAAGTCAAAGAATAATTTTTAAACCTAAAGTCCCAGATTTACTCAAATAATCTTACGTTGGCAGCAGTAGAGACATTTTCGGTTATCACACACAATACAGGCTGAACTCTTAATTTCAGACGCCAACAATCAAAACAGGAAGCCACATCGGAAAAGACCCAGAAACCCTTCGTTGAATGATCCGACGTGATTCAGCAGAAAAAAAGATGACACCACGTAGATTTCGTCTCACACACCACAGTAGCATATAGCGAGAACGAAAGTAATATTTGTAAATAAATTATTTCTGCGAACTTTTTCTTGTTTGCGAAAGCAAAGGCATTTGCAATGAATTACTGACATACTTTTTGACATCGGATGCCTGCTTCATTCGATCGGTACTAGAGTAAAGGAAAAACGACTTAAATGAACTAAAACTAGTTGCAGGGGATCCTTGCAAACACATGTTAGGGTTCTGTGTGAGAAAAAAAAAAACAGCGTACGACTTATATTGAAAATACACATACTGATTACAGTTTGCTGTCAAGAGTTGTGATTACGATTCTGTTCTCTCTCGAAGATCCTTCGAGATCAGCTGAAGGACTGTCTTTGAAGGCTTGGTTTTGTCAGGCGTAAAGACAGGTTTCAAAATTAGAAGGTAAAATAAACTGTCAATACTTTTTAAACACACAAAAGGCGTTCTCATAACTGCACAGAATCAGCCTAATGCAGTCGGTACCAGTCCTCTGTACCAGGATTAACGCCGATCGTGGGTGTGTCGCAAGAAACGCGAGATACGCGGCATCGCTTCGAACTTTTCATGTGTAACCAAACTGTAATCACAATTTTCTGCTGTATTTAAAAGGTGTGCTGTTCTTTGTAATCGACAGCAACGTTTCCATTTTTATTACGAGTGATTTTAAAACTGGCCTTTCTTTTTCTACACAAGTAACGATAAATGTTAAGAACTGTTTAGTATCAGTTTCTTGAAAACGACAGAAATTCTACTTTGTAAAACTCACTTTTCATTGCAAAAAAAAATGCAAACATTTTCACCAGATTTTCATGGATTTCTACGAACTTCTACTAGCGCAGAAGTATTTCCAGCTGTCTTTTCTCTCATTTTCCCCCTGGTCTGCAGTCTGCAGACTTCATTCTGTATTTTACCCTAGTCTGCGGTCTCCATTCTGAATTTTACCCTTAGTCTGTAGTTTGCATTTTACCTTCAGTCTGCTTTTTCCCCTGGTCCGCAGTCCGCAGTCTGCAGTCCTCCCTTTACACTGACTGTATTTGTTCTTGCTGTGAGCGATTTGTGTTTGTTGTGAGCGATTTGTATTTGATGTGAACGATTTGTATTTGATGTGAACGATTTGTAATTTGCTGTGAAGTGGTGGATTTGTAATTTGCTGTGAGCAATTTGAATTTGCTGTGAGTGATTTTTAATTTGCTGTGAGTGATTTGAATTTGCTGTGAGTGATTTGAATTTGATGTGAGTGATTTGAATTTGATGTGCGCATTTTGTTTTGATGTGACAGTTGTGGGCCACCGTACTTACCACACTTCTGGCTTATTACGCTCGAGTCACGTTTACACGCCCAAGGTGATTTTCACGCTCACTCGCGTGCCCTTTTCGCTCGACTATCCATGCAAGTTCGATTACTCCATTTCCGAAGTCTGGCGCGGCACAAAAACGCTACAAGTTTTTAGTTTGATTATATCGTCTGAGCACAATCTTATCATAAATTCCCAAAACGTCATTATGACTATCCAATAATGCGGAGCGAGTATCAATCAAAGTGACATCGGGTCATGGCACATTGCTTTTGTACTCTCAAACACGAAAAAGTTGGCAACAATTAATTCAAAAACGTTAGTTTCCTTATGACTACTTCTCACCGTGGTTCGCAAAACAAAAACCTTTTATTTTATATTTGGTTTTCTACTAACTCACACAAGTGCTTACACAAATTTGTTTCCTCGCGATGAAAGAAAGATTTGTTTTGTGTCGTGGGTTTCTTTCTATTTTGTCTGTTGATACCTGCAGACTGTGTTGTGTGTGCTGACAAAAGATTTCATTTGAGTTAAAGTGAAATTTTTAAGGCCTAAAAACTATATCGTTTCGTTGGTGAGCATTAGTAAATCAGTAGCTGTCGAGTTTCTTCACAGAGGTCTGTTCAGCCAACTGATGCACTGTGAGCTACTGTGTTTACCAAGGCTCGGAAATGTTTTGCTCAAGTTTAATAACAAAACAGCTTTTCGTCACATCCACTCAGGGAAGACAAGCATTAATTACCTTTCGCGCACGAAAGGAGCAAATGTTATCTTACATGTACATTCGCAAAAGGAAATAAACCAACGGAATTATTTCACTTAGTTTTGATACGAATAGTGCTTTGAAAGGAAGAGAACAGGTTTTAACAGTCAAAACCGATCAAGCTTATTGGCGTAGCTAAGAAATTCAGTGATATATTTTAAATGCATTTTTATGTGGACTGGCACTGAGCTATTTGACCTTTTACGGATTCATGCATTGATTCGCAGAACACACAAGACACTAAATCATGTGAAACCCACATAACCTCGTTCCAATAGGAAAACTAAAATAATAATGAAAACATGCACTTTATAGATCGAAGAACTTTTCGTGATTCTTCATGAAGAGAGCCAAACGAGTATAGGGTTAGAATACCGCGTAGTATAACTGTTGCTGTGACTAATGTCTTTCTTCTATTTTCTGTCAATTAGAGCAAATTGAACACAGTTTGATCGACCAGGGAACCGCTTACTGTAATTCAACCTGATATCGCAAATAAGGCGCTTATGCAGCAAGGCGAAAGTACATGATCGCTGCGATACCAGTTCCCTTTTAATTCTGTCTGTGTGTCGCGTTTTACTTAAATATACATATCTTCTCTGGCACTCAAAGTGCCATACAAGACTGCAGATGAACTTCAGTATAAAAACGCTGCTACTGGCTACAAAAAGTCAGCTGAACAGATGCACCTTGATCGTCAAGCGAAAAAAAAATGCAATTAAAACGCACAACAACTTTTTTAAGTATTAATAATATCAAAGCATATCAGAATAACAGCAAAAAATAAAACCACCTCGGTATAAAATGAACCCAAACATGTACATTTAGGTTATCGTGCGTCCAGTTAACGCACAAACGAAGTTTGTTAACGTGTTTGTTTATTTATTTATTTATTTATTTACTTATTTATTTATTTAATATTTGTTTATTTATTATTGTTTTTTTTTGCTTTCCACGCTGTTTGAGTCCCTTCAAAGGGATATTTCTAAAGTTCAGAACGGTTTCATCTATTCCGGCAGATTCTTAAGCTGGAAATTCAAGGACAGAACATTGTAGGGAAAAGAATCTAATTCCCCTAATACCACTGCTTTTGCCTTTCCGAAAACCCAGTTGGCGTTTATTCGCACATAAAAAAAATACATTTAAATTCCAGAATTAATTCCACTAATTATAAAAATAAGATTTTCCTTTTTCATCACAATCCAATCCGAATAAATACGATTTATAAGGCGTTTCGAACAGAAATTCCCCCCAAACTGAGAATTTCTTAGAGTCAATTATGGTTGACGGTGTTAATTAAAAGAATTGATGACTGTTGCTATGGGTAGTCAGAAACGTGGCAGATCGGCAGTATTTTGTCTATGTCTTGCCAACAAGAAAGATCTCGTAAAATGATTAAAAAACATTGTAGTTACAGTTAGCATATACGTTCCGATCAAACCCCGTACATCGTCTCTGTGTGGGATTCTTTAGCTTCGAAATTCTCGAGCGTAATTTGTCTTCGTCAAGAAGGGTACATTTTCTGCTGTTTTCATGCTGTTTTATCTGTGGATGCCTTCAGGCTGTGCTGTTTACAATGCCAAAAACGTCTCTTCCGTCGTTAAGGTGAGATTTGAGCACGATAAGATTTCTTTTCACTAAGTGAAGAAGACGTGACTAAGCCATCTGCTACTCAATCCGTATAAGCCTTTTTAGAATTGCTACATTTGAGAAATATCACGATATGCGTGTTCATACTAAAAGAGTTGATTCTCCAATGGTTTTTCGGAATACGTTGTTCATAAAAGAGTTTTGCTTTAACTCCAAGCCGTAGATTGATCCACTACGCAAAACAACCTGTGTGTAATAAGTGAAAAAACTCGGACGGGAGTAAATGTAGAGCTAGATCGGAACCTGTAGTGTTCCAAAAGATCGCTTTTCTACGAATGAACTTCATTTGCGAACTAGCTGAGGTAAAAGTCAGACTCCGCTGGATACATATAGTTCCCGGGCGGTCATACCCTGGGTACCAGAGGTTTTTTTCTAACTAATGTTGGGAAAAATCGGCCTAAGGCCGACGCAATGAGCGGCTTGCCGCGTGAAAAAACCTCTAAGCCAGAGCGCTTTGATTTACTTTTCTCGTTGAACTTTGATCTTTTTTTACCCTATTACATTTAAACCAATCACAGCGTATGTCTCGCGTGGGTCACAGTGGAGAACATAAACTGCAACCGGAAACCGCGCAAGAAAAGCTTCTGGCACCCAGGGTAGGGTGGTCACCCATCCAAGTACTAATTCCGTTGAGAGAATGTTTTCATTATGGTAAACATTTCACTCCGTTATCTCCCACACAAATTTTTTTTCAGTACAATATGCATTTTAAAAAGTCAGGAAAAAGACGAAGGTGGAAAGCAAAAGGTAAACTAATTGAATTCTTAGTTACCAGTCCATGATCAAGGTATCATAAGTTCTTCTGTCCTTACGACGAACGAAGTTGTACTTGGAGGGGTGACCGACCGGGAACTACATGTAGCCGGCGACCTCAGCTAGTTCACAAATGAAGTTCATTCGTAAAAAGCGATCCTTTGGAACACTACAGGTTCCGCTTAATGAAATAATTAGCTCTACATTTACTCCCGTCCGAACTTATTCGTTTATCACACACAGGTTGTTTTGCGTAGTCCGATCAAATTCTGAACAATCTACGGCTTGAGGTTGAAGCAAAACTCTTTCATGAGCAACGTACTCCCAGCAGATCCTTGGTGTAAAAACTGAAATTACTCCTCAATTAGTAAAAAAACTTTCCTATTACAACACGAAAAAAATGCAAACATTTTGACCATACTAAATAGATTGATTTGTACACGCAGGGCATCCAATTTAAGAGACCTTTTGTACAAACGTAATGCTATTTCTTTGTCTATTCTGGGTGAGAGCAAAGGGACAATTCCATGTGGGGTAAAACGATGTTTATCCTGTAATTTAATTAATCCCATCAACACCGTAAATAGTACCACTACAGGGAATGCTTTTCGTATTAATTGCAAATCTTCATGTACTTCTAGATGTTTAGTTTATGTGGCAGAATGTATATTTTGTAAAAAACAATATGTAGGTAACACAACCCAAAAGTTGCGTGATCGCATAACTGGGCATAGAAACAGCAAGGAGTCTGCCCTTAAAATTCATTTAGATTCCCATAATTCCACTTTTAACCAAACATTTAAGTTTGTAGTATTAAGCCATTCTTCTCCTGAGAAGTTAAATGAGTTAGAGTCCATTTGGATAAGTAAGTTGCGCACTAGTGAACCTGATGGCCTTAATAGGGTTGATCCGTGTGCATTACGCACTGGCGTTACTTAAGTTTATAAATATCTCGACACACCCTACCTGTACTGTAATATCATGTTACTGGTCGTTGCCATTTCAAATGTTACTACACTGAAGAGG
This sequence comes from Siderastrea siderea, assembly GCA_964030785.1. NCBI lineage: Eukaryota > Metazoa > Cnidaria > Anthozoa > Scleractinia > Rhizangiidae > Siderastrea > Siderastrea siderea. The sequence continues at coordinate 56,191,388 of OZ034966.1, read as the reverse complement.
ACCGTTAAGGTCGAAAGGCCTATGTAGTTTATTAAAATCGTAGCTGTATGACGATACACAACTTGTTCTTTTTAGTATATTAAATAGATTTTAGTAGATTGCCACGAACTTCTACGAGCGCAGACATTTTTCTGGTTGTCTTTTCTCTCATTTTCCCCCTGGTCTGCAGTCTGCAGACTTCATTCTGCATTTTAACCCCTAGTCTGCGGTCTCCATTCTGAATTTTACCCTTAGTCTGCAGTCTTCATTTTACCCTCAGTCTGCTTTTCCCCCTGGTCCGCAGTCCGCAGTCCGCAGTCCGCAGTCCCCCCTTCACACTGACCATATTTGTATTTGCTGTGAGCGATTTGTATTTGATGTGAACGACTTGTATTTGATGTCAATGATTTGTAATTTGCTGTGGTGGATTTTTAATTTGCTGTGAACAATTTGAATTTGCTGTGAGTGATTTGAATTTGATGTGAGTGATTTGAATTTGATGTGAACATTTTGTTTTGATGTGACAGTTGTGGGCCACCGTAGGTAAGAGTCCGACTCACCTCACTCGCGCGTCACGTTTTCACGCGGCAGGCGATTTTCGCGCTCGCTTGCGTGTTCTATTTGTTCGACTATCCGTGAGCTGAAAGATAGACTGCTTGTAATCTAAATCTTATGTCACTACGTAATGCAATTTAGTTTATTTTGGGTCGAGTAATGCCAACGTAAAGTAGTCGATTGAGGATCATGTTAATTATATATTACTATAATCATCGATCACTCTGAAAGAAAATTGTTGAGACATTAAAACGACGTCAGAGACTGTGTTTTCAATGTGTAAAAAATATGAACAACCGTTATGATTTAACAAATAGTGAAGAAAAATTACAAAGCCCGGCCTTTCTCTACCATTTTTAGTAAACAAAACCAAGACAGGTAGCAAACAAAGGAAGTTTTAAGTCATTAAATTGATAATCACAGCATTTAACTTTCTATTCCTTTGTCTGAAAATTTTCTTGCCCGCTTCTCAACAAATCCACAGTTCTAAATTTTCGCATACCAGTTACTCTCGGATAACTTGTGCGGAAATTGACAAAAAGGTGTCCTAAATTTTCACCGTCTCTTCTTGTAGCTCAAACTGCTCTATATATCTGAATTTCATTTTACAGGTGGCTCATTTCGGTGTAATGCCTCACATGATGACCGGGAGTGCAATCACATGGGAAGAGGAGACTTGCGCGATCATGCCCTCAAAGGTCGGTAACTAATATTCCATTGTTTCCAACAGTGGTCCGAGTATAGTCTCATCCATGGTACACGTGGTGCTTCCCAACGGAGCTTACAATATTTATGTCAATGGCAAACACAATAGTCCGCTTTACCGCTTCAATGCTGAAGCAACACTTGTTTCCAGGCGCTCAGCTTTTCTGGTCAATCCCTATTAACGAAGAGTTAGGGGACGAAATTGCATCAAATGGAGCCAATCATTCTAGTCCCCAGAGCCACCTATCCTTCTTAGCCGACAACATCTGGGCACGAGGAACACTTTGCCATATAGAAGCCAAACAGAAAACACACGGGTATTTCCATTCATCACTTTCTACAGCAGGTTTCTTTGAAACGAACGGCGGCAGAAAGAATCCAAAGTTAATACAAATGAAACATGTTTATCTGACAGCCCAATTAGCTAGGAACATGGTTTTGATGGCGCGTTACATTCCAGCAAGGACTGCTGTCTTGTGCTACATAGCTAGGTTTGACATAACCCGATGAATTTCTTTCATTTTATCATACCATAAGGCGACAGAAACAACAATACGCCATATTTTTAATTACAAAAAATAATAAAAATAGCAAATACAAAATTTGTTTCACTGAACAAACACAAGTACTGATAAACAATTTTAGTAACACAGTTCCGTTCGCAGCATATTTACATCGAATAAATATCTGTGTTACACCTTATTACCTTGCTGTTCGTCATGCCCTGCTTGCTTACTTGAAGTACAGACAAACAAACTTGTTTATGGGTAATCTGTAGCTAAAATTTCTATTCTTATCTTGCTTGTTTTGCAAACAAGTCGAACTGTCTTCTAAATCTGTAATGCACAGCTGCCACACTGCACATGGTTCTTGAAGAAAATTACCAATGGCAACTCTGTCTTTACAACTGTTTGTAACACAATTCACTTAAACCTAACCAGGTGCAGTTGAAAGTTTAAAATATCTCGGGTTTTTAACATGCAATAAACTCTGTGAGAACTTGTAAGATCTTCGAACGCTAACACGCTGGCGAGGCACCACTGAATGGTTACTTTCCAACATGAACTGCGGGCTCAGTCACGTGTTTGGGACGCAATTTCGACATATAAACGCTTCATGTACCATCTTCAGAGCAGGACTGAGAAATTGTTACACGGATTCATATTCCTTCTGCCAGTCCTTATATTTATCCTTCAGCTGTCTAGCGGATGGTTTGGTATGTTTTAGCGCTGCTTCAACATCTTCTGTGCTCACGGGTTCAATTTCTAGTTTGGGCAGCGGCGTCGCACGTCCGTCTTCTCCCACTACATATAAAATGACACAGAAAAAAAGAGTGATTTTTAGAGAATATTAGCGGATGTGGCATATTTTCGAGAGGGTACGATAGTAACAAAACTTTGTGATTTGAAAAGGGTAGGAGTTGTAGTTGGGTGGTTTTTACGACACTTGTTTTAAAATAACGAACGTAGCGCTCCCTGACCGGTGTATAAAACTTATCCTCAAACAAGAATAGTGCATGAGCCAGAGGGGTATGAATGGTACCACTTAAGGGGACAAAGAGTGACGTGCATTTTTGGAAAGCTCTTTACCCTTAGTAGAAGAATATATGTGATAGCATTGCCAAAGTGTCATCCTCCATGATTTTTCAAGGGGTGGGGTGAGTAAAATTCTGTTGTCTTATGGGGTGAAAACGCTGACTGAAAATGTAAAATTAATACAAATGCTGAATAGACTCGGACATGGTGTGTCCTACTGTCAGCTCGAAAAAAATGACACAGCTTTGTGCCTTCAAAAGATGGCACCAACTAAATCAGAAGGTGGTTTTTCCAGGGACTACTCAACGTACCTATCGTGTTCCCCAACCTGGCATGGGACAACATCGACAGGTTAGAGGAGACACTCACAGGAAAGGGAACCACTCACCGTGTCAATGGAATTGCTGTCCGACTCAAGGTATACGCACCACAACCTCCCAGTATGCAGCCTCCAGTTGTCAGCAAACGATAGCAGAGGACCATCACGCAGAAAGTTCAGCCTCTAGCCGAATCCATCCCAGGAGACAGGGTAGGAACACAGCCCCTCAGAACAGCTACGATCGATTATGGTGGCCAGGAACAGATTTCTAGAAGAAAGTACCTACTTTGGCTTATTGCAAGACTGGTTAAAGGAGACAAACAGCGGATCCCAAGCTGGACAGGCTTTAACATCAAGTTTCATAGCCATGAACCGGTTATGAAAGATGTTGTTGGATATCTTCCTACAATTAATGCTCCCGTGACTCAGCTATCCACAGTCAATTAGTTCTTGCGTCATTCAGAGGATATCAGGAAGATTTTAAATCTACGTGAGATTGTGGTTGTCATGGACCGAGCACTTTACGCCAAAGCTTGTGAGGACGCGTGGAAGCACAAAGATCTCTATGCTGAAGTCCTTCTCAGGCTAGGAACTTTTCGCAAGACGCTGATTTGCACGATATCTGCACTGAATCAGGAATAATCGCACAAGGTTCATTCTCAGGCATCCTCGAAGGAGATGTACAATCGTGCGGTTCGAGCTCATCAGTGCATCTACAAGGCCCTACTTCGGGTCATCTGGAAACAGATCATTGCCTAGGAAACGAATAACTATCCAAATAAGCTGATTCACCTACGCGTAATCCACTTTGAGGCTGAAGAAATGGCCTAAACCTTCAGTGTGTCGCAGTACAATAACGTCTTGAACAGCGAGTCCTTGTTGCAGGTGTACCAACTGTGGAGTCAATACCTGGAGCATCTCCGCCACGAGAATAGCATTTAGTTGTCCGCCTTTTGGATGTCCCACATCCACCTTGTTGGGGATGTGCTGTTAGGCCTCATCCTTGCGTCCCGAGAAGGTAACTTGTTACTACATCTCTATGCGGTTCATCATATGATCCCATCGTGCTTTGCATACGACAAGTTCAATTATGCAAGATATCTGCTGGTGTACTACGCACAAATGGCGAACCTTCCAGTGGAACATCCCGATGTACATTGGAATTTTATGGAAGGTCATTTTTTTATGCAGCTAGCCGGCGAGAGTCCGTTTGGGAGGTTTCTCGTGAATCAGACCATGGAGGTAACTGTCAACTAAGACACAAAGACGACAGGGATCGTGACAATACTCAGCTTGAAGAACGGCGCTGTAAATGGATTTTACCTTACGGCAGAGTACCGGTGTGCTTTTCTCGATCAGCTGAGGGTAAGTACAAGCAAAGCGACCTCAATTTCATCACGATGAGATGCAATCACCGAGAATGCCTAAAGATGAAAAGCAAGTACTGGCAGTTGAAGCTGTCATCGAGAGCTGGAATAATCCATTCGTAGGAAATCAAGACCTCAACAGCATCTCGACAGCGGAAGAAGCTCCGGCAGATATTTCATACGACTTACTTCACGCCTGTGAGATTTGAGAAAACGAATAACAGTAATTCAAGGAGGAAAAGCTTCAAAGCTCCCCTCCCAAGAAGAAGTTTTACGATCTTGAGAAGTTGAAAAAACTGAAGATGTTTACGTCACTCAGTAAGAAGAAAGTAGTCTCGTCTCAGGGAAGAACCATGATACTCAAGGCCGACAGATCTCTTTGTTTTTAATTTAGGGAGAATAATAATTACCGGGCAAAGTCGGGAGATTGAAGTTAAGGACATGCTGCAACATAACCTTGGCCCTATGCCTGCTTGGGCATTGACGTCGACAGCAGAGGATTTTCCTCCGAAGAGCAACAAGGCGGCATTGGCTACTTAACTGCGAAAGAATGTCCAGCTAGCTGACAGGTCACCAAATACCTTAGCTACGGTTATAGATGGGATGGCTCTCATAGAGAAAGTGAGCGTCGAAAGTACCCAAATCGCGTTTGGAAGCATCCCCCTTGATGGCCATGGTCTTACTTGAAGGCTTAGATAGCAACAGGATCAACTTCGTTTCCGACACCAATTAGGAAAATTCCATTAAGAATACAGAAAGAAGCATGCGAGGGGAAGTGCCTAGAGTGCAAGTAGTGAACATAACCGCCCCACAGCTGATTAAGCAATGGAAGAAGTTTCTGAACCAGATGAAGAACCAAACAAGCTTAATAAGGTCGAGGAATGGCAAACTGAGCAGTAAGTCCAGAGAATTCAGCGGAATAGAAAAGAGCTGTATGTCACTTGTGAGGAGAAATGTTGGAGGAATTCTGGAGACAGAACAGTGGAAGTGCTGGAGTTATGCAGCTGCCAAGAGGAGGCTGCCACTCGTCTACTGCTACGTGCAAGGTGGTTATGACGCAGTGGTGGTCAGCTCAGAAGATATACCGATGTGTTAGTTCTACTTCTGACCTTTTCCAGTTCCACTGATGCCAGTTAGTTCCAGAAATGCGGTACTCAGACACGCACAAGGTTGATTGACATTAGTAAAGTGGTTGCTACTATCGGGGAGGATGTTTGTCAGGCTCTCGTTCGTCTTCATTCCTTCACCTGATGTGACACAGTTGCTGGTAAAGGCAAACTCCTCGCCCTAAAGATTCTCAAGTCAGACAATGATGCAAAACAAGCATTCACTGAGCTGGGTCAATCCTGGGACCTCTCGGAAGACCTTTTCCGGAGCATCGAGAAGGTGACCTGCTCTTTCTACTCATCTGGGGCAAATGCAAGTGACGTGAATGATCTTAGATACAATCTTTTCTTTGTAAAGAATGGAGAGATTGAGTCCTACCAGTTACCACCTTGCAAAGACTGCCTGCAAAAGTATACCATGCGGGCAAACTATCAAGCGTGTATTTGGAGGCGCAGTCTGCAGTGTAGCCCATCAATCCATGTCTCAGTTGGATTCGGATGGAAGATGAGAAGCTCAGCAGAAGACCAGTCAAGTCTAACAATTGACTGGATGCTCCCGAGGCGGTGCTGGAGCTTCTTGCATGTAGATGTCCCAGACCGTGCAGACTTTCAGACTGCGTTTGCACGGAGAACGTCCTAACACGTACACAGACTTGTGCTGACCGCATGATCGTGAAAACCAAGCCGCACAGGAGGATGTGAAAGTCATTGTTTATGGAGATAGCGAAGAGAAGGATGAAGGTGGTTACTGAGAAGTAAGCTTATATACCTGATACTCCATTCATCGGCCACTGTCCAGGCCTAACTGTCAGTTTCAGGGATTTTTAACTTGTTTATGCATTGAAGAAGTGAAACACAGTTGACTAGCAGTTGTTCCATTTGAATACCTCTGAACTTAGAGTGAGACTCTGGCACATGAAGATTAATGGCTACTCAAGAACCAAAAAAACTGTGCGAAAGCATGTTTTACTGTGCTAAAATCAAGTCCAGAATAGAGCAGTTTTCAATTGACTGTCGAAAGTAATGTGCATTTGCTTTGGTTTTGCCTTACTTTGCTCTGCGGTTGGTAAAAAAAGAAACAGCGCCACTTTCTCAACCAATCAAAAGTGAAACCAAAACCAATCCCAACATGCTCACAATCGTTTCGTGCTTGGCGTCGGTTACATGCATTTGCTTGTCGTTCTGATTGGTTCATTGTGTTGATTGTGTCTGTTGTGATTGGCAAATCACAACGATTTATTCACTCAATTCACAAAAATACATAAATTATGTATTGCTCATAAATTATGTTATGTATTATATATTGGTCAGAGTAACTGCTTTTGTTTTGCTATCACGGGACTCAAGAAAACCGCTCTAACACGTGACAGTAACTTATTGACTGCCTCAAAGAAAATTATTAAAAAGAAACTTCACATTTCATGATGAAACTTAGTTCTATTTCCATTTTTCAAGGCAATTCAAATTAGTAGGAGCAGATGTGATTTACGCAATCCAATTAAATAGCAAAATTTGACCTATTGGCGGCGATAGGCCACTTTGTTTAATTCGAGTGAAATCTAGGAGACTGGGTATTAGATATCAAGGATGCCAAAAAGTGAAATTTTGTTATCACAGTAGACACTTTTTCGGCTTTAGAGTACTGTGATAATGATCTCTAGCAAGTAGGAAAAGATTAAAACATAAAACAGTGTAATATTATCGAATAAGAAAGCACTAGAAAAAAAGAATGCGTTTTCGACCATTAAAGCTCACGTGACCAGTCATGCGATTACACCCTGTCCAAAAGTATTGATTAAAATGGAGTACTTGTTTACTGGGCTTCATTTTTGACTTGCTTATTAAGTAGTTTTGCCAGTTCCGTACAATAAAGTAAGTAAATAGTGTTGGGAATGCCATGAATAATTCTCACGTTAGAAAATGGCCCAAGGGGGGAGGGGTAAGAAAAAAGTGTCATTTTCCCCGTGAAGGTGACACAATTGGCAATGCTATCACTCGGAAATGTAAACTAGGGATGTTGACCTACATCACCATGGACATTAGCGTTTGTCCTCCTGAGTGGTACCAATCGGCCAAATTTAGGGTCCTGGCTCATGCACTAGAATATAAATTGAAACTACACACGTCACGATGGTGATTCGATCGTTTTTCGGCTTCTCCTAATTTACATGATTCTCTCCGAAAATCATGGACGGCCATTATAGGTAAATACAGTCTAGAGCATCATAAAACAAACAAAAAGATAAACAAACAAACAAACAAAAAAGAAAAACAAACAACGAAATCCCCACCCGTTTGATGAGTCTCCAGAAGATCGAATATTTTTCTGACTTTTCTCATGGCCGCTTCTTTACAAAGAAGTCTAATGTCCGAGCCAGAGTATCCTTCTGTGCGCTAAAGAGAACAAATAACAGTAAACTAAGAGAAAAAAAGGAAAATATTTCAAATCTACACCAAACATTCCCACTCATTCAAAAGGGTGCAACGAGGACTCCTGAACACAAACTTGAACGTACCGTTGACAGTTGTTCATAGTCGATCTCTGTTTTGATCTCAACACTTCCCTCAACTGAGTGGATTAATGGAGGCAAGTATTGCTTCAACATGGCCTCCCTGGCCTCCAAACTGGGAAGGTCGACAAGGATTCGCTTTTCTAACCGACGCAGCATGGCGTGATCCAGCTCCCTAAAAATCAAAATTAAAATTCTTCTTTACGCTCTTCGCATATATCGTCTAATGCTAGGAGGAGAAATAGGTTAAAAAGTCTTCCTACGATGTTTTTTATCCTCTATAAGGTAGGTCTAACGTTTGAGTGCATGGAAGAAAGCCTGGTGTGACGATTCAAACGAGAACTACTGAATAGGACTGTCCTTGAGCGCTCTTTGTTGTAAAGGCGGCGTGTATCAAGCAGTGCATCCCAGTGGTGTTATGATGGTGGTGTTCATAATGCTGTAGTAGATGGTTCTAACCTTGGAAACTGTAGAAACGAAACTCTAGTGTGATCGCTCACATAAAAATACCAAGCAGTATTTTTCTATGCGCCGTCTGTATTCCAGTTTTCTCCCAGATAGAACGTTTGTCAAAATTACACTTTTTTTATGTTCATGGAAACTAATCCGTTTGTACTTTACCAGGGTAGATTGGAAGCAGCCAGCAGGAACACTAGATCATCTGAGCGCGCTAAACCATCCATCTGTACTAGGAGTTCTGTCTTCATTCGCTTGCTTCCCTCATGCTCACTCCTGGAAAGGACAACAACGATTTAAATTACTAGACTACATATAGTCCCAGTCCTTGCGCTTAGAGATACAGAAGTCGAGCCGAAGCAAGAAGAACTCGCGAGCGCGTAGGGCGCCTACACAAGTTGCAAGCTGTGCGGCTACTACGTAAATCAGTCCGCATGCGGACATGGGATGAGCGTAAACTTTTGTGGTAACAATATTATAGATACAAAACACTGTGATTGCTATTTAAAAAATTCCTAAAGAACAGGATTTCACAGTTCATGAACGCCAAAACATTTCCACACGTTAGGAGCGTGACGGGACGTTTTGGCTGACATGTAGTCGTGCTTACTCTCGGAAACTCTCGACTCGCACACGGTTAGCATTTTGAAATGCTCGCCAACTCAAATCAAAAGCATTTTTCCTTATTTTTACTTTCCTTTCGGTACCCTTCCGATAACTTGATATTTCTGAACGTTTTACTCGTGTTTTGCCAAACGGTTCGAGTTATCAGGATTCTTCAATGGCCAATCCTGACAAGTAACGTTTTGTGTGACCAGTACCTTTCCTTATTTTGTGCGTGTCTGGTTCGTCGTGCATGACAAATGTACATGTGAGCACGCTTTTTCAGAAAACGTCATCGCTTCATCGCTTCTGCATTACCTCTTGGAACAAAGAGTCAAAACAAAATTCAAAAAAATAATGATAAAGTCAGAGACAACGCGCGTGCTGACATAGGGTGAGCCGTGCTGTGCACGCTCATTCAAAAACCTGTCAGAGCAGCCCTTCACTGCCTGAATGTGATCTCGTTAAACGTTAGGGAGGAAAACTGTTTTCTCTCCTTGCACAGTCAGTTTGTAATGACTCTACATGTCTCAATCCCCGAAAAGGAACGGTCCAAAAATACCTACATGTTAAATACGTAAACACCTACCCCCCTCCTCCTGTTCCTCTCTGACTCATCAACGACTCTAGTTCATCCAGGAATATCGTGGATGGCGCGTGGAAGCGGGCAAGCTCAAATAAAACCTACAACAGAAAAAAGAATAAGGCGTCAAGCCTAGTCCCTGTTTCCTTAGACAAGACACTTCACTCCACTGTGTTTCTCTACAACCGGTTGTGTAAGTCTGCATTGGCGACATACTGGGGTAACCTTACGATGGACTAGCATCCCATCCAGGGGGTGTAACAATACTCTTAGTTGCTTCATGCTACAGAAACCAGGTGAAGCTCCGGTCGTGTGGGTCACATGCAGCTTGACGTGTGCAACTTTACCTTTAACCTGTGACTAAACATGTATGAGGAAAAAAGAGGTTCTTAAGATTTACTTCTCTCAGACTGGTTTCACACCACCATGTTCAATGGCGATACGTATTTTAATAAGTCGAAAATACCCTGACAAGTTTCTCTGAGTCCCCTCTCCACTTGCTGACAATGGAAGAAGCTGAAATGTTAAAGAAGGTTGTCTTGCATTCGGTAGCGACAGCTTTGGCCAACAGTGTCTTGCCAGTTCCTGGAATGAATTGCAATACAAAGAGAGTCAGTGCTGATAGCCTCTAGAGAATGAGCAACACTTGACTAACACTGCACGAAATAAAACTACACATATCGGCAAGTAGCCTGCAAACGCAGAGTAGTGCAAACGCAAGTAGCCTCCAAACGTATTTCCGGAAACAATGTTACAATGTAAAAAGTCAGACCTGGCGGTCCATACAGCAAAAGCCCTTTCCATGGTGACAGAATGCCAGTGAATAATTGAGGATACTGAAAACCAAAGGAACTTGTATGAGACGATAATAATTAAACGCAGTGATGGTTAAAACAACTAACAAAAATAATATGATTGTGACTCCCCAGTAAAAAGGTGGTTTATGAAGGCATTTTTTTTAATACATGTAAGTTCTCTTAAACTCCGTGTTTCAAACAGACATTTCAATCCCATTTCTGTTGGTGCTACCGAGTACAAAAATATATTTGGGATAAATTTGCAGACCTTCTCTTAGCTAATTAGATTGAACTCGAACCGAGTAACCTTCGGCTTTGCTTTTTATTACCATATTTTAGACATATTTCACACGAAAACACCAAATGCACAGCACTATCTACTCACAAAACAAGGTCCGTTTTTCATGGGAGCTGAGTCACATTGGCAATGAAAGTACAAAGAGAACATTAACCACACACTGACCACACCTTTATTGGGTAAACAACTGCTTCCTTGACAAGCCTCTTAGCGGCATCCAGTCCTATGATGTCATCCCACCTTACATCAGGATTATGAAGGTAGATATCCTGTTGAAACAATATTCAGTTTAAGGGAATGTTAGCTATTCTCATCAAAACTTCGGAAAGCCAAAAATACGTTTGCATCAACAGAAACCTAGAAATAACGGAACAAGATTCGTTGAAATTACTCTGTTAAAGTACTGAAACTGCTGATGCAGTGGGTGTTTTAGGCTCTAGTTGATAAGGGACTCCAACTTCAGAAAATTAGGCGATTTTTCCCTTTTTCAAGTTCCATGGTGAGTCTTGGAAAATCGTTAAGAACGTATTACGGCCTGTATGTCCCTCCAAGGATTCACTTGATTTCTTCTTCGATTTCGTCTTGATGATTGAGGACCATTTTGTGTTGGAGCAAAGCTACATTGTTTTAATTAGACTGTATAGCGCTGGTTTGACCAAACACAGGTATAGATCGCCGTGACAAGCGCTGCATTAATTGTGAAGGATTTCATTGTACCCTGCTAATTACTGATGCCAAATCTCTCCATTCCCCGGTGAGTCCAGCAAATCCACCTAGAGGCTTTAAAAGTCTGTCCTGCAGCAAAGAGAAAAATAAACGCCACTCTATGCAAATTCGAAGAATCACGAATGTACAAAAAAAAAAAGAAGAATCGCGAATGTGCAACCTAGGTTTGAATTTAATTAATTAATTTTAAGGTGTGATACGGGGAGAAAATGTCATGGTAGGAACGGAAGTGTGCTCTCTTTAGCAGGCTTTGCAGGCAGAATGCGGGAAAGTTTCGAAATCTATATTGGCAAGTGGGATTAAACCAGCGAATACCACGACCCCAGTCAAATTGCATTACGCCAACGGAACCGTAGGTTCAGATAAATATTTCTGACTGAAACAGAAGATTTTGAAAATGGCCTTTTGAATCCTCAATCGACAGTTAGCGTCTTTTGATAATGTAATTAGGCAGCCTCTCTTCTAGAACCTGCAAGAGAGGAGAAGGCAAAGAATACCTTCAGCTGAAAAAGAACTGTGACAAGAAGTGATGTGAAATGCAGAGCCCGAGATTGAAAAGAGTGGAGGAGATTGTACACATTTGAAGAAGCCCTTTGGGTGGCCGGGAGCAAAGGGGATAGAGTTGACTGCATCTACATGTGCCTGCTGTATAGGTGTATTCAAAATTCAGTTTCATACATTCTCTTGCTAGTTTTAGATGTACTGCTGTAAATACAATTTACAGTGTAATAAGTTTCCGTAATGACAGTACTTACTGAAGGATCAGTTTCTGCATTATAGTCTCCTTTGATGGCATTATTTAGCATCGCTCTCATGTCAATTATGACATTCTGTAAAACAGCCAAAAAAAAATAGAAACTTATTTTTGAACTTTTTCTCTTCCAAGAGCACTTACCTTTGAAACTCGCATTTCAATAGCACTACTTAGTAGCGTTCAAACTTTGAAGGTTATCACCAGGTATTTGCATTATTGTCTTAAGTACAGTTGTACTTACCTTCCCGTGAGGGGCTTGGTTGGATGGATTCTTAGGTACAGTGTTTGTTATTGACGTGCCTGCCAGGTTTAGATCTGACGACACCACCGTTGGACTGTTACTGCCCGGAGGGGAGCTGTTCTTCTAAAATAAAAAAGTCAGGAAAAGTCAACAAAAATATTGGCAAATACAAGTCATGTATGACTTTGTATGTCGTCTTAATACACGAGCTTACTGAACAAGGAGAAGCAAATTAAGTGTTAAAGTTAATTGTAAAATTAATAGACATCTTTTTTTATAAGCTTTTCGTTTCAATGGATAGTGAGCGTAAAGAGTTATTAATTATTATATTTATTCTCACCCGATGTGCCTTCTGTTTTGAGTTTGACGTTGTCTTTCGTTTGCCATCGCTGCTTGGTCTCTTGGATGAGTTTGGGGACTGTATGTTATCTGATCCAGTCTGACCATTAATGCTTGGCAGAGACACTGAGTTACTGCGAGAGCTACCAAAAAAGAAAGATCGTTAGGGGAGCCTAACAGTTTTTGTGTCATGAACTTTTTATAACTGCCATAAGAGAAGTACAATACACATGTACAGCTGTAGTTCACAATTAAGCTATCCCACAGTATGATTTGAAAGCCAGTTTCACGGTCATATCAAGATTAATCAGTAGAATTCCTAACATCAGTGGCAGGCACAGATCCAGACCAGTTTCCACCGCTTTAGGGAAATCGGTCACATTTTTATGATCTTTTTTTTTTTACTTTTTTTAAAAATGAAAATAAACTTCAAGTTTTGATCTCGAAAATGTGGTACTTAACTAAAAATTTTAAAAAAATGATAATAATAATTTTAAAAAAATAGAAGTTTTCTGATTTCTGGGTACAGTCACACGCACTTGGTCAGCTCTAGTGGGAAAGGTACTATGTAACACATGATCACCTGCAAGACTTATGCAAGTTGTTTATAATATCATTACTTGTTTTCAGATGAACTTTAATCTATTGTTTTTCCACAAAAAAAATTAAATTTTGATTGGTCAGAAATTGGCATTGAAAACCATCAGGATAATAACAATTATTTGTCAATTAGAGATCTGTATTTAAAATTGTTAAAAAAAATTAATTCATTCATTGGCAACTGGCAAGTAAATTAAATTGATGGCAAGCCTAAAGTAAACACTTTATGACAGATAATGTCAACATGGGGTTAGAGATGCATTAATATTTATTTAATTGTAGATGACTCTAAATTACCTTCCGGACAAAGCCTTTGGTTTCGGAGGTAACGCTCTGTTCGAATCAGCTGAAATGAAAAGTACAAAATATGGTTGTACACGTTTTATTAGAAATGTTTGCAGGCTAGTCAGCTTGTTATTATTATCGTTTGTATTAATGTAGATATTTATTATAATATTATAATTTATTGTCATCAAAGCTGACACCCTACTTGTAATCCAGTCTGTAAAAGCATCAAATCATTTCATTTAATGGATAAGATCTCTAGATTTCCAAAATTAAAAGATTTGTTAGGATGGTTTTGTGCTTTCTTGTTGGTGAATTAACAGACAAATTGGAACGGACCTTGTTAAGGTGCTCAATTAGATTTAAATACAGTAACAGAAGAATACCAGTAACAGAAATTGGGGGAAACACCAGAATGTTCAAGTTGATATGCATGTAGGGTGTATGATTGAAGTATAAGATGTCAACCAAAATAAAATAAAAAAATTATTTTAAACTTATAGGTCTGAGGAAACCAAACTGGAGCATGTGCAAACATCACTCAGAAACAACAATGGCTGAGAATGTGTGCAGCAAGGAAACATAAAATTTGTTTCCAGCTCATTAACATTTGTACATCCAAGAAACATTTTCATTAACAATAGAAAATGTTCCCACAACAATGTTTCCTCATTCGCAGGGCCTCATGTCAACAGCTGTACAACATACAGTGTTCATACATGTAAATTACAAGAAATATCCAGCACTTTTGTCACCCCTGCATCCTGTGTCTCTGATGCATAGAAATCCTAAAATCTGCAAACTTATATTAATATGGAATGCATCCTTCAGGACACACAAATGCAAGCGTGCCATGATCAATCAAACATCCCATTTGTGTAATTCTCAAAAGAGAAAAAATATCGGTTGGCTCTAAAAATTAATATACCTAGAAGTAATTTCTCAGGGGAAAAAATACAAGCTTTTCAACTTGCATTATTAAATAAATTAATTATTTTTCATGGGGTGAGTCCCAGGGACTCACTAATGGCAAATTGTAACAAATCACTGAATATCATAGTTTTCATAATTTTTCTACTCAAATGGAATTATCATTATTTTGATTTTACTTACCACTTGTCACCTTCTTTTTGATAACTTTTGGTGGTCGATTAAACTTAACAAAATGGTATGATTCAAATTCCTAAAAGAAAGGAAGAAAGAAGAGAAAACATGAATGCCAGTGCAATAATTTAAATTTACAGGAACTTGGTTTTACCAGGCTCTCCTTTTGTATCACTTTTGGGCCACTACTTTAACGTTACTAACTGTTCCTTCCTACCATATGCAGGCTGATCCATAATAATCATGCAGTACGTATGTAAAGAGTTGTGATGAATGAGCTATATACAGTAAAGCACTTTTTTACTACTATAGAAATGTTTCAAGAAATGTGGGCACCATGAGGTCTCCATATTGCATGCCCTCTGCAAGTGCGTCGGGTGCATTCCTTATTGAGTAACAAGGCATGCTGGCTATGTCGCGCGTGTGTGTACCACTGAATTAATGCATGTGAATCTTGGGGCACTTTATGAAAAAAATAGTCAAAAAATAATAAAAAATAGAATAAATTAATTAATTAATCAATTGAATTCAATAAAGTTAAAGTATGAAATAATTCTTCTGTGTTAAAAATTACACTGTATAAATAAAAACTAAACCTGGGGTAATGGTGGCATCTGAACCCTGGTAGAATTCCTACAAAGGATCTTAATAGCACCCCAACTGATAGGATCCTAACTTCTCCCCAAAGGATCATTACTAAGGGTACTACAGTATGTCAAGGATCTGGAATGATCTTGTAGGATGTATAGGATTCTTGTGCAGGATCATGAATTCAAAGATTTTACAGGGTCCTGAATAGGATCCTATAAATCAAGATTACATCTGTAGGATTCAAATTGAGAAAATAATCCTCTCAGATGTACGCAATTAAAGAAACTGCGATTAAGCCTGAAAAAAAAATTCAAGGCTTTGGATGGGATTTGAACCTGTCACCTTCACGCTGCTGGTGAGATGCTCTAACCAACTGAGCTACCAAATCCTCATACGTTGGGAGCAATCAACTGTGAGTTCAGATACTTTGCGAAGTGAATAAATGAGATGACAATGAATATACGATATATCATATCTGCGAACTGCAAAAATGTAATCAAAGAAAGATAATGATCCTCTCAGTGGTGTGCAATTAAAGTGGTGGTATAATAATGATGGTTATTTGAACCTCTCACTACAGTTATTCAGGGCTGGCATGTAGTCATTAAAATTGGGTATATTTTGACAAAATGATCTCAAACTGTACCTGTAAAATCGTTGGTAAGTCAATATTGTCGCAGACTTCAAATTTACTCAGACTAGTTCCTCCTTCTTTCTCCAGAGCATGAGCTGAATCAACATAGCTATAACAAGGTAAAATGTACTTTACATGGAGTAATGGCCATAATCTGATTTCTCTGAAATGCCTCTGAGTGATTAATACAGTATCGATTTTTTAGTGTGACACCAAATTCAATACAATGTAAATTTGCTAATGAATTTGATTTCCATTGTTCTCTCAAGGCTCTAGTCTTCCCTTTTGAGGTAACAAACAATTACACCCATATATGAAAGCTACTGCTCTCCCTGATTTGTATGCAGAACCAGCTCCACCCCTACCCCTATTCCCTAAAAAAATTGGAATTTGAGCCCTAGTGCCCCCTACCCTCAGATTTCCATGTAATCCTTTCAAAGGAACCCTCCTGGTTTACAAATTTTCTGTAACCCCTCCAGCTTATTCCCCTACACTCTCAGTTTAACAATTTTCCTTCACCTTGACCCACAGAGGTGTCTATCAGTAAGAAGCCAATAAGAATATTGGCATGATTCCCAAGTTTTGGCAGGGTTATCGTCATGGCACTGACGTGCCTTTCCTGGTGCAGGAGGAAAAGCTGGGAAAAGTGTGCGAGTACACATAGGCAGGTTTAATTCCTGAAAAATTATTAATTAACCCTAGATTAGCTGCGGGAGATCTAATTGGCCCGCAATTTAACGCCTACTGATGCGGCACTGGCCGATTAAATCAGCCCTTGAAACAAGCGATGGTTTGATTGGTCAAAAACATTAGGCTGGTGAACAATGGGGGAATGTTAGGATCAATGAAATTTAGCCTACTATTAAGTTGTTTGTATAGTTTCATTTAGCATTCACCCTCGTGTGATCAACAAGTTCCGAGTTTCAGCATCTTCTTGCGCTGAAGGAGAACAGAATATGGCTGCCATTTTGTCTGAAAGCATTTCTTGTTTGATGTTTGTTTTAAAAGTAGATCTGACTAAGGAAACCACTGAAATGTAATTTTTGGCATCTAAACATTCTTTGCTGGTGAATTCTTTTCCTCTGGCTTTGTGTTGAACAACGAAATTTTGAATTGATCTCAACTTGTGTTGCCGTGATGTTGTCAACTCTCTAGATCGAGCACGTGGAGAAGAAGATGGATTTGAAGCAAAACACATTTCTTACTGCTTTTTATTTCAGACTACATCAAGAGGTGAATAATTTTTGAGAATGCAAGTGCTTCATGGGCAACTGAGACTAAAATAGAAAGGTACAGTGAGGACATTTATTTGACATGCTACTTTGTGAATAAAACGAACATGAGAACCTTGATTTGCGAGACAAATTGGGGGTACCCCCTCAAAAATCTTGCGGAATCTGGGCATGAGCTATAGGAAACATGGATTTTGAGTTCTCACCGAAAGCTGTTTCAAGCAAATAGTGATGAAAATAATATGTCAACAATTCAATAAGACTATCACCTTACCATCAGTTCAACTGTCCTGTGTCTTTGATTTCTACATCACCTTCTGCAAATACCCCTGTTTCTCCCTGATTCTTCGCCCAGTTCTTCAGTGAGCTCGATATGCTTACTTTTACCGTCCGCCATTTTGAAAAAAAAAACCACAGTCGTTCCCAGTTCTCACAGCTAACTAGAAAACCTCCTATAGCTGCCCTAAACCCTATGGGTAGGAAGCGCTTGGGCTGTGCTAGGTGATTTGTACCATTGGCCAATTGTAGGGCCGAAAAGACAATCGCCACTGTTTCTCAAATTCGTCTTTAGCTGGTAAGAGCAAAAAGCGTTTTCCAGTCCCCCAACAGAACCTAATTTGAATCGTACCTTTTTAATCTGTTGCACAACGACCTTCCAGTATACAGCAGTCCGTCGTGCAATGTTCTTACAAGCTCGTAACCACAACCTGGAAAAGATGGCCTACCCATGGGCTTTAGAGCGGCTATAGGAGGTTTTCTTGTCAGCTGTGTAGAACTGGGAACAAATCTTTTTTTTTTTTTCAAAAATGGCATATGGCACATCAAACTCACCAAAAGAACCGGGTGAAGAATCGGGGAGAAAGAGGGATATTTGCAGAAGGTGATGTAGGAAATCAAAGACACAGGACAGCAGTGCTGACAGTAAGGTGATAATTTTGTTGAATCGTTGACATATTTCATCACTGTTCGCCTGAAACAGCGTTCGGTGAGAACTCAAAATCCATGTTTCCTATAGCTCATGATCTGGGGTTAAGTTTTTAAGTGTACCTGTTTTTGCATAAAATTATCAAGCTTACCCTTCTTCTCTTAAGTGATGCAAGATAAGTATCAACAGTGTTCTTTTACGTTGCTCTGATCTTTGCTCTTCCTTGAATGAAGAGAAAATATCAGCACGTCAAACTTGAATATCACAAAAATTAACAGTTATTCAAGTTTACCACAAATCAAAAGCCTGATAAGAAAGCTTTACCGCTTCTCTTGCTTCATTCGCAGTCTTCAGCTGCATGTAGCTAAGTTCCTGTGTCATCTAACCCAACATATCTCCCACACGGGAGTCTGTTCTTCAAATCAGCTTCATTGTTGATCAATGGTTGCTCAGGACGCCATCTTGAATTTACCTTGAGATAACGCGCCCGCTGTATATTGGTACTGCGGTTGTGTTTATCTACGCTTGCGTAGTATTCTGGGAAGGAAGTATGGCGTCGCTGGAGAAGTTCGAAGTCGCAGATGTATTGACAAAGTGATTCGAAATATTGCTCGCCGAAAAGACGGATTTATACAGTGATCAATATGCCGGGGACCTTATAGGTGTATATAATGTTGCGAAAGCGACATAGGAGAAGAGAAAGAATAATGGAAAACCCGACAACTGCGCGGCTAAGGGAAGCCGTTGCCAACGGCAATGTGAAACTCGTTCGCGAATTGATCAAAGAAGGCGCTTCTGCGAATCATATGGACACGAATGGCTGGACGTTGCTGCATCTAGCGGCTAGCAGAGGAAAGGAGCGAGTCCTTAGAGTGCTACTGGAGAAAGGAGGGGACGCATTTGCGAGGGATTATGTAGGAGGCTTCACGGCCCTTCATTACGCTGCAATGCATGGTCGTACAAGAATCGCAAAATTGCTGTTAGACTTCAAAGGGTTGGACAAAGAAAAGCTTGTAGACGCAAGAAGCGAAGATGGCTGGACACCTCTACACGTGGCAGCTCATTACGGAAGGGACTCGTTTGTAGAGCTACTGCTTGAATCCAAAGGCTACGTGGACGCTCTGAGCGATAAAGGTACAACGGCTCTTCAACTAGCAATTATTCGTGAAAGAACAAGCTCGATTAAGGTTTTATTGAACTGGGGAGCTAACATAGACGTTCAATTCGGGTTTCCTCTACGATACGCGGTCATAAAAGGTAACGTTAATTGTGTGCGAATGCTTGTTGAGCATGGCGCTCTTACAAGCATCAAACGGCCAGAGGATGGCCAAACACCACTACACTTAGCAGCACTGAGAAACAGTGAACCCTTAGCGCGTTTGTTGTTTAAATTTGGGGCTGATATAAATGTTTTCAACGATGAAGGACTCACTCCTTTAGCCATATCAAGGATGATGTACAATGTAGATACCTCAGACAAAGGTTGCCTGGAATTTCTCATCCATGTATCAAGTAAGTATCAATAGTTATAGCGAAAAATTAAAGAGATTCACAACAAAGAAGACAGGTGAACCCTGTTGTTACAGACACTGTCTTTAGTGGGTTTATTGTTCAGGACCAATGAAACATTTATTGTGCTTATAAAGCAGGGTTTGAGTGTAACAAATGTTTTCTTGTTTGGGCACATGCTGCAATTGTCATAGGTGTAAAACGTTTGTATAAAAAGTCAGAGCTTTTTTGCTTGTTGGCAGCAAAACTTACCCTTGCTGTGAAGCATAATTTAATATTACCCTTGCAAATGGGAAAACTTTTTTTTTTGAAATCACTGTCAGTGATATTACCACAACAGTGTGTTTTTGTTTGGGAGATACATGTACATGTACAAATATGTAAGACACACCTGTGCAGGGTAAAGAGGAATAGCAAAATTTTTAGTCAATGAATCGTTTGAAATTTTCATCAATTACTACATGATAAAGTAAAATTTCATGTATTTTGAAAGAAGGGAAACCATTTCATTCTAAGAAAAATCTATTTGCCAATCTCCATCCCCCCACCGGGGGTATTCAAAATTTTTTGTTGGGGGTGTGCCACTGAGACTCTTGAGACCCTTACCCTATACCAGACTATGTTCAGCTGCTTTGGGCAACTCTACTCTAGACTTTAACCCTTTAGGCCCCTGCGGCCCCATTCCGCAGGATTCATTCCGCAGTTCAAATATATGAATTTCATATATTCATAATTTCATCTTCATCTTTCCCGGGTATATTACGACCAATTTAATGACTAGCTCCCAGTTGGCTTGTTAGCTCAATTGGTTAGAGCGCTGCACCGGTATCGCAGAGGTCAGGGTTCGAATCCCGGCAAACCCGATTTTTTCAGGTGTTCTTTTCGCAACTGCATAAGTTGCGGTCATAACTGCGAGGATCTTCTTTACATTTATTTCTTCATTCCGCAGTTCAAATATATGAATTTCATATATTCATAATTTCATCTACTCTAGACTAGACACCAAAAATGTGGTCTACTGTAGACCAAAACTCTTTGATCTGTATACCTTTCCGAGACTAAACTCCCTTCACAGTGGCACATAGCCAAATAGCTTATACAATATATTTGGGTATCCACCCCACCCCACCTCCCCCATATGCACAAGCCAAAAGATTATCATGTATATACTTGACAAGGACGTAAACTTGTAGGATTGGAGGATCTCACCTGATTTGGTCTAAGTGTTGGTCCGGGTGGGGTCTTTGAGAAAAATTTGGCAATTTATCATTCGTCCCACATTTGTGCGGACATTAACCCTTTAGGCCCCAGCATCATTATACAAACTGGCTTTACTGATCTCTATACATTTTGTTAAGGCCTCGCTGGGATAACCTCTTTAAAGGGGCATAGTCACGAGGATTTCGCAGATTTTTGGTCAGAACTGTGCTAAAATTATCGGTAGCAACTTTGTCCATGCCCAACATTGTGTTTGAACATTTAAAGGAACATATTATCTTAATTTCATTAAGAGAAAACAAACTATGACCATTTAATATCGATTTTATGTCAGCATGCTGAAAGAATTTGAAATGTTTAGCCTAATTTTTTCAAATTGCAATCCATTTCCATCCGTGCCATCCATAGTAACAGACGACAGAAAATAGTTTCAGTGAAGTAATATAGTCTTTGGTAACAAACTAGACCATTATTTGTGGGCGTTCATTGATGTGAGGACATATTTTTGATTTTTAAAGTGAACTAAAATAGCGTGACTATGCCCCTTTAAACATCATGATAAAACGTATTTGGTGATCATTTCCCTTATTCTCACAATGTCTATATGATAATATACACGTAGTTTGATGTGATAAGGAGAAATTTGATCCTATCACTATCAGAGCTTAAAGAGTTAGATGTCCACAAAAATGTCTGGCCACAGGTGGCATTTTGTAGGATCTGGGCAAAATTTAGCCACACAATTTCTAGTGACCGATAGTTACATGTATTTACAGCTGCTCTAGTGTTTATTGTTGTTGTTGTTTCCCCAGAAAATCCCAGAAGTCTACAAGATTCATGTCGATTTGTCATTCGAGATGCTCTTGGTGCCCGGCGTCTCAGGGACATAGCAAAGCTCCCAGTGTCAAGTATAATGAAAGATTTTCTTCTCTACAAGTATGATTAGTGATGCAGGTCGTTTAGGCAAAGAGGTTTGATAAAACAATGTCTTTGCCTATTGGAATTGCTAAGATAAAAAATCAGGCCGTAAAAAATCTTGTTATTGAATTACATGTACTGTTGGTGCATTATGTAAAAGATACATTTAACTTTTATTGTATCTCTTTCTTTTTTTGTACCATCACGATAAAGGAATAACAAAAACATATTTTAAAGCATACAACAAGGAAACAAGTGATGCTAATTTGCAAATACACTAAATTCTGTACTGTTCTAGGTTCGATTATCTACTCCTAATTGAAGGGGTGCCTGAAATAAAGCCCCAAGTGACTTCTGATGAACTGCTAAATTCTTCTTCCACTTTTCCTTGTGAATGTTTGTAAATCAATGGGAGAATTTGACATTAGATCAGGAGTCACTTAGGGCCTTATTCCATGCACCCCTTCAATTGGACTTCGTAGGTTTGTGATATGTGTGCATTCGCAAATGTGTTTGTGTGTGTTGTTTTAAACCACAAAAAGTTGTAAGATCAGTTTGTGTAATAAGGGAATTACCTTAACTAATGTTTTAGCTCTTTCTTACCTACCATGAAGCATGGAAATTTTTTTTAGGGTTTGATTTTTTAACATTTTTTTTGTGAATTTCTTTTCACTCAGGGTAAAAAGTTCTTCTTACAAAAATTCATTACCAGTGGAGGCATCTTGACCTCTGCAAAAGTTTACTGTCACAAACAAAAGATTTTGGTGATAAATAAACTTCAAAGCAATTGACCTATACATGTATGTGGCTGACTTCATGTGAAACGAAGGCATTACAGCTCTGAGTTGTTACACTTTGGTACTTCTTGAATTCCAGTTGATCAATAATCCTGTGATAACTTGACTTAATTGGAATGGCAAAAACTGAATTTTCCCACTTCCTTCCAGAAGCACCAACAGATCATAAATTGACAACATAAACTCCTAAAACATTTTATGCCATATGGTACTATGTGATTGATTATAGAATGATGTACAACTGTACGACAACAATCTCTTTACCACGAAAGGAGTTTTGACATTTTAATTAACGTGTTTTTAGAGCGTTGTGGGATTTTTTTACTGTGGATCCAGTTGCCTTTTACCACTCCTGACAGCTGGAGTGAGCAATGGTATCTTAATGAGAATAATTTTAAAAGGAGAAGAACTTCTTTAGTGGTCAAGTCGACAGAAACTATTTGTAGTGAACAAAACTATCAGCTTTATAACTTCCTCGCTTTTTAAAAGCCCTTTCTGAGGGATTTTGACACAACTCTTGCACAAAAAGAGTTTGATCTGTGAGTGGTGTAATTGAAATTCGTGTTTTCTTCTGTACTTAGTACTTTTAAGTTAATTTTATTTTTCAGTGATTTAATGAATCAATGTTATTAGTACTACTTAATACAATTTAAGCTAAAAGCTATTGCAATTTTTAAGTACTGTAGAATAGCTTCTCTTACCCCATCTATGAAAATGTCACGTAATAAAGTGCAGCATACAACAGTACATAATAGTGTTTTGTTTGGTGATATATTCGGTTTTAACTTGTCTCTCAATTATGTTTATTGATCCTTCTTTTCTTGGTTATCTTCTTTTGTCGATTATTTGTCGCACTATTCTCGATGGTCCCCCCCCCCCCCCGCCAAGGTCCAATAATGATAGCATGGCTTTTTGCTGCGCACTGAGGCCATCCCCACCCCCTTAAAAAATGCTTTTGCGAGCTTCTAGTTCTTCTTACCCCCGTTATGTACTAACTGAATTGCTTTTAGGCTAGTCCGAGAAAACAGCCGACGTTTCACGGGGTCGCATTTTGAGCCCTCGCAAATTGACGTCTGAGTAACGAGCGCAGAAATTCCATACTGGTGACGTGTCTCTACCCAGATCTTGGTGGTGCTTCTGATTGGTTTGAATTTTATTCCAACCAATCAAAAGCACTACCAAGATCTGGGTAAAGGCACGTCATCAGTATGGAATTTCCGCACTCGTTACTCAGACGCCGTTTTGCGAGGGCTCAAGTTGCGACCTCGTGAAACTTCGGCTGTTTTCCCAGGTTACTTTTAGGCCTATTCAAGTTCTCTTGTTAGACAAATTTCATCACAAGAAGCCCAATCATAATATTACATAAGAGTTTATGTAAAAGCGAACATTAATACATTGGTCGTCTCCCCTAATATTGTAGCCTCCCACGCAGTCGTTTTTAGGGGAGTCGTGGAAGGCTACTAGTAGCGTATAAACGTTTGATTTTCCATAAACTCTCATATTACTTTTGGGCCGTCTGTGGTTTCATGTGGTTTCACTCTCAACCATTGCTGCAAAGTTATAAGTCTTACAAGAGTTGCTACAACTGCTCGATGGATTCGCCATCATCTCTTCCCAGAAGGAATCTCGCGATGTGCTCGGACACTTTGAAACCAAGAATGTCTTCTATCCAAAGCCAGGCTCCTAGCGGATTACACTCCAGAAATATAATGTCGTCGCCTCTCTCTAAGAAGTCGTAAGCAGCATAATTCAGGCCTGCTCTTTTGTGAAATTCTAACAAGCGCTCTTTGAACGACTCGGATATCTGTTGGGAGAAAACAAAATTCAATCATAATCTGAGCTGTGAAGCAAACGGCGTCTTTGCACAATTAAAATGAAAGCAATGGCATCTGATCATCTCCAACAATTTACTGTCAAATGAGGTAACGCGTTTATCTGCGGCCAATGGGAAAGTGGCTCAGTGGTCCAATTCCCCATTGAGTTGTGTTTTGGCTCCAAAAAGAAAAGTGCGTTTTCTTTTCCTTTTTAAATCAGTACTGTTTCTTTTATGTGGTCGAAGTTGAGTCCTCCTTAAAAAGAATGTGTACTCATCCAAAAAGGTCAATGTTTAGACTCGAAAAATTAGGTACTCGTAATAGTTTTCACGTGTTACTTAACTTGGGGGCTTAAAATAGTTTGCCTACGTATTAACGGTCAACTTTTCATACATTACACTGCAACGAGAAAATCGACGAAAAAAAACTGACAAGTTACAAGGCGAAATAATCTTGAAACCGATTACTATCCACATGAAGTGTAGTTCCGAAAGATACTTTTGAACTGTTTTCTTTAATGTTTCTCGTTGGCTTGAGTCACTTAATCAACCAGGCATTTCTGGTTGCCGTTTTAATGTGGTGCATTTATTCAGCAAATAACCGTTCAGGGCTCAAAAGGTGGCTGTTAATCCCCTTAGGGAACATTCTGGGTATAAACAATATCTTTTCTCTCTCTCTCAGTTTTCTTAAACAGTTTTTAGCCCTATCTCTTAAAGTTTCTCACTAATCAAATAATGCCTTCATTAGTTTGTAATTCAATGTCATATGAAGTTTTGTAAAATTTTTGGTGATTTTCATGGGGAGTGTATAAGAAGAGACGTGGTTTGTAGCCTAGGCGCCGCAGGATGAACTAACCTCAGAGACCGCGGGCAGGCTGGAAAAATGAAAGATTTACTATTGAGCGTTTAACTTTTAACCATAGCAGTTGAAGTTAATAATTTATAGATGGGCACGAAACAAGCAGCTGCTAACCACCCGAAGTGCTCTTGCGTGGGGACTGACTTCCTGATAGACTTGCCACAAGTCGACTGCAAAGAGAGCGATGAAGTCGCGAAAGCGAGCAACCAAACTACCAAAAACGGACTTCCTGATGTTATGTTACAAATAATCCCTCTCGTATTTGTTTTGTAACTCGCGTCGGTAGGATAAACGAGGCTCTTAGAAAACGGCCACGAAAGAGTGAGTTGTAATAACAGGATGGGTGTTCATAAGGTGGTGTTTCACTGTAGCGATTATTATCGTACCTGAGCTTCGCTGTATAGCTCTTCTTGGTACTGGCACCGTCTCCAATCCAAGCGATCTCTCTGCTCGTGGAGCTGTTGCGAGGCAATGCGAGCAACAAACACCTCTTGGCCAACAATCGTGATGCGTAAATCGGATCTTCTTTCCACCAATTCTTGATAAATTGCCGGGCACTTAACAATGCTGGCCTGGGACAAGGTCGATCTTGTGATCTCAGTGGTGAAAAGCACATCGTCCGTCGGCAGGAACAGTGGCGTCAGGCTTTTGAAAACCACCCGCCCGTGATCCACTTCGTTGAAGATTCTCTCTACGGCTGCCGGATTGTTTGAGATAGTGGTCCTCGGCACAGTCAGCCCAACTTGTTGTGCCAATCGTAACTGATACGGCTTGCAATCTAGCAGCTCTAAGGCGGCCAGGGGGTTCAACCATCGAGCATGGGATAGGTACGACGCTAGCGAACGCATCACCGACTTCCACTCCTTGCGGGCGAAGTCTTTAGCGATGAGACCTAAAAATAATCATCGCTGTCACTTCGCGAGTTCTGTAGCTTGCGGGAAAACGACAAGGAAAGGACTACTCTATATGAATGGGAAGCCACTACGCAATCGCAGGGATACCTTAGCATTTTCCTGTTTTCTGGCATCCATTCAATTCAAAAATCTGCTGTATGGCAGAGGTTTCGACCCTCGATCTTTCGATTCTGTGGTCGAACGCTTGATGGAAGAGCTAACCATCTGAGCGTTCATCTTTTTTTCTTATTTGTAGCTTATTTATGGCTCAAACTGTGAAGGATATTAGAAAGGTTTCCCTTTTGCGATTAGAATATATATCTACAGTAGATGATAACTGTAACGAAACTGAACTCTTAAAATAGAAGAATCAAGCAAACCAAAAAAAAACAAACAAACCAACAAACACAAGAGCAAGATAAAAAACAAAACAATCCGTCCGAAAAAATAATAATAAAATTAATAATGATAGCAACAAAAATCCTTCCTGAAAACAAGGATTGCTGTATAGTGGTCGTCATGCAGTTATGGCTTGTGACGAGATCATGATAAAAAAGAATCATGCATGGATATCACCCGTGTTGCTGTCAGAATGAGAAACTTGAAGCCATCTGCTACACGCATTTATTAAAAAAAAATAGGATCTTGCTAGAAGAGTGCTACCTAGCAGATTATTTTATTACTGAAGCGAAACGAAATGTAATAAACAAATAAAGATCTTTTGTCGAGTCGTTGCCGTTCGTTTATTTTTAGTAAATTGCTACAAATTACTACCTGCTTTTTTGTATAACATTTTCCTTTGTTAAAAAAAGGAAAAAAACTCACCTTGGAGATCGTCATCTTTCGAAGGTAGTTCTGGCCCCCAGCGATAGCAAACAGATTTGATCGATTCGGCAGGGATGCGTTCGCCATCCACGACAACAAGACAGCTAGGGCTATGTTCCGAAATTTTTCCTGCAGTAATTTCGATAAAATGTTTCCCACACAGGGGATAAAAATGTACCAGTCTAGCCGCACTGTCCAGTGATTTTACTTGTTTCTCGACCTCTCTTGTGTGCGGGCCTCCTGGTTTTCCAATGCATAGAATAATGTTTGCCATTATAGATAGAACCCTTTTTAAAAAATTATTTAGTCAGGAAACGGAACAGATACTGATACAACGTGTTTCGGCACATTTACTGAGACTTCCGTTTATAGTAAATGAACATGAATATCACGCGGCATCTCAAGACAATCAGGCGCATCGGAGTAATTTGAATAATATAGGACTCGCGCGAGAAGGTCGGCTCTTTCTGACGACAAAAACAGAATTTGTTTAAGGAAACGCTAACATTGATCCTCCGTGTGCTTTTACGAGTGTTAGGGGCGTGTTCTGATAAAGGAGAGAGTTAAAGAATACTTTTAAGCTGCAAAAGCTTATGGTAATTCAACCGTTAGAACATCAATGCATCAGTCAATTCCAGCTGCGCCCATGCCCCCCCCCCCGGGCATTAGCATTTTTTTTTGTCTCGGATGGCAAATTCCCGGGGGTGGGGATTTAGCTGCCAAATGCCCCGCGGTGTGGACGAAGGAAGAGGGCAAATGCCCCGCCCCCGGGATCGTACGTCCCCAATCAACACTGCAGCAGTTTTCATTCATTGCACAATAATACCACTTTCAGCATTTTTATGTGTGATTTTTCATTTCTGTAGACCTACCTCTCCGTCTTCTATTGTTTGTAACGGCACTATCCGATGTTAATAAAGTTAGTATAAATGCCAAGTGATGATATTTTAATACTTCACAGACAACAATACTACATGATAGTTGATTGTTTCTTTAATGTTTTGTTTTAAACAGTTCGCTAGTAAACAAAAATCTTGACATTATAAAAGTCTGTTGTAACGATATCTGTTGTAATATTTTAATAATATGCAAAAGTATAAAACGACGATCCCTATACACATGTTTACAATTTAAGAATCATCGCGACTAAATTTTATTTAAATCCTTAATAAGAATGCGTACGTCAATTCACGTTGATCGTTCCCGATCTCGCTATATTAAGTGATAGTTGTGCCTTGGTAAGCAATGAAGAAATGCATAAAATCGAGAAAACCTCCACAAGTTTGTCCAGTCCTTGGCAGACGATCCAATCTGCGACGAACTGCTGGTCCTTTGCGATAAAATCCTTCATGTTTGGATTTCGAGTCAGAAACCACATGTGTGTCAAAAGCCCGGGGGTAGGCAAATGCCCGACCCCCGGGCCGTGCCAAATTTGCTAATGCCCCACCCCCGGGACTGACAAGGCACGCAAATGCCCCGCAGTTGCCCGGGGGGGATGGGCGCAGCTGGAATTGACTGATGCATAAATCCTCAATTACTCAACCTTCTTCTCAGATGAAGACACTTGACCGACACGAGTTCCATTGAACTATCCGGACTCGTCCTGGGACTCGTCCACCGTTGTTTTTCTTCGGCTAAGATACCAAAACGCGTGATTGATTAGTTCACGTGGTTTGTCTAGCTTGTTTTCAATTTTTATCGTAATCAAAACAAATAAAACCCTTTTTTGGGAAACACACCAAAACAGCAAGATCGGAATAAAATGTTGTTGCATGCTGAGAGCTATTGAATGGTCCATAAGTACTTAAAATTGTAAAAGTGCACCACAATAATTGCCTTTTTTCTGTCAGATCGGTCTTCATGGACATCCAAGGAACGGAGCGTTTTGCTGCCGCCTTTTCACTGGTGGAAAAGACAACCAAACCAGAGTTTCGTTTCTGTGCAGGCAGCTACACGTACTGGCCGGACCCTTGGGACTTTTCTCACTAATCACTGAAACGTCACAGAAACAATTTGAACGCAAAGGTAGTGGAAAACCATGCACCCACTAATTCGTTTACGAAAACGGATTTAAAGATGTGCGTCCTCACTAGG
Organism: Siderastrea siderea; assembly: GCA_964030785.1. Taxonomy (NCBI): domain Eukaryota; kingdom Metazoa; phylum Cnidaria; class Anthozoa; order Scleractinia; family Rhizangiidae; genus Siderastrea; species Siderastrea siderea. The sequence goes on along the minus strand of OZ034966.1, from coordinate 56,162,218 downwards.
GGATGGAAAGCGGATGTCGTAAGATGCGTTTGCCTTCCCAGGCTTTTTCGGACCTTTTTGTTGTTTTGTGTACATGCGATAATTGCACCCGAGATACTAACGGCGACTGCATAAAAAGTTGTGACGATAGCGTTTTCGAAAAGCTCCGTTTTTTGCCGTCCATGCCAAAACGATAAACCTCTGTTTTGAGAAGTTTACACTTTGGAGAGCGTTTTCGAAAACCTTCTCTTTTATCGATAAATCTTTCCGTTTTCGATCGTGTTAATGTGGACGGTCGACAAAAACGCATAAAAAAAGTACGCGTTCTGTAACAAAAACGCATTAGTGTGGACGAGGCCTCAAACAGTTAGTTTAGAACGTCGTCTTAAACTTTGGAACATAACTGAACAAAAAAATTATCCATTACAAAATAGAAGTTAAATCTGTGTAAAAGATCACAAAATCATTTGTTCTTGCTTTGTTACTGTTAAAGCGCGTGTTTTGGACCGATGAAAGCCCTTGATATTACAGTGGAACCCGGATTTAACGAACCCCTATATAACGATGACCTGATATAAAGAACGATACTTTCCAGTCCAGTAATGGAAAATGTATAGAAAAGAATCCCGAAAACAATGCACCCCCTTTATAACGAACACCGTGACATTTTCCGAGTCCCTTGGCACTTGTTTATATCGGGGTTCGTTTGTAGTCAAGTCCATTTATATATGCACCACAACTGGATGTAAAGAGGGGTTCGCTTTGCTGGATGGAGCTAACAAAAATTTCCACAAATTAGATATTTAAGGACTTACACATCAAATTATTAAATTTTCGAAAATAAGCGCTCGCGCTTAGAGTGCTTTTTTAAAAATTGCCTTTTTTCGACAGGTTGTCCTCAAAATTTCACAGTAGCCCTCGAAGCTTCGCTTCTCGGCCAACTGTTCATTTTCCAGACAATCCTTTAGCCTCGGGCATTATCGTCTGATATACCAGCCGTTGAAAGAGAGCCAATCAGAGCACGCACTTGCTCATATCCGGGGGATCCTTGAGCCTCGGGCATTACCCTCTGATATACCAGCCGTTGAAAGAGAGCCAATCAGAGCACGCCCTTGCTCATATCCGGAGGGTGTCTATACAATAAATGTAGACATACAAACGACTGAGGTTTCACTCATTTTCAAGGGAGCGTGCTGCTTGCTGTAGACAATATTCTTTTACAAATACGACTCGGAAAAACAAGGGAGGCTAGTCGCGATATCCCACCGATGCATCTTCCTTACCACGTTTTCAACCACCCTCCCTAGCCACCCCCGTTAAACGGGGTTTAAATTCTCACAGACGGATATTACAAGAGTTATAATAATCATAGCTTGATTTAGGTGCCAGAGTATTGAGCACGGCAGTGCTAACTGGGGACACTATAAACCTCTGCCGGAAAGCAAAATGACAAATGTGTTTCAACACTTTAATTTTTAGGCCTGCGACAGAAGACACTAATATTTACAATGATAGCTTTGTGCCTTTCTCGGATTGACAACAATATCTACTTTAAAAATAACTTAAAGCAACCGAGTACATTCAGTTTATATTGCGGTTGTACAAATATATCAAATTGAAAAATCGTAACGTATGTAAGTATCTAATTTTTAAAACAAGTACTTGAGAGAATACTTTAGGGAAAGTAGTGATACAAAAAGGTTGCTAAGTCTGAAAGTTTCGAGGGTCGTCACTTTCAGAACTTTACGGAATGTGAGCTATTTCTAAAAGAGGTATAGCTTATTAAACATTTCCACGTGGATGTGATCTGTTAATCTTGCTTTTCTTTCTATTGCTGCTGTATTCATTGCTAATAATTTGATTTTTTTTTACGGGAACATGATTTTTTGCGGAGTTATTGTGATTCTTTTTACACACCAGATAATTATAATGAAGAGTTTTGTCCCAAGCTGTTGTTGCTGTTAGATTTATCCACTACTGAAAAACCCTTCAGTTTCCAAATGCAGGATAAGGCAACCTTGTTTATGTGAACCACGTGTTGGAAAATTTTTTTCCTCGGACCATCTTTGACTTAAGTCTGCACTTCTCACACATGCTAACCGTATGCAAAAAATTATGGAACCTAAACTGTTACCATTATTATCATTTTTTAAATATTCACCCTTGCCAGGCATAATGTCATTCATATTCTTTTCGGTATTCTTACATTGCAGGCAACCTCCTTCTAGGTTACCACTGGAGCCCTGCTAAGGTTCTGCTACAGAATACAGTCTGGTCTTGTCAACTTCTACTCATTATCGATGGTTCTTCTAGTCGGTAGCGATTTAACCCAGAACTAGATAATAGTCTTTCTCTTCCGATGCCAGGGACTCACGCAACTGCCGATGTTGTGTGACATCATACAGTCCCACCTTCTGACGTTATACTCTTGATGGTTCATTTAGTCGACAGAGATTTAACATGTGACTAAGCATCGTTAACTCGTACACCTAACGGTGTTGCATGACAGCATGTAGCCTAGTCCTGTCACGTCATACTCTTGTAGGTACGGCGTTAGGATTAACAGTAGTGTGAACGTTTGGCTCGGAGGAGCTTGTACTAGAATGCTGTCTTGTCCATGAGTTTAGTTTATTGCACCGCAAAATTCTCTTGAATCCTTTTGAAAACTGCTCACTAAGAAACCAGTAAATGACTGGGTTTACGCAGCTGTTGAAGAAGTTTATCACCTGCGTGAAGCTGAGTAATGTAAAGAAGTATGTCGGTGGGGCTTCTGCAAACGCAAGAAAAAATGTCAAGAATAAAACTGTTGTTGTTGTTCATGTTCTTTGAAACACGTTTAAGAGAATGTTTCATATCTAGAAAGGGGGTAGTGGTTTGAAGCCAGAGCCCAGTTGTTCAAAAGTTGGATAGCGCTATCCACCGGATAAATCACTATCCAGCGGATAAGTGTTAGGGAAACCAATTGCGCTGTTATCCACTGGATAGAGGTTTATCCGGTGGATAGCGCTATCCAACTTTTGAACAACTGGGACCTGGCCCCAGTTGTTCAAAAGTTGGATAGCACTATCCACCGGATAAATCACTATCCAGTGGATAAGTGTTAGGGAAACCGATTGCGTTGTTATCCATTGGATAGAGGTTTATCCGGTGGATAGCGCTATCCAACTTTTGAACAACTGGGGCCAGGTGTTTAACCCTTTAGACCCAATAGTACTCCACAGGAACCTAATTTCTCCCTATAATATCACTACTTGATCAAACATTCAGGTCATGAGAACAAAGCAAATGATCACTTAAGATAAAATTTGTTAATGTTTAAGTAAATTCGCCCGACGAGTCGAACAAAAGAAATAATGGAAAACAGTGAGGAGAAAATGTGTGTTGATATTGGGACTTAACGGGGTTAGAGAGAATATCAGCTACTCTTAGTAATATTTTGAAGGGCCAAAAGTCGCATTTGCCTGAATAACCTAAAATTAAAAACTAGTTAAGACTATTAACAGGCTTCTTCTATTACCAAAGGATGCCAACCGGAATGATTGTGAATTGATCTCTTTTCGAGAATTTTCTTGATACACTTTTACTCTTGTTTTACCAGAAACTTCACACAATGCTAGCTATAGCACTTAGCTAAAAAAAAAAGGAAAAAATAGCCCTTTCAATTTTTTTCCTCCAACCCTGATTGGTTTTTTCTTTAAGGGGGTATTCTGGCGGATTTGTGTGAAAAAGGGAGTGATTTATGAAAGGAATAAATAATGGCAACTGGAGTGAACTACAAATTACTGGGGGCTTTCGGGATTGGAGTGAAATCTCTTTGGGTTTAAGTGCTGAAACTTCCTAAAAACATGGCGTTTGCCCAGAATACCCCTTAAACCAGAAAAAAAAATGTATATACCAGTGCCCACCCTAAAGGTTACTCCAGACCTTCGCGGGTGTCCTCAGGGAAAAAACTCGTATGCACGTCATTTTAAAGGAAAACACGGCAAGCTATATATCGTTGGAAAGCTTAAGAAATGTAGATTTCGGAAAAAAAATATAAATTGTCGGTTTCTTCAATTCCGCAAAAGAAAGTCACAAACAACTACGAAAATGACCATGTGTCATTCAATTGAATTAATAGGGTATCAAATCAAAGGGCATTGGCAAAATAACTGCACAGTGTTAATCACAAAGGATCAATCATCAAAAGTGTGTCAGCATTTTTTGATATTTTGACTGGTTATTCTTTAATTAATATGTCAGGTTCGAGCAGCAAAGAATGCACGATGGACATTGCATTGAAGATCGCCACGGGTGAAAATATTATAAATTTCAAAACTCCCCGACACACTTTTGTTTCACAACGATCTAAGGAATGTTCAGGTCAAATTTCACAGATATCTGCCGAATTTTGGTACCCTATTAATTCATTTGTTTGATGGAATGACGCACGGTCATTTTCGCGGTCATTATGGCAAATTTCTTTTGTGGAATGTAAAAAACTGGCAATTCATATATTTTTTAGAAATCTGCATTTATTAAGCTTTCCAACGATATATAGTTTGCCGTGCTTTCCTTTAAAATGGCGCGATTTTTTTTTCCCGAAGGACACGGGAGGACAAGGGAGGACACCCGCGAAGGTCCGGAGTAACCTTAAGCAAGGGTATCTGTAAATTTCATGGACGGAATATTGCTTACCGGTACTTTTTAAACCAAAGTCAAGCCACAAAAACATGGCATAAGTAGGCAACATGCAAACAGCATAACATATGACAACAATCGCCATCATCTTGAGTACGTTCCGTTTTCTTTTTCTGTTTTTGGGATCCTCTGAGACCCCACTGCCAGGGAAGTCATCGCGGTCACGCCATAGTCTTAAGATCATTCTCGTGTAAGCTGGAACAATGAACAGAAGCGGAAGCAGGTAGCAGGCAAGGAAAAGAAGAAGCGAGTACGCTTTTCTTAGTTCCACGGTCGGGAACTCTTCCATGCAGCCGAATGGCGGCCCCAGATTGTATGCTCCCACCTCCGGCAGGGCCAGCAGGAACGCGGTCATTGAAACCACAGCTATGGTAAGCTTGGCTTGGAATTTTGATAGCGGTGGCGTGAATGGGAGGCATATTGCCCGGTAACGTTCAATGGTGATGGCTACTAGAGAGCCAGTTGACGCGCTGAGGTTCATCACCTGCAAAGCTGAACGAGAAATGATGTATAAGCAAAACTGCTGTGACATGTCAGGAGCCATGTATACCGCTCTCCCCAGCGCCGAGGCTCGAGTTCATAATCACATGACAAATGGAGTAGTACAACACAACAAAGTTTTTTGCCAAAATAAAATCCGCTGACCGAAAGTCCTGTTCTTATAACAGTGACAAAGAGAGGTCTGCAGCGCTAGCGAGACTTTTTCGTCTTTTTCTAGCAGGCACATCTGGATAATTTTAGGGGAAATATTGCAGATTGCAGCCAGCTACATAGCCAGCTTCAGTGAAAGATTGCTAAAGTGGCAATTTACGAGAAAGACAGAAGGACAAAAAGCCAGCCGAAACCAAGAAACTACACGCTGGAAGGACGTTGTTTAATAACTACAGAACAGATATCGCGATGGCATTTTATCATGAGGATTTAAGATATTTTCTACTTATACCAGTGGATTCTATCTTGGCATCTGTTACAGGTACGCTAAAAGATTTGCTATTCTCAGATATAATATTTGCCTACAATGTTTGTTTCGGAAATACAAGACCGCGGCCACCACGCGGGCACTAATTAATCCCGCCATCTCAGGTGATGACGTATGGGACTGTTAGATCATCTTGTTGGAAAAGGGGGAGGCCGGCTGGTGCGAAACCTGACCTGTTTTTTGTACCAACCGCTGTCGTAGCCTATTTGCTTACAGATGGACTGCATTAAACTGCACTATCATTCATGGCAACTCTAGGACAAAAATTTGTTCGTTAATGCCTGTATTAGGAACGTGTTGACTTAATCAAACTTCAAGGGCACGCTGTATTCTCAAAGAATGATTTGAACTCGCACAGTTTTTATAGACACGTGTCCAACGTTTGTTTATAGAATACCGGTAAATATGTTCTCCACATATGATCGTCTCCACGTTTGGTCCTTTTGGACATATTTGTGTCGTAATATAAATGTAAAGTACACTTTCGGTTTGTAGGTTGTTTTGTTGGTTTAACTGTTCAAAGAGATTATGACGTTCCTGACTAAAATAGTCAAAATAAATGTGAAGAATGTGTCAACCTGTAGGGCATGGTTTCTTATTGTCGCATTAAGCCTATTGTCGGATTAGCAGGCTCGAGACCAAATCTACCCAACCCTTCATCCGGAAGGCTTTAGATAGAAAGCTTGAACGGAACTTCAGTTTCTTTTTTTTCTCCTTCCTTCCCCTGAATTATCACTCTCATAACACATTTAAGCTCAATTATCGGCCTTTCTTTATGTTTGAAGAAGACTTTTCGAGTCATGCTCTTGCTCTTGCTCTTCTATCTTTCATGCCCACCTACGAGGTCGAATTTGAGGACCTGACAAGGTGACGTTAAATGGTAATTAACGTCCTCTATTTACAAAAAGCCGCTTACATCACACAAAGCTAGAAGTGAAGATGTAAGACGTTCTCCCTTAATATTTCAGTCTCAAATCCGCATCTTAAACAAATCGTGATGAGTTAGCAGATGTAATTTTTTTCATTTTAATTTTTTATTTTATTTTATTTTATATTATTTGTACTTTCCTGTGGTGCTGTTTGGATTTCGATATCTTACAAAACGGTTATGCATGTGGGCAATTTTACCGCCCTGTTTTGAGCTGAGGGGCTCTGCCGATAGGATCTAGGAGTGCCTGGATTAAAATGCAGGTCTCGTGGTGTGCATGCAGTGATGACCTTAATTTAGCGCTGAACATTCTGTTCTACCGTCGATTATTCTGGTATTTTGATACCGCATTCCCGTTTAACTGATAATCTAAATCAACTCGGAGCAAATTGCAGTGTGAAACACATGCAGGGATTCAGTACTGTAGAGTTTGATTGTATAAATGTCTCAGAGTTCTTTAGAACAAGCATTTTGTTTCAGGTACACTTCGCTCGAGCAGTAAGGAATTGTTTCGAGCTGTAACGTATGATTGAAGGCGAAAAAGGAAGAAAAAGACAGTAAGCTTTTATCGTGCCAAGGTATATTGTACCTGGTTTTGACCGTATTGCCAGTTTTATCGGGCAAGCAAACGCAACAAGTTCATTTAGAGCTGACAAAGTGCCGTATAACAGAGTGCACCAGCGAACACATTACTATATGTATGAAAAATGACTTGTCTTTCACTAATGAAAAGGTCAAATTTCATGCAAAAACTGGTCTCACTCACAATTGTAACTGAAAGACTTCTTTTGATAGCTTTAAGACTTTTTCAATGCTGAGCTCATTCAGTATCATGTTTCCTTTATCGCGCATTGTAGCTATAACTGTTTATAGATGGGAAAGTCTCCTTTTGTTTTTGGCAACCGTAACAGAGTATACCAGACTAGAGATGTAGTTTGCGCACGTTTTATAGATGCTATTCTCTACGTTTAATAACTCGTAGTAACAAAACAAAAAACAACGACAAAAAACACAAACAAACAAACAAGCAAAAAAACCCCGAAATTTTACTGTCTACAGTTTGTAACTTATCTGACGATTAAAATGTTCCAGCAGGACTAGAAGTACAGTATTCCTAGTTTTGCTGAAGACAAAGCGCTTGTGAAGGTTGATAATGTAGGGTTGAGTGTCCGTATGTGCAACGAAGGCGATGGGGTTATTTTGACGGGATTGAATTCTTTCAGTAACTAGTAGCATATTAGCTGCAAATGAAAGTCTAATGCATCTTATCTTCATGGGCAATGTGACATTTACAGAATAAAAAATATCAAATGTTGCCGAACAATAATGGAAGTTAACTTACTCGGCATCGTCTTGCACCAGAAAAGACCAAACGGCCACGACTTGAGTTGATTGTAAATCAATGTGAACGGAATGTTGAAGAGGCACACAAGGATGTCCCATACCGCCAAATTCACAAGAAACAAGTTCATAGCTGTCTGCATTCTTTGGTTCTTATACACCACGGCGCAGACCATAATGTTCCCTACGGATCCTAGATAGGAATTAAAAACAAAATTTAAAAAAAATCATTAAAATGTATACTTACAGCAACTGGTGGATTATGCTCTGAAGTTCAAAGTTCAAGGTTGGCCAGAGGCTTTATGTCTAATTGCAAGCTAAATTGCATGCTAGATTGAATAATTTTATTGGGCGTGTTGAAAGTATTCAAGTGTACCGACTTCCCCAAGTGCAACTGTGATAACTAAACTTACACAAAAGTAGGAAAACAGTTTGTTACTGTAGAGTTACTGACAAGACAGATCTACGTCATTTGAGTCATACCAGCCCTTAGTTGCATGGGCTGAGCGTGCGAGACATTGCGACGGATCTATTATAGTGCTTCGTTTATCAGCCTTTATTTAGTTACATTTTCTGCGCAAATCGATCAAATGGTTTGCGAGTATTTAGACAAGTTTCCACATTTATTTCGGTCATTTCTAAGAGTTTTTCGCTGGTAATAATTCTTAGCACTCCAAGTTGTATCTCCAGTTACTAAAGCTGGAGCGGGCCCAAGCTTCGAATCATTGAAATTCATTGCGGTAGAAATCAACTGGATAGAACATTCCTTCACATATCCCTTCTATCAGTTCGTTGGCATTGAAATATTCCCATTCATTAGAGACCAATTAGACAGCAAAAATACTTTGCTGTTCAAACAAAGTGAATTGATCAGCAAACATTAGTTTTGTTTTCTTTCGATACCAAATATTTTTGTTCCCTCTATTGTTCTCTGCTACAGATCCGTGAAATCTATTTTAGGGCTCAAATTTGGCGCACTAAGAGATAATACTTTATTTTATAAATGCAATAACCCTTCATGTGATAAGCGTCTTTCCTGAGAGTTTGCCAAAGTCAATACTTGAATCATGCAACGTGCTTTTGACTTTTAACATGTTTTAATCTCGTCTACGAAATCCTAAAGCCAATCGAGTGTGACCATTCAAATGAAAGTCATTAAATATTTAATACTTTCCTGTGGTACTACTAACATATATTTTTGCAAAATAAAAGTGGGATTTTTTTGTTGTACCGGAACATGACTGCCCTCAGCGCTGAAACGGTTAACTTGAGATGTGATGGTGTAATGTATATAGCTTCAATGAAAACCAATTACGAAATCAGATAAATTGTGTTTTTCTAATTATTTGAAGGGTCAGAGAAAATGCATCCAAGGTTAAATCAAGTTAAAACGTCAACATTTCGACACAGATTTGAACAATGTGACATCTAAAAAGACTGTGAAATTAGCGAACCTGAGTGAGTTGACATTCAATGAAAAATGAAACAGCTTACTACAACAGCCACTAAATATTGTCAAAATACACACACTGAAGGGACGCACTCGGGTGGCGTAGATATCTTTTGATTATGAGTTTCAGCGCAAGGGTTTATAATGATTTTAATCTCTCTCCAACCAACTGTATTGTCCGCAATAGCGAGTCGAGGGTGCTGCAGTTCTATTTCCATTCGAGACTGTCGTCTCTGAGTGTGTCTTTAATTGTGCCACTATTAATCTTTTCAACGCCCTTAGTACTCAATTATCACGTTTTAAAGAGCTGATATTTATGTGGAACGGGTGCAATGTGGAATTTGCGAAAGTTTATTCCAAACTGCAAAAGGAATCTATCATTCAGTGTTGTGCCTGTTGAAGAAACCTTGCCAATGTTTGCAAAACACTGGTCATTTGAAACAAGGAAACGAGTTGCTATTAATTTACCACTAATTTATCCGATCTGTGGGTGGCAAACAATTAAGATGAAATTTTGTTTACTGTGAATCCATTCTATTCTTGTGACAATTCTTTTGTTTTCCAACTTCGTGCTGAGCGATGAAATCGAATTCAAATCATGTCCACGGAAGACCAAACCAGCGAGATGGAATCGTGCAACACTCGTGTATTGCAATCGTACCCTCCTTGAAAGTAAACCATGCCATTCAATATTCTCGTACAAAGCGAAGCACGGTGATTGATACCTATTTTAATATACTAAACATTATTTTTGTTTACGGTAATGACTGAAGGAATGTTTTCTTGGTTTGGTTTTCATAACATTGAGAACTCCAATGTTGTGCTCATAAATGTGAATAAACTGTCGTTTTGTATCCTAATAAGTTCAGTAAACGCAGTCGTACGTGTAATGAGGCACGACAGAGTTAATCTAATCTGATGAACAGCTTAGCACCTTAAAGAGGGAAATGATCGTGATCGGATAGACTACGTAACAATTATCAAAACTCGCCCAACCTTCACACAATCTTCACCAGACTTACGCTCAAAAACTAAAAGGGATTTGATGTTGGTTGTTGGTATATCCACACGAAACTTCAAATTAATAGTGTGGGAGTAGCCAATGTTTGCTTTTAAAATCAACACTCTATACGCAAATATTTACATTTCCCCCAATCCTCATGTTGGATGTAACATATAGGGCAAATAGAGCTGGTGTATAAGACAAAACTTGGTCATAGTACAGAAATGGAACTGTTGACAACAACTAGCTATTAACTTCGTTTTAATATCTCGAAATAATTAATTGACGGCAAAACGGTATGAAATGGTATTCATTTATGTACTTACCTACTGTTACGATTATGCCTCCAATAATCCACCGTAGTATTATAGCCCATAGCGGATCGTAGAGACCTTCTATAGGTGGCGGCTGTGTTGTTGTTAGATTAGTTGAGTTCGCTGCTGAGAAATTCGACGTGGAATCCATCTTGGACGTGATGGACTCTGTTTGAGTGGGACAAACAAAAGATTCATTAGTGAACTAACTGCACTTCCTGACCTGTGTAGACATACGAACTCTGAATTGAACGCAAAACGTGACTTAAGCAAGAAAAAGAAATGCCATTTTTCAGAAACTTAGGGATATTTAGTTCTTGTGTTACCTTAGTTATTTAACCTCCGCTTGTCTTGCCTCTACTTGGTGTTTAGTGATTATTCATGGCAAGGCGTTATAAAAAATTAGTATGGGTGACTGACCGCCGAAGTAGTACTTTATCAAATTTGCGTGTAACAAGACTCTTGCCCTCTTCTGTGGTCTTCCTTCTTTACTGATCAGAAATGTTCGCATGCGATCTCTTTAATCACGAACACCGGCCTACAACAATTCGATGACAGGTGATTGACCGTGAATTACATACCAAAACATTCCTTGACGAGAGCGTGATTCTACTGGCAAATCACTAGCCACGAAAATGTACGACCAGGTGGCGACGATAAATAAGAATAGTGGAGAAATAACTCCGTTTAGCACCTAACGTGGCTTTCCTAAATGCGTCACGCCGTTTCACCACTTGGTAGGATAACGTGAACTAGCAGTTTAACAATGGTTTGAATCTTAATTGTAAGCGCTGTCTTTTGCTATCACCTCAAGCTGCATCTAACTTCAAAAGGACTAAACAACATGACGTCATAACAGGGGGCACAGAGATTGATCATTTCTTTTGTAGAGCGTTATTTATTACCAAATACCAGTGACAGTGGGGAAACAGAAAACATTAGTACGCTAGGAGCCCAAGAAATGCTTCCGAGCTTTCGCTTGGTGAATTATTCCATATATACGAAACAATAAGTCGAGTATGCCTTTGACCGAAATTACCTGGCTCTCAAGTGCTTTTATTTAACGCTATATTGAGCAAGAATCCGCGATTTTGCATTTGACTGTCAAACAGAAGTCTGCCAACAATGGTGTTAATCTATGTTGAAAATAAATCGCGTTCCGGACAATGAAGAAGGTTTTACATTGATGTATTTGTGGTTGTTTGACATGATCACACAAATGACGGCATCGCCAGACACTAACGCAAACTCCTCAGAAGGCTGCAAATTCGTCCGTCTCCAAAGTAAACGTGAAGTCATTAAGTAATTGTTCACGTTTTAGCTGACATCAATGAGCCCTTAACGTTCACGTTCAATATACGTTAAACAAAGCAAGCGATTATCTTGTTTGGCTGTTAAATTCAAATCGATAGACTATAAAGGTTCTAAGAAAAGTACTATATAATTTGGAACTTTAGGTACCTCTTAATTTCCTGCTTTTTGACCTTTTTATAATCCTTCCTTACCCTCGCTGAAATGCGGTATCTCGATTCTCAGTATAATTAAGTTCTTTAGTGCGCACCACTTGAGAAAGGAAGATCACGATCTAAATATTCCCCACGCCCAACGTTCACAGTAACCAGTGACCAGTTCAGAAACAAATTGCGACCGTAATGGTAAACGTCCTAAAATAGGCAAGCGTACTTAAACACGGAGCGAGCCTATAAATAGCCCCCCCTCTAGCACTTAATTGGCTTCTTTTTCTTCAGCAATGGCGGCCGATGGCGGCCAAAGTAACCGTCGCACAACAGAAGCGGGCACCAGGAGAAATAGCGTTGTTTTATAAAACAACGTTTTCACTTATGTTGAATGAAAGATGGTAAATAATTAATATACAGTGCAAAACATACATATTCATTTCACGTTGTTGTTTTGCAGAGGACGGCAAAGAAATGTACCAAAATCTGTATCGCACGTGCAGAGTCATTGTTTTGCTAGTTAAACCTTTTGTTTTGTGACGTCCTTTGGGATTTGTGATTGGCAGGCTGAACAGTTCAGCCTCCTTATATAGGCTCGCTCCGTGTTTAAGTGACTCCCGACACGCTTAGAAAACTGAAAACCAGTCTTCAAGTGGACTCAAAACGTGCTAACACGAACACCTGTTACGACACGAACACGTCACGGGACTGCTTTCGAGTGCCTTGCTTAAACCTACTTAAAGATGTCTTTAATAGCAATTAAAGACGTGTTCAGTTGTACCAGGAAGCAATCAGTACTTCCCTTTAGGGTTTTTTGGATTTCAAGCTCTTCCTTAATGGAAATCTAAAGTCAAATTTGTGATATTGCACCTTGACCCTGTTTTAGAAACTAAAACATTTCGGTGCACGTGATAAAGGGCGAGCGAATGACCTTCGAAGACAGTAGCATTGATATAAACGTGACTTGAATTGTTTTATTTCTCTTTTAAAATAACACCTTCAAAAAACCTTGTTTTGTTAAGTCAAAACTGGGAGAGGAAATTGCACAAGAACCGCAACCTGAACCCAAGCGTTCGTTGTTTCCGGGTGAAAGTAAACAAATTTTGCTTTCAAAAAAGCATTTTATTTTATCTCGTCTTGTTTTGGTGAGAGCTCGGTGTGTGATTACTGATACTGATAAAGAAAATATGGATTTTCGATTGATTACTATATGATTCCTTGCTCGCTATGCTTTACTCAGCGCTATATCAAGCTAAAAACCACTCCTGAAAGGTTGTCTAACTATGTGTTACCAGAGCATATAATAATTTGTTGTTTCAACCGTCAGGAACCCAAGCAGAGCCAAGCGTGACTGGGCTTCGCAGTGTTTTCCCTCGCTTGTGTCTGTCTGTCGCTGTATGTTATTGTTTTCTTTTCTAATTGCTTCGAGGGCTAAATGGTCCCTCACGTTAATTGCATTGTTTTAATTCTTCACATGTTGTTTTGGGGCGGTTTCATTTACGACAGCCATTAAAAAACCACTCAGAGATAAGGCACAATAGCTGTCGAGTGAAGTTTGGTCCATGCAGCCGTTCTTTTCAAACAAATGCTTACCCAGTAATTAAGACTTCTAATTGTTAGCAAACACTATAATGGGACGTCAATTCTAAATCTGGAACAATGTTTCTATAAATTTTCTCGAGATTATGCTCTGATGTCCAAAAGGCGCTATGTCCGTTCCGTGATAACACCGTTCTGTATAAATAGCTTTTGTTCGTTCGGCCTCCGAACCTTAAAACATAAGGGCTTGCTGAGTTTATAGCTGACCTTGAGTTTTATCAGCAGTTTGTGTTTGTAAGTGTGTCTAGACATCAAAGTGTTTACACTAGCATGGTTTATAAGTATACAGCCCAAAAAAGTAAACACATCGACCGATACTGAAATGTGTGTTATGTCTTCGTGGTGTCGGTAATGGTGAGGTTTTTTTACACCTTTACTTCATTAGAATGAAACCTTAAGTCATGTGCTAACTTTTGAGTCTGTGGATGAAATCATTAACATGTGAACATATAAATGCAAGATCTTGAACAGTTCTTTCATTTGGCGTCCCCCCCCCCTCCCTTTTAAAAATAATATTTAGCAAACGGTGATGTGACTGTTTGTTTTTGTCGATTTCCAACTTGGGCCAAAGTTAGCACCGTTACATAATGCGAGATGGTATGAACCGACAAATGCAAAATGAAGTGAGCCCCCATCAGTTTTAATTTTTTCTGTTACTATTTGAATGCATCCCTTCCCGCCCAAATTTAAAGTTGGAACTTAAAGCTAGGTAAACTGAATGGTTGAACGTTTCATCTTTGGTAGGTAGACGACCACTTAAATCAAAGCTATCGAGAAACCCGCTTGTTTTCACCTTCTTTCTAAATGCATTTGTTTCAATCAAAGTTATGTTATCCTGATGGAACCTTTAAAGCAGAGACCTCCCGTATTCATGATAAAATATGAAGATCACTCACCTAATTTCTTATATTCTCTCCTCCAAAATGCTGAGACTTGAGCGAGACGGCACCTAACGTCTAAAAATCAGTTGTAAACCAAACTGGAACTTTCACTGAGGTGCTCTGATCAGTTAAATCTACAAGAAACGTCATGAAAAGGAATGAGAATAACGTCCACGGAAAAACTATTAAGTGAGAACCTACCGCGGTCATGGGACTTGCGTCACTCTGTAACGTGCAACAATGTGGGATTTATTTCCAATTTTCTCTTCCGAGTTAAATTAGTTCAGGCTTTTCAGTATCAAGAGATAGGGTTTGCGGCTAAAAGTAACTCCAATAAAAAGTCGAAAAAATAAGTTTTAAATACTTCATTCTCATTAGTAGGTGTATTAAAATAGCCAGTGTGGATCCTGCAGTGTGGCCAAGGAAAAAATCATTCACGAAATGCCCACTTCTGCCGGATTTGGTTAGGAACAGGAAATGGCCATATACCACGTTTTTGTGAGTCACAGATAAGCAGCAAAGTTTTTCATGCAACTCGTGCAACTTGCGTGCGTGCGAAAAGCTTAGCTCTCTAACTTAATCGATTTTTTCGATCTGTCTATGCCATTAGCAATTGAAAGACCAACCTTGTACGCCGTAGTAGAGCAGAGGTCGTGCCGGTAGAAACCATTAATCATTAAAAGCCCATTCGGGCTGTGTGAATAGCATGCGTGCATATCAAATGAAGATCGTGATGAAGTAATTTGAACATCTCTTCACCGCTTTCTTGGCGTTTGATTACTATCTAACTTGGCACAATCTCAAAACGGAATAAAAAGAGCCCCTCTTTCCCCCCCCCCCCCCACCCCCCCAAATGGCCGTACACTTGTGGATCGCATTTGTTGACATTTCTCAGATCTCGTAAAATAATGGTTTTTGTAGCAGTGACCTGCGCGCCAAAAATAAAGTTTATACTAAAATGTCCCTCTGAATGTCCCTAATGAGCTGGAGTTGACGACCACTCCATACCCACTGGTAGATTTCCGTTGATTAAATTCTTGTACGTGTATTGTGCACGTGATTCTTAGGGATTAACTATATTCTTCCGTTTTCGGAAATGTTTAAAAAGCGTTTAATTCAAACACGCGTTAACACAGTTGCCTAACTGTTGAAGTAAATACTTAACCCAGCTTCCACTAATAACGGCTTGCGACACTGAAAGGGGCCTGCAACTTGATTAATGGCGGTAAACAATGCACGGAAATGGATTATGATCTATAAACTGTGACAAACTTTTTCACTCAGTTGTGCGCAACCTATAGTTCAAAATGGGAAAAAAATACCAATTGCGATTTTGTAAAACAATGAAAACAAAAATCACCCTGTGGAAGCACGGCTCAATAGCTTTGTATCGAAAGACACTTTAAATTACGAAGAACGTGATTCAGTAATGTTTAGCAGTAGCGTATCAGAATGAATATCGGTGTAAAAGTAGTGTTACCCCTTCAGAATAAGTCTGTTTCCCAGATGAACTGTTTCAGTAGTCGCAAAATGGATGAAGCTTCGTTACGTAAACTAACATTACTTGGCTTTCTTAAATTGTGCATGTTAGGTCAATTAAGATAGCCGCTGGGTAAACAAAAATATCTCTTTGCATTGGTCAGTGAGGAGTTGTTTCCATCAAGATAGCGACAGACAAATTTCCTTCAAGCAACTGCAACAGTTCTGTACCTTTGCTTCGGCAAACACTCTACGAACTGGTCTCAGGAATTTGATCTAATAAGTAATTATAAGAACGCTTTACAAATAAGGAATGTTAAAAGCTATGTAACATACACACAATTTGATTGCTTTTCATTGCGATAAATTTGGTGCAAACTACTGTTATGTGACCACAAAAAACATCGGTCTTTGATATTAATGTTCGTGGGCAAGGCAATTTCACACCACACAAAAAGCAGTTAACATGTTAGTTAAACATACTTTGTCCAACAGCAACAAAAATGTTAGTTTACAGTTTACATAACTGTTAACTAATTGCTAAGGCGATATTTGCGTTAATTTACCGATTACCCTTTTAAGTTACCTTCGTTTGCCTGTGTGTGATCCAAACTGCATTCGGGTCTAAACCGCGGACACAATCAAGTTAATTGAAATATTAGAATCCGTTCGTCGATTTGCCAACTTAATTAACACTTCTTTTTGGTCAGTTAGCACGCCAGGCTCTGTGCTAGGTCACGAAACGGCGTTGACTTAGACAAAGTATCCGCTCTGTTATTAATTAACACGAGTAACCATGGTCTGCACGGCAGCTTTACATCCACTCGGCCACCCGAGAATGACACTTCTCTGTAGAGCGGCTGTTTCAAAGAAATCGCCTTAGGAAAAGGGCAGCTATAAATCTAAAGGTCGAAAACATTCTTTCTTAAACGAAACTATCCTTCTGGTTAAATATGACAACCACAACCTCCCTAAAATGCCTGGAGGGAACTACAGAATGTCAAAATACAGGCTTAACTCGTATGACCTTCTGTCAAATCTTAAAGGGGCTATGTCACGCTATTTTAGTATCTTTTCAAAAAGCTAAAAAGTGTCTTGGCATCAATTGAATTCCAAAAATAATGGTCTAGCTTTGTTATTAAAGACTATCTTACGGCACTGAATTTGTTTCCTGTCGTCTGTTGGTACTGATGGCAAGGATGGAAATGGATTGAAACTTGAAAAAATTGGGCCAATTTTTTCAAGTTTTGGTGCTATGTTCTCAAAAATCACCAAAAAATTATTATGGTTAGCTCTCCCTGATAAAATTTATTTGAAATCTTTC
Source organism: Siderastrea siderea (assembly GCA_964030785.1). NCBI lineage: Eukaryota > Metazoa > Cnidaria > Anthozoa > Scleractinia > Rhizangiidae > Siderastrea > Siderastrea siderea. The sequence goes on along the minus strand of OZ034966.1, from coordinate 56,144,804 downwards.
TCATAGTTTTACAGGAGCATTTTGTGTATGAGTAAAGGTACTAGGTTATGATTTTAGCACACAACTGATCTAAAATACCAAAATCCTCGTGACATAACCCCTTTAAGTGTGTTTCTCTCTGGAGCCAGTCATTTTCACTTTCTTCAGTTGACGTGTTAAGAATGGGTGATAAATAAAATGACAAGCATTCTTCCTGTGCTTTTCTCTTTAATTTTAAACATAGCGTGGTATGCAGTCCTTTTTTGTATCGATGTTATTTTTGCCTTTTTAGATCGATGATCCATATGTCCTTTATTAGGAATAATAAACTTATAAGCTATGGTTAGTTTAATGTACTATCTAAAACGTTAATCAAATATGAGTTTTGTTGAGAGGAACAATGACGTTTGTTTTGGCCCACAAAAGCGCTGCCAACGGAAACAATCTACAACTTGTCCTTCTCTCACTAGACGACGAGAATATCGACTTTTGACCCTGTTTCTTAATGATCCCACTCGTGTACAATTTTGATAAGAAATACTACTCATTTCAGTATATATGGAATTGAAGTTTCGACGTTTCCAGTTGTTATTTGCCCACTGCTCTAACGATTTTGGGCTTAGAAAGGCATCACTGATACACACCTTTTAGAATTCGAATAACCACGACGATGAAAATCTCAACTTTTTTTGTGTGATAACAATATGTGATATGAGTCTAGAAAGTGAATGGAAGTATAATGTGGTGGGAACTTAAATGGGAACAGACTTTCGAACCAAAAGCATCACTGGATAACAGCCAAAAAGAGCAGCGCATTAAATCAAAAGAAAGCAGTCACTATCTAAGAGCCTGTAACAACCTAAATATGTCTCAGGTGACTCGGCGATTCGGTGACTCTGCGGCCGATACACATTTTGTATAGATGTCCTTTCACGAGAAACAAAATACCGACAGTCCTGTGCGATCTGGATAAAGAGAAGTTGCATGAATACCGCCTGTGCCAATGTGGCTTTCCCCTCTAAAGGCACTGTCACACGGGACAATTAGTCTTGCAACTTGGAGTAGGGCCCCTAAGAATTAGGGCTCCAAGACAAAAAAAAATCGACGCTCTAGAGTTTCGTCGCTTTACTCAAGGGCTAAAAATCATCGATTTTTTTGTGCGGGCTCCATGCACAGCCTTGGGGCTCCGACTTCAACAAATCCATAAAATTCTATTGATCCATAGCTTTTCAGCCTTAAAAAGCTACAAATTAAGGACTGAAACGTTCCAGAATACCAATTTTCAAACTCCTTTTCACGTAACATTATTGATTTTTGTTTTGTAAACGGAGAGAAATATCTAACTCTCGTCCAAAACGGTTAGGGAAGGTATAAAGTATATCACTTTCCCTATACAAATCTCTCGTAAGGTTGTACGATCCACAACGTATAACCCTTTTTGATTGCTGAAACATCAAACTTACCAGGACAGATCATTTCCTGATACTTTTTTCACAAGACGTCATTGATTTCTTGGTACAACAATCCAAACGAAGAACGTTATGTACACGCTTTTCAATTTGCGGCAATTTTAACAATTGTTAGCTGTAAATTCCAACTGTTTAAATTATCAGTACGACAGCACTGACACCATTCACAATGTGCAATCATGCTAGATAACGGATTTAAGTATCTTATCATAATTCTGTAGATGGTATTCTAGAAAGTAAAATTGGATTAGCTTCAAAGCCTCGTAAACACGACTAGGAGTTGTTTAGGGACTGATTTAGATATGTTCTCTACAAACCAAGAGGCCATAACCCGGAGCGTGCAACAACCGTATATTCGTGTCACGGGGTTTTTGCAAACCCATTTATTTGTAGCTGGAATTTCCCGCGAATTCAGACTTCTAAAGAAACCTTGCTAACCACTCACGAACTTATTTATACTTAATTATCAGCCTTGTGTTCTGCCTTGCGTCGCAAATCGGGCATTTTACAAGGAGTGGGAGGAAGAAAGATAGGAAGCTGATATTTTTGGCGAGTGCGGGCTCGTGCGGACCAAAAGTTCCATTTTTAGCGGGAAATAGTAATTTAAAACTTGTCTAAAAATAACATGGTCTGGAAAAATGCCATGACACCGGCTTAGTGCAGGAGTTGTACGCTCCGGGTAATGACTCCTGACAGACCTATAGCTTGCATTGCTGCACGCCGTACAGTTGCCACTTTCACTGAGTTGCACAGATTAGTTTTTGTCATCTTTTTGACGATGTTTTATGGCTTTTGTGTCAACTCGCCGGTTAAAAAGTAAAAAAAACTGTAAAAGATGGAGTAATCAAGTTACACGTTCGCACAAACGACACCACCCCTCATTTTCTTGGGTTTCATTGGTCAAATGGTCAAAATCTTTACTTTTGCAAGGCTTGATTTGCGAAATTTGGTCCTGACTCCCTACCTGTCACATCTTAAACGTTACGACTTTGTCGCTTATTAAAAAAAAAAAGAACACGAAGGTACATAAAAGCTGGCAACAAGGGTAAGACTTGGCTGCCTTGTTAGTCTGTATAATGAAAAAAACTCAACACAACAGTGAAATTACTCAGTGTGATCTCTCAAAGGAACTGCAAGGATGCTTGGTTATTGCTGCTTTTGTCAAAACCATCGCCTCATGTGAAGTAGCTTAGTACCAAATATCGCTGCTAAATTGAGTGCTAGAGCGACAGATAAGAGAGGAATGAAAGTAATTTTATCGATCTTTAACAGTTCTTTTAACTTTAGGTATCATTCTTTTCCTTTCAACAGATTATCAGTTGCTTGACATTGTCTGAATGTGATCTAAAATAATCTGTAGCATTGTATTACCATTAAAACAAAATCACAGTATCAACAACAAATGACGTCCCCGTGTTCCTGAACATGCTTATAAGGAAGCTGTAACGATCGGGTGTGCGCAAAAAGTCATCTTTTACTGTCATAATCGCTGGGGATAAGTCTCCTACATCTTGCACGACTCTGCCGTAATCGACTGCAGTCGATTACGGTCGTGTCGATTACGTAGTCGATTACCGTCTCGTCATCTTGAAAAAGTACTTATCTATACCGAAAACCGAAAATAGCTTTTTGTGACTTGACATATTTTTATTTCTGGTGACATTTTTTAAAATTACCTTCGACTGTATATCTTATCCACTATGTTGGTAAAGCCCCTAAGTACAAATATACATAATTGTTAAGAATGATGATATCGTACTAGTTTTAGATCCCAAAAATGGTCTGCACACTTATCCACATGATTTTATTATTCAAAAAAGAAAATGTTCAGAAGTGGTTTTAGGTGATAAGATGTGCCAATCACGTTAAAGGATTTTTGCACCATGCATTCTAAGGGCGCAGCTTCATGTTAGTCATACAACTGAGAATTTAGTCCTAGTCTTATAACTTAAAATAACCCCTCTACGATAATCGCTCATTATCATTCTGAAGGTTCGTTTTATGTAGATATTTTTATATTTTACAGTTGGATTATAATGCGTTAATTGTGATTTAACTTATTGCGTGGTTTCATATTCAGGATGAAAATAAGGAAAAATATTGAATTAAAAATAACAAACTATAAGAAAATCAACAACAAAAACCAATACCAAAGGCTGTGACATAAACCCGAAATTTATATTTGTTACTAACAAAATGGGATGTTTCCATGGTGACCAGACTTTGTCAGTCATCACCTTCAAAATTTTGAATTGTTCTTAATTGTCCGTTGAAATGAACGTTTTAAACTTTCACTTTCCAGTAACTTTCACATTTTCCGTTCGTTCGGTCAATTAAGACGGACTTCTGCATGTCCTCATGAAAAAATGAAGAAATCAGTGATCTAAGATAGTTTTGCCGTCACTTTCAAAAACATCAAATAAAGTATGGCGTCGCATGACGAAATAACTGGCATGCTACGTAATGCAAGCCTTAAGCCGTGAAACACACTCATTTTCCTAGTTTTATTGTCATAGCATACTACCCTTGAAGAAGGTGGAATATCCCTCCATCGGTCCCAAAAAACCGAAAAAACCCTGTCTGAACGAGCTGAACGTTGGAATGACCAAGAAAACAACAAAACAAAACAAAAACATAAGCAAATTGGTCGAAGTTGAATTGATTTTAGCTAGCCCGCCAGGATTGTTTTAACCGAAACAAAACTCATCAATTTGTATGAAAACGTGCTGCAATGCTGAGAAATCTCCTTTGTTAATCTTATAACACAGAAATGTTGTATAACTACGATTTTATCTTTAGTATGAAACTAAAATTTTAATGTCTATTGTATGTAATTACGATTCCATCGTCAGTTGAATATTTCATTTACTGCGAAGGGAGGTCAATGAGTAGTAGAAGGAAAGAATGACAGTATGCAAAGACGTTATTTCCTTTTTTTATGATAAGTCTCTAGCATTGTAATTATTACAAAGATTGTAAAGTGTGAGGGATAAAAAGTGCAAATTAATTTGGGATTTGCTCATAAGAGTATCAGTTTGAACCATCCGCAATTCTTATCAGAATCAGGTCCCCCACTGTTAAGGCATGAGTTAATACAATAAAGTTGATTCCAGAAAAGAAAATGAAAGGGAAAAAGAAAAAGTTAGAAAGTTGTCGAACGAAGTTGATATTCAAGCCAGCGCTAAAAAACGACCAGAGACATCTGTCTAATCATCTGACATAAAACTGTCTAACGACTTCCTACACTAGTATCGCATTCTGCATTTCAATCGATTTGAATTCATTAACTAAAAGGACAGTGGGACATTGATTGACGCGAACGATAACTTCATAGGTTGTATTCTAATTTTTTTCTTTTAATCAAACCGGTCGTCTTTATATTTGGATCAAAATGATTTTCCTTTGTAAGGTTTCTTCTTACCATTCATTTCAATTAAATGTATTAAGAGCTAAATTGTATCAAAATTGTTATCTGTAAATTTTAGAAGTTACATATTTGAACGTTGATTATAAAGACGGTAAACGCAGTCAAGCAATTACACTGTGTGTGTTGTGAACAGAGATCTCATATTATTTGGTTGCAATCGTTAACAAATGGCGTAACCCTGAAACGAATTCGTTTTCTGATATTTGTTCTTGGTCACTTGAAAACTGTTTACTTTGCCATAGTTTTATTGAATAGCATGTGGAATTCTATTTCCAACTCAAGTTTTGATAAGTTGTAATTTTTTTTTTGAGTGACCAAACTAACCTTTGCTAAAAAAAAAAAGATAGCGAGAAGACGCTCTCCAGTTCCTGAACTTCGGAGTTAAATTCACTGATTTCTTATTCGGTGAAAACCTCTCCTTTTTTAAATGTATAGGCTGACAAGCACTATTTGCGTCTATTACTCTTACCGATTTTTGTTTCGAAATGAAATATTCAAAAATATCCTTTAAAAGAGAAGACAGACTAACCTTGTAGAAGAAGCTTCCTCTTTCTTCACGTGCTTGAATCAATATGGTTTTCTCCAACGCCTTGTCCGTATTTAAATCTTTTGTGTTTATCATTCAATCAGGCCTGTGGCAAAAGAAATCATAGCATGCGAAGCTTATTACTGCAAAGTGAAAGCTGACAAAGGGGAGGGGATAGGTAATAAAGACGGCATGAATCCAAACCGTCGGAAGAGTTCAAAGACAAGCATATCACTAACTTCCTAAGGAGCAGGTGCTTCACTGAAACGTGACCTGACTTTCTTATCTCCATCAAGGAAACTTTCAGTATGAAATATTAAAAAACGCCGTAGCTAATTCATAATGCAACATTTTGAGCGAATGTATGAAAAACTACTCCAGAAGTGACAATTTCTATCAGAGCAATTAAAATCGTGTAGACAGAAGCGTCTAATTTTGGAACCTCATTAGCAGATTACCTAAACAAGTAAATGAGAGGTAGATGGCATTTCCGCAGTAACAGCCCATAAATCGCTTTAGTCATGCGTGTTTTTTCTTTGGAATCCAGCGTACGTACACCGTGTGTCTGGCGTCTTTGATTTTGCTTTCGTGACCCGTTTTTTTTTTGGGGGGGTGGAGGGGGGGGAGTAACTCGAGAGCTAAGAATGATTTTCCTTTCCACGAACATCTTCATCTTCATCATCATCATCATCATCATCATCATCATCATCATCATTACTATTACTATTATTATTATTATTATTATTATTATTATTATTATTATTATTATTATTATTATAAGTAGTAGTAGTAGCAGTAGTAGTAGTGGTGGTAGTAGTAGTAGTAGTATAAGTGAAATGGAGCAGAAATTTAAAGGAGCGAGATGTGAAAATGGAATGGTATCTCGACCTAAGTAGCGTGTATACACTTCAGTGACCAGATGAAAATTGTAATTCTCCTTAACAATGTTATACATTTAATTCAGTGCACGTTGAAGTAGTGTAGTAGAATAATTTGTTTTATTTCGATTATTATTATTATTATTATTATTATTATTATTATTATTCATTTTTAATTTACCTGTCTACTTGCCTATAAAATAATAGTAGAAATTTGGTCACGTAATTTCGGAAATGACTCTAAAGGGTAAAAATAAGATCTTTCTAAACTTCAATTTTCTGCTAGTTTTTATGACTGATAAAACATTTTTAAAATTATATATCAATCAGTAATATACAGGTCAAATTAAAATCACCAGTAAGGAAAGTTTTGCAGTGATAAACGCTTCAAACCTTTCATCCTATTATTCCTCTAGAAAGCAAAAGATTAAATGCCGTATTTAAATAAATTTTACACTCAGAGTGAGTGTATAATGTACACTGTGCGTAATCTTCATTTCACTGGAGACTTCAGTTTATAATTAATTACCTAATCCCTTAAGTAAATCAGATAATTTGTGTCAAAAAACTCCTTTTTACACACCCCTTATTGAAATGAAGTACATTATAGTCAATTTATTTTGATATCGTTCTAAACAGCTTACAACATTGGTGGGAAAACTACCTTATTTTCACTTATACACAATTAATCAGTATCATTGTGATTATAAAATTTCTGTTATTATTTATTCTCCGTATGGGTCCGATTAATAATACCGTTTTGCATAATATGTTATCCATAGCACGAAAATTCGATAAACGGACTTTTGTCAAGCACGTCTGTAAGGATATTGCTGATTTGTTAAGTGAATTGTATCAGCACTTGAAATCATGCAGGTGTAGCAGTAACTTAATCAACTGAATTCTTTATGGTTTTTTTTTACACTAAAAGTCACGAGTGAAAGCTAGGAAAATCTTAGTTATAGAGCAAACATATTTTTTCTTCAAATTTGACCTATTGGAATTTATCGAATTTTATTTGAGTGGACTAGTGTTGTTCAAGGTGCAGAGAAAGCTGACAGCCATTTTTGTATATAGTAAACTATAGTCGGTAAAATTGAGTGTTAAAAAGGTACATGTTAACAAAATCACAAACTTATTACAATTTCTTTGTGTCTGTGTCATTCATCTCATGTCAGGGATTCCATAGCTTTGGGGCATGACAGCACAGTTGACCGTTGGTACGTGCAGAAGTGAGACCTTGAGGTTCGAAGAGTGCAACGAGCAAGATAGTTTGTAGGCCTTTGTAGTCATTCGATCAATTGGGTAAAATCCAATATGGTGCATGGAAGCTAAGTGTTTCACTTGCTGTTTGTGTGGTCAAATATTATTTCGGCAAGGTTTCTGGCAATTATCAGGGCAATCACCAAAGTCGAGGAATCTTGATAAATAACGGACGGTAAAAAAGAAGGCCTGTTTGGGTTGTTAACAATGGAAATGGCGTTTTAAATCAAAGTTTTAATGCTCTAAAAAGTGCCAAAAGTGCCAAGTGAGTTCAGAAATCAACTGTATTAGTTACATGCATATTTGAATTTTCTTTTGACTTTTTATTCGAGGCTCTGAAGTTTGGAGCTCGTGTGAAGTCCGACTAGACGATAACACTTGAAAATAGCGTGACCCAGCGCCATTAATTTTTATTAAAAAAACAATGTTAGTGAAGTGATGCGTATTGAGCGTGCATAATATCGAGGCCAAAATCTTCGTCAATTCAAAATTACCTAATATAATAAGCACGTGTGTATAATACCAAACGTAACTAAATTTATTCATTTCATTTGCGGTGAATAGGCTCACGCAAATCGTCGAAGAGGTTATTTAAAAACTGTATATTATCGTGAAATTTCGTATTCGTGATTCGTCAGTCTAGAGAATCGGAAACAAGAGTTACCATTTTTTGTCTTATTATTGTTTATTTCATGATCATTTTATATTAAAGGAGATAAGAACTTAATTGCGATGGGCTCTTCTAAATCTCCTGACCGTATTTATCTGGCTTTATCCATGCCTGGTGTTTAACGTTATCATTACATACCTTTCTAATATTAAAACACGATCTAGTCACATTGATATCGGCAGTCATGATATCAATATAAACTTACGTACACCTACATTCCTGTCACTTAAAATGACTCAGTAAGATTGAAAGCCAGTGCTAAATTAAACTGAGTTCGATTAAATACCTAGTCACAATGGTACGATTTCAGTGGGGTTTCAGGATTATGCATTGAATCAAGATTGTTATAACCCCTTAAGATCCAAGCAACCCTGATAAATTCGCTTGAAAGCTGTTGGGTTATTTCCAGTGTTGCTGTTTCCTATTTTTGTCCAAAAGGATTCTAATAAAAGTGTCCAAAATAACAAATAGCAATGGCTTTAGTTTTGTATATAAATCGGTTCTTCAAAGTATTAGAAACGGACAAGGAAAAAAAGCTACAACATACGAGAATGTGATTTCATACCTTAACTTAAACTGTTAGCAGTAGAACACGTAAATTGTTTCTGAAGTCAGGAAACCGGCCTGTTGTTTCCCTATCCGTGAATTTACAAATGTCTTGTGTAACTTCCTTATATAGCAGCTCAAAATATCTTGCAAATTTATTATTATTTTTCTTGTACTAATTACGCACTTTTTATACGCGTGAGAACACTTCCAACCACTCGTTCTCATTAGGTTAATTACTCCCTCGGATAGCTCCTATAGGTTATTATTGCAAGTGTTTGAAAAACGACCGTGCGGCAAATAAATAATTGGCGCACTGGAAATAAAAACACTTGAGATATGTCAAAGATCACATTTATATTACGATGCCTCCTGCAGTTCACTCAAAAAATCCGATCTCATGTAATCTGGCCAGATCAGCACCCGATTTAGCTTAGGCTTATTCAGATATCGTTGAATTCTGTAGTGACAACATACGCTTGTCATAGATAGCTCACTGAGTATTAGGACAAGCCAGGCACCTTATCAATGACGAGTTTCACGTGAAAGTCGTTTAATGACTATTAAAAATACAGATTAGGCATAAGTGGCCATTGCCACGGGGGAAAATGTGAAAATCCACTGTACTTCTGGGAGAAAAATTTCAAGAGCTTGGTTCCAATTTCTTGGAATTTACATTGGTTCATTTGGTACAGTTTGAGGGTTGCTATGCAACAGAATAAGTGTGTATTGTACTTAACAAATCGCGTGCCTAGTGGTGGGGTCTTATTTTTAATTAAAGACCTTTGCCTTGGCTCAATGAGCACTGACTGGGAGCTTTTAGTGTGACTGCCAACAAATGATAAATCACAACAATCAGTGCATCAATCTACTGAATTATTTTCAACTTCTTTGCATTTTGTCACATCTGCATGTCACCCACTGATCTCCACTACTCTATGTGGCACATGGTTAAAACCCGTAAGAGGAAAATCGTTCTTAAAAATACGGGCAATGCCCATCAGCTTAACAAAGGGAACATACAGTGTACTCACAAAACTTTGTTAGTTAAGAAAGCCCCTAGATACGTGTAAGTGTGCGAGCTGATTAGATCCCTGATAAAAGGCTATCATCTGACATCCTACCGACGAGAGAGGTCACTGCCATTCAGGCCTTCCCTTATGTTGCACTTCTAGTGACTTCTGAGAGAAATTTGCAGTCGAACTCCAGTCACACTTAATAACACACAACACCAACATGATATACATAGACGTGTTTATTTTTGGTGTATACTTTCCCATACATGGCCAAGAAATACAATTTGCACTGTTTTATGGGTAGCGTTATTAAATTACCCGAAGTTGTAGCGAACTCCACTTAAAATCCACTTAAATCAGCAAGGGAGCAAAGTAATACACCTTAATAAGGTATTTATTAAATGTGCACGAATATTGTGTGAAGTAAAACAGTATCTTTGCCCAAGCCACATCATAAGGCTATCGGTTTTACTGCTGATGGTGTTAAAAATATTACAGGCTGAGTAGAAACCTGTTTCCCGGACCTCAAAGTCGGGCCTTACGATACCTTTTGTTGCCCTGAAAACTTTGAGTGCAAGGCCTGAAACCCAAATCGTTAGTATGTATGGACGAGCATAGTGGCAAATCCTCAGAACCGCATATACACAAAACTGACACAGACGAACGTGTTCGCCAGAAAGAATTCTTACTAAAGTTACAATATAACACGGAAATGGAAATATCTGGTTCGACGATATTTGCCGTAAATTGTTGTCCTTTCACCGTATATTAATGAACTCAGAAAAAAATATAACTTAAGGACCGGCATCATCAACGTTACAACCACTCTGTTTTCAGTGTAGGTAAATATCGGCTGAAAACATTAACTTTTCAAGAACTCAGACAACATCAACTGAACAAATCAATACCTCTTATGCTGTTAGACTGTGTCACATCTATACTGGCCTAGCTTTTCAATACTAAAGAGGGTTATGTTTCGTTTTTTTTTTTTCCTCTTCTTTTCCTTTTCACGAAAAGACAAAAACAAAAAACAAAACAAAACAATACAAAACAAAAAAAAAATAGACGTAACACCTGTTTGATTAGGGGACTTCATTTTACGACAAGTGGATGATTTAACTTAGTCATTTCATTTAGAAGTTGGCTTATAAAAAGAAATGACAGAATGTCAATTATTTCATTATCCTGGTCTTGAAATGGAATGTTATTGATCACAAAAGCATAAGCAAAAAAGCAAACTTTTGGTATTTCCGAAGTATTCGTTATTCTTAGAAAACCAATAATTCAATAGCCTCACATAAAACGTTTGCACGTTTGCTATTGTGGAATTCATTACTGTCACGGAGTTAAATTGGCACTATTATCAAGAACACCTTTTTTGCGCCGTCACTCAGACCCCCTTGTATTGATCTCAGTTCACTATTGGTATTGGTAATGTACACACGAAAAATTAAGAGTTTCCCAGGCCGATAACGTGATAACAGGGGGTACAAAAATACAATTATTGGCCGGGTAAAGAACTCGAAGAAATTTAGATCACAAGTAGCTAAAAGGAGCGGTTGAAGATATTTTTAGTTAAGGTGTTTCGATACAGTTTTTTTAGGACCATACCTCACTTTTTGAATCGGCTCTTAGACAGTCTTCATCTCGTCGGATCAACGTGAAATTTGCCCTACTTGTTCCTTTTGGATTGAACCTTGGCGTGGTTTACATTTTGTGAAAATCGATTTTTCCATGACAACGATAACCAAAAATCCTCGAAAACAGTTAAATTAAAATTTTGCGCGTTCCAGATTTCACTTTGAAAAGCAAATACCAACATCTTAAACTGTGGTGTAGGGCAAAAAAAATATACAAGAACAAAAAAAATCTGTATGTTTGTTTTGAAGTAAATCGCAAAACCATTTTTAACCTTAGTTTTTGCATAGTAATAGTAAATGCACCGAAAAATAATCAATGTTTTGATGAAATGGCTAGAAAATAGTGTTAAAATGTGTCTTTTACTTACTGTTTTATGCCTAGAACGTTTTGTTAAAACTGGTGTTCGCGATCTCTAGAACGAATTGTTTTTCTACGATCATTCACGTAATCATTTTGTGGTAATTTTTGAATTTGTGCGCTTTTGCGAAAATCTTAAGAACGGCTCCATAGATTTTTTTGAAACATTAAACACGAGTGCTTGACGATGTCACCAATTTTAGTATTGAGTTTTATTAACATTGATTCACTAGAACACTCTTAGATTTAACGTTAAAGAGGACGTATGAACCGACGGAAAAACTTGCGTTACAAAATCACAGTTGGCAAGTAAATGCTAATACATTCAAAGTAATGTGTGATTCATTGCTTCGTGATTTTTATTTGGTTTCTTTGTTCTTTGTTGCACTGTAGATGACAAGGGAAAGTAAAAATCACGGAGGAATGCATTTACCTGTTTTCGAGGATTTTTGTTTATCGTTGTCATGGAAATATCGATTTTCAAAAAATGTAAACCACGCTAAAGTTCAATCCAAAACCAGCAAGTAGGGCAAATTTCACGTTGATCTGACAAGGAGAAGACTGTCTAAGAGCCTATTCAAAAAGTAAGGTATGGTCCCAAAAAAACTGTATCGAAACACCTTAAATTCACGCATAATACATTACGCTTACATCAGTATTTCCACTTAATTAAGTTTTTAAATGCTACCTGTGAGCTTAAAGGTTTTCAACTCTATCAGGCCTTTCCATATGATAAACTTGTACTATTTGTTTGATATTGGCAATGTTCCCTCGAACACTTGTCATACTTTTCATAGGCCAATAACGCCATAACGTGATAAATTTCTTGGCCAAGAGGTACGATCAGGACTGCTTTATACCGACGAAGATACAAAAAAAGGTTTCTTAAAAAGCCTGACGTACTTGAGGACATGTTGTAAAAATGCGCGATGCAATTCACTTATAATGCACTAATACATTTTAGCAAAGTAATAACTTCAGTCATAGCCCTAAAGTATGTAACAAATACTACTTGAAGTTTAAAAGTTAAAAGTATTTTTAGTGCTCCTTCCAATTTGTGAGGCCTTCGTACATGTATTACCTTAGATCTCATTTGTGAATTGTGGATACTTTAAGAGTTTAATACACGGAAGACCCTCGCAGTTATTTAAGCAACTTGAAGCAGTTGCAGAATTAGTTCGTCTATTCTTCTTCCACGGGTATATTACGATCTCACACGATGACCAGCTTCCAGCACTACATCGGCAAAATTCATGTAGCTTCATGTGGGAACAATTTGTTGAAGCACGCTTTTGTCCATCGAGTTTGGCGTTACCGTGGCAATCACTATTTGACAAGCGGTTGTTTCAGAATTTTTAATTTCCCTCTTTCTAATGAGAAATTATACCTTTTTCAACCAAAAAGATACATTTTTAGATTATTATTGTGTTAATTTATCGGATTTTGGCCACGTCTTGATCAATAATAATAATAATAATAATAATAATAATAATAATAATAATAATAATAATAATAATAACTTTATTAACGTGTCAAAACTGTAGTAGCTGAGGGGAAAAGTCCCCTCTACTAATTGTGGACACTAATTTCCTCCACTAATTTCCTCTACTAATTTCGGCGCTTTTTGCAAATTCGCCTCATACAGCCTCTCATCTCCTTTTTAAACTTCAGTTATTGGTTCAAAAATGTACTCCGACGATATACACGGTCTGTGGAAGACTTTAAATCGAGCGGTCTAATTTCTCATTCCATCCTCTTTGGTTTTTGGTCTCTTGGTTTTGTTTTTGCGTTTGAAAGCTACGCGGCGTGCATCTGTTTTTAAACTTTAAGCTTGCATTTAACGCAAAATATCTAGCAAAGCGTATAATTTACTCTTGTAGTAAAACATTAATTAACAAAAACAGTTTTTCCTTTTCTGCAACAGGGAATTTCATTTTAATGTATGCGCGAGCAAATGTAAACACCGAAAGCCTCTGGTTGCGCAAATATCGTAATGGAGTTTTTTTTCTTTTTTTTTTTTTCTGCGAATAGAATACAGCCTTTTATGTATGTTAAAACAAAGACTCTGAAACTCACAAGTTTAAATCCACCACGGGTTGTTTATGTCTCTAACTGGAATCTTATTTTTCTAAGATTTTCTTTTCTTGTCCTGAAGTCTTCCAGTCTTTCACTGGTGGCTTTTTTTTAAACACTCTATAGCACAACAAACTGGCGTTTCTCTCGATAACTATGAAAAAAAAAAAAGCCACACAAAATGTCTTCACAAAATGTCTTCACAAAATGAACACACAATGAACGCAAAACGAACACAAAACGAACACAAAATGTCTTCACAAAATTGCTCGAGTCGCCTACTTCCTCTATTATGCATGCCTCACCTTCAACAAATACCATGCAATGTTGGGTACACTCCCCACAGGGTCTGGAAGGGGGCGTCCTGATCCCGCATTCCCGCTCCTTTTTCACGAGAATCCCGCATCCCGCACTTTTTTCATCGCTATCCCGAATTTCGTTTTTTCTTTCCCAAAAATACATGAAAAAAGACTAATTTCTGCAAAAGCTGGCCCTTTCGATTGATATTTTGCGCTCGCTTGGTTGATTCGCTTTTGCCGCCATAACGTTTATTTGGGTCGTGACGATTTCCCGAATTCCCGACAGACAGGCAACAAAATCCCACATCCCGTCCCAAAATTTTGGCAAATCCCGCTTCCCTGGTAGCAGTAAAATCCCGAATCCCGTCAAGATATTTTTCGTTTTCCCGAATCCCGCACCGTATTTTGGTCAAATCCCGGATCCCGAGAATACCCTTCCAGACCCTGTCCCCATGTTACAATTGCTGCCTCTGTGACATATTGGCATTTCAAACAACAAAGTAAACAGCTGATTTACACTGATCTGCAGTCATGTTATAGAATTTTTGATTGGCTGAATTTCAGCTGTCACTAACAAAAGCCCATTGATATGATACTGTATGCTCAATAACGATCTGAGAGATATGAAGGTGTGGTACTATGAAAGTGACTTGTTATGAGGCAGTAAATGCCACCGGAGAAGAATGTATGAAACTGGTTGCGTGTTGTGGTTGATCAAAATGATGTGATAAAAGTATCAGTAGCATACTTGAGATTACGAACGATATTGAACTACCATACATCTGCTTTTTTACGATACGAAGATGGTTTATTGAAACGTCTGCCGCATGCAATATTTGAACTACTAGACTACTACGTTGGAATTGAAATTGTCTGATTATTGATACACTTTGATTACGAAAGAAGTTAAAGAGCGTGCGGAATTGGCAAGTTATGCAAAAGATGATCCAGTACTAAGAGAGCACTTCATGGATTGACTACCTTGTATTTTTTATTTGGGTCGCCGAGATTTTGATTTTGTCCAGAAAGTCAAGAAGTTAACGTTGGAACCACCCTTTACAAACATAGCATAAAAGAGCCGCTTTGTAGAAATTGTCGGCAGACTTAAAAATTTCATAATTGGACATGAAGGGAACTGCATGCATGCATGACCCCATGGCCAAACTGCCAAAGTCCGACTCCCGTCTAAGAGCCTGGGAGGTTACCGAAGATCAGAAACAGTAGCAGTTAAAAATAAGAGTTAAACGGTCTTAAATCTAACAATTACATGATTATTCTAATTAGAGCCGTGGGCCAAATGCACGCATATTGGTTAAACAAACAACGGTTATTCGTAATTGGCAACAGGTGTTAGCCAATTCAAAGTACGTGCGGAAATGTTCTCGTATCGGTACAAATTCGATCCAAGTTATTTAGTGTACATATTTGTGATCATTTTGAGATAAGATACATGTATCAGAAACAGGCTTAAAGGAATAATTTTCATTCTTTTGTCTAACTCGGGTTTTGTATGAAAACTTCAATAGTTGTCTGTTTTGTTAGGAGTCTAAATTATCCAAACATGGTACGTTTCCAAAGTGGCTTTTGAGACACACTAATCACTTCGTCATCGACTTTATTTCATTTTGCTAAATGAAGCACTAAATCACTGTGTTGAAAGATAACTCCTGATGTAAGTACTTCATCAAATAGTTTACCATTTGTTGCGATATGTAACGTTTCCCTCGTATATGTTTGTGAACTGGACAACTATTGAGTGGAATAAACTCTGGAGTGAAGCTCTTTACAGTACTTACGTGATAAACGAATTCACTTATTAATGAAGCACCTGTTGAGTAAACAGAGAAAGTGGCATTTTATAGTAATCGTTTCTCCAACCGCTGAGAAGCAAGGTAATTTACATTTCCGTTTATTCAAGGCATTTAGTATTTAATTGAGCTCAAAGAACACCGTGAAATATCTCTATAACGACAGCCCGATAATACTAATTCATTTATTCCAGTACCTCTGTAGTTGTTTTTTCAGTACCTAACGATGGAAGGGACATCTTCAGAATTTTGTAAGGAGGTTGTGTGGCATAGGACTCTAGCACTTTCATACTATTTCAATTTTTCATGACCCGAAACTCCTTATTATCTTTACTTTTTGCTGGCCAAATGGCGAGCATCTAAGTCCACGTTCAGTCCAGTTGACAAAACACACTGCAAAAAGGATACATTTCGGTACACATCAGTCTAGTTTATATTAAGCAGCGCCCCCAGGCTTCAGCGGTGTCTAACCGACTGTTTCAGATACTGCGAGAGCCGTGTCGGCTGATCTTGTCTCACTGCATAATACACAGTTTTAGCTCTCGTCTCCTTTGACATCCATAAACAATGTCGTGTTTACTGTATCGATTGAACCGAAGTTAGGGAGAAGTGGTTTGCAAATGGCTGACAAAGTGTTTTATAAGGCTCAGCATTTAATTTAACAGCGCTCTTTTGTTGCACTTATGTCTCAGGAACTGCATGCGAAAAAGGTCTGGAGTGCGATTTTCATGAGTTTTAATCAGGCAAAGGTATATGTGTTAAAGTTAATATTTTGTGCAAACAAAAGTGCATCTTGAAATAAAACATCACTTGCGAATTCGCAAAAGCCAAAGTTCTCGGCGGGCACTAGACTGATCGATCTATTAAAACATGACCAACTCATCAAAGTGCGTATACAGATATATGACAATCTTGTAACTACATGTTTCCAGTGAAGTGACTTAAATGCTTATCCTGGTCTTATTAAAAACATGATTTCAGTAAGCTTACACTTATTTATGTTACCACGACAGCCGTCGCCAAAATTAATAGCTGATCTACCATTGACCTCCAAAAAGTTATTAGACTTACCGAAATGGTCTTTCATTCTGAGCGTAGTTCTTATAAGTATATATTTTCCGTCTCGTATTCTTCTGGCGGACTTAAAACTGTGATTCTGATGGCGTGGTTCCCAAACAGTAGTCGATACGACTCACGCAATGTTAAGACTAACAATACGGAAGAGATACTGTCAATACTGTACGAGATTAGTGGACAGATGGTCATTACATCACGCAGGCATGTATCTTTGCGTTATTTCATAAATTAATTTCAGCGTTTCATTGTTCATAATTTGTCTGTGTCCAAGGCGGTATCCCCTTGCACGTCCAGACGAATGTAATTTCAATTGCGGCCTTGACAGAAAAACCGAGACCCCAGGTCTTCAACTGGTTCCACAGTTTTCGGCAGTGTATTTTAAGTTTCAAAGATTGAAAGTTGGCAAGACAATTACATATTTGTTTCCCCTATATTTTTTCAACACTTTTAATTCCCTTTCAGAGAATGTAAACATATTCGATAAGGGATAACCCCATATTAGCCCACTTGCTTACAAAAGGATAAATTCAATTTATCGTCACGACAACCGGACTTATCTAAGACAACCAGACCGTTATCTAAGACTTATCAACTGGGCACTTTTAAATGCGCGCGCAAACGATGCAACACTTGTCCTTTCATTCACAATGCGGACAAAATAACAGGACCCAAGCGATCGATTAAAATCACTGATAGCTTTACATGCACCTCCGCAAATGTTATCTATTGTATAACATGCACTTCATACAAAAAGACTATACATTGGTGAAACAGGGAGGAGACTAGGCGACCGTTTCCGCGAACACCCACGAGACGTTGAAAGAAATGACAAGGACGCATCCAAACCAGTTACCCGACATTTCAATCTCCCTAATCTTAATCATTCTAGCCAACACGTGACGATCTGTGGCCTTTCCCTACACCAGGGTAACACGGAAAGCCGTAAAAATCTAGCACAAAAATTCATTTTTCAAATCGGCACACTTAATCCCCACGGTATCAACGAACGCTTTTCATTCAAGTAATTTATTCTTGTTTGTCACGGTGCCATGTTCCTACCACTAGCGTAGCTCCACCACTCTCCATATGAACGAAGTGCAACCCACAATTCCTTGATTCGCTCTGACGAAGGGCTAACACTCGAAACGTCAGCTTTCAATCCCTTTACGGTGGCCAGTTTACCTTAGGGACTGTGCAATAATTACCTGGAGGGGGGGTTGGGAAACCAGAGGGGGGGACATAGGGGAAAATTACAACTAGAGGGAGGGGGGATTGGATGTAAAATTTAATACATACAGGAAGGGGGCATTACTTTTTTTACTCTTTTTCACAAACTGGAAAAGTGGTAGAAGAGCTATTAGAGTTCAAACATTAATTTATACTTGCTTACACTGGAATCAAACTGGGAACTGAAATATCAACTCCAGGTGCTTTGATCTCTGAACTGGCTGATTATTTAATATTTTCCTGTCTGTCATGCAGTAAGAGAGGAATGCCTCTGTTATATAGTAAAACAGTCCTACTTTATTGGCACCAGGAATGCTGTTAAAGTTAGTTTGGATTTGGTTATGTTTGGGGGAAAATACCACCAGGAAAACGCTTAAAATGGCATTTCCGAGCGTCTAGGTTTCGAAATTTTCAGGGGGAGCATGCCCCCAGACCCCCCTGAAAGTTCGCGCCTTCGGCGCTTTCGCAATTTTCTCGGTTATCAGAAAAGTCTGG
Source organism: Siderastrea siderea (assembly GCA_964030785.1). Lineage (NCBI taxonomy): Eukaryota > Metazoa > Cnidaria > Anthozoa > Scleractinia > Rhizangiidae > Siderastrea > Siderastrea siderea. Next base: position 56,126,053 of record OZ034966.1, on the reverse strand, counting down.
CTACGGCTCTGACACTATGATGTTATTCAATGAGAAAGAAAGATGTCAATGTAGGAAAGCCTACATTGTATTATAATTAAAGAGAATGGAAAACCCAACTGTTGACTTTAATAGCAATAAATTGATCTATGTAAAAATAAACAGTTTGATTACTTTGCAAAGTAAGCTTATAAACTTCTCCCGAGTGTCCAGATAAAGAAATTGTTCAACGATGGAAAATTTCCTCCTCTGAAGAAAGGTCTTTACAAGAGTTCTGTTCCCAGTACAATGTGGACGAGACGGCGTGTAAAAGTTGTGTAGAACACCTTGAGTTCTTGGATGCAAAGGCGAAAAAAAGAGTAAGAAATTAAAAGGAACGCTCTTCCGCCTAATATTTCTTGGAAAATGAAACAGATATGGAAGCGCTTACGAACAACCAGCAGAAAATGCATTTGAAACGACATGGTCTCAAGATAAGCGGAAGTAAGGCTGATTTAACTTGTGTGAAGGCGACACAACTTCAGAACTGAGAGTCAAGTGATTCCGATGGAGAGAACTCATACATTGAAAAATCATTTGAAGTACTTTTTGTGCCTGAGGAAGACATCCAACACGTAAATTAAGTATGAGGGCACCAATGCTGGGAGGAAGCAGGGGATGGGGGGGGGGGGGGGTGACCTTAATAATATCAGTAAGTGAGGGGGGGTTAAAGTTAATTTTCGCTTAGTGAGAGGGGGGTGCGACTTAATTTTGAACCTTATTTTACCCATTTCCCAACCCCCCCCCCAGGTAATTATTGCACAGTCCCTTATCAACTCAGTTGATAAATCCAAATTAAAATTTTGTTATCTTTGAATGTTGTCCTTCAATAGCATTTTTATAATAATTTATAACGGTTCCCGATGAGGCCTAACACTATGAAAAACTAAAATCTAAAATCCAAGCTTTCGCCGATCACTGAACGGCATCATCAAGGATGAGAAAAATGTTCCGCGTAGGCCTATATCTAAATGTAAAGTAAGATGTGAAAAAAAGCGTAAGAATGCGACAAATTTTGTGTCGAACACGTCCCCACCGACGCAGCACCACAGTTTCTTTAGAAACGAACCTCCTTGCGTATCTTAAAAGGAACTCAGACAAGCACTACTGACAATGTTAATTCAGTGTTAAAAAACCGGTTTTAGGAAATACATGTAGTTTCAACTTTAACACCAGGTTTCTTTTTGTTTTTTATAAAATGATTCATTGAGAACTTCGTCAATATAAGCCCCTTTCCCAACCAAAGTTCTAAAGCTGATGACCATTCAACTGAAACCTAAGAAAAATTTTCTTCATGTGGTGTTTGATGTTGACGCTTTTCTACTTTGAACATAGCAAGGCAATTACACATTGTTTATTTTTTGTCAACACTTTTACTTTCTTGCAGGGTATAAAAACCTAATCGAGTAGGGATAACCCACTTGCTCATAGAAGGTTAAATTTCAACGGTAAGGGTGATTTATCGTTACGATATATAACCAGCCTCTCTAAATGACAAAAAAAAGACACTATGATTTTAATTCAAACCAAAATGACCTCGTTAATAGAGGCCGGAACATCGTTCATTATTACCGCATTTTTTTTTTCAAGTTAATAAAACGATCCATTGAAAACTTTATCAGCAAAACCCCCTTTCCCAACCGAAGTTCTAAGGCATGGCCACTCAAATAAATCCTAGGAAGAATTATCTACATGTAGTGTTTGTTGTTGACACTTCGTCGCTTTGAACTTTAATTTGGTAGAAACAAAAAGCAAACCGCGGTGAAAAACATAAGGAAATATAAACGCATTTCTGGAAAGAAAAAAGGCTTTATCTTGACGTTTCGTGTATTCCAACATACATCTTCAGAAGTAATAAACCGTTGACTAACAACAGAAATTTGAGTGTATAATAAGCAACTAATTATAGAAACAAAAGATAACAAATAGTAGAAAAATTTGCATATGAAAGGAAAAACATACAAACTAGAAAAGGTAAAGTTTTTCACTGCTGACATTTTCATTTAGGGAAGGTTGTAAATCCCTAATTAACAGAGTCTCCTTTATCTTGCAAAGGGTGTCCGACCGTCCTCTTGCCAAAATTTCGAAACGGTCCCATTTCATGTTTCATGTTATGTTTTTCTTTCCAGAAATGCGTTTATATTTCCTTATGTTTATCACCACGGTTTGCTTTTTGTTTCTTCTTAAGCTAAGATGGCCAAAAAACAAAAGTATCTACGATTTAATTTGGTACTTTCGGTTGGCGGTTGCCATGGGTACCCGGCGGTCTTTCCTCAGCGCCATCCGTAAGTGGTGATGTAAAACGTCACGGAATGCAAGTACTGAAGAGTTGAGCGCGCGTGAGAAAGGGATCGTTTTGATCACGAGTCATGCAATGCTCCTGGTTTAGAATGCGTAGCTAGATGATGTCATCAGAGTTTAATTTAAAGTGCATTCATCACGTGACAAAGAATTGGCATAACTGATTTGATGCCTTCTCACTCGGGATAATATTGGGTTCAAGTCAAAATTTTGGCCAAACTATTGCGCAGTACTTTCCCGGGCTCGTTGTGGCGTTCTTTGTTTCGTCTGTCCGGTGTAGAAGGTTAGAAAATGAGCGAATTTTTGGTTATTTTACAATTTAAGGTCATAGAAGGGTAATTAATATTCCGTAAACATTCAGGTCCAGGGTCTGTGCAGATACACTGTAACGCTCTATTGTTGCATGTCACGTGTTGGCGAGCTGACTGAATCTGAAGGGTCCAATAACCTGATAACGTGACTGGAATGTTCTCGCATCACGTTTGGACTTCCTCTCGACGTTTCAGCTCTTGACTTCGTGGAATCATTTTCTGCCTTCTAAGAGCAGAAATGTGAAACTTCAACTGAGTTCTGTCAAAGGCATAAGCGTTGGGCTGTTGGAAGGTGAATCAACTCAGTTGAGTGCTGTTTCGATCGACGGTTGCATCTTCGGTTACTCAAAAAGCCCGAGCAAAGCAAAGTGAAAGAATCTAAGTTCGGCTTGGTCGGAAGCCAGAACCGTGTTTTGTTCTGTAAACGTTGACATTAGCGATCCAGGTAAAACACCAGGGCTGGAATTAGGAAAATGAAGGACGATCACAACAAACCGTTTAAAGTGATCGTTTTTGGCGAGGCTGGAGTCGGGAAATCCGGTAAGTGCAATTACATTATCTCTGTATTGTAGTCTGTTGTCGTTCTCCGATCATGTTTGGTACTTATACCGATTATTTATTGTAATCGCTACATCTGAGTAAAGTTCATTCATCTAGCTAACGCTCGTGGTGTGTTTAGCCGCTAATTTGCCGTTGGATAATAACATGGCGTGACATGGCATCACTACTCTTGCAGAGCATAAGATGTTCATTACTGAACATTCAATAGAACTGGGGGACAAGCAACAAACACGAAGAAGATACATGGCAAGCTTGGTGTAAAACGATATTCAAACTTAGTAAAACCTAAATAGAGACGTTTGTTTTGAGACATTCAGTATTCTCTTTCCGACGAGTAAAGCGATGGTAATATGAAATACATTTTTACATGTAAATGGTCTCACTCAAGGATGACGTAATGATACGTTACCTGAGCGTAAACAATTCAAATCTCCTAAACCTGACCTTGGCAGAATATAAACGAGAGGTCTTCAATAGAATCTACATGAATGTTAATCAACATACTCAGTTATGTTTACCCTTATGTTTGCAATTCTGCAGCAGCGAACTAAAATGGTAGCTCGCCATTGTTTTTAATTACGGATAGTGTTCAATGTTTTCATTAATATTTTAACCAACCAGGAAATCATTTTAAGTGATTCAAATCATTTTCTCTCATCATGTAACAAACATCGCATTAGATTTTAAAATATTTTTTCACGTTCACATTCAATTTACACACCGTATAAATGCCAAGCCTAGTGACTGACATCTCTGAGCAGTGAGGTCGAAAGAAAAACAGCTTGTCATGTCGATACCTACAGTCACGCCACCACACTAAATTAGGTCTTCTTTGGTATACACCTTCTGAGTTCTCTTTCATACTACTACAAAGGTGACAATCTGACAGACTTAGAGAAAATATTATGATTTTTCTTTGAAATTGCAAGCTTTAATCATTTCCTTGGAATAAGGATTGCATGAGTTGCACCAGTTTTGCGTGATAACGCTTCACAAGGAATGTCATATAAAGCTTCACTATTGACCCATCAACTAGGATTACTACACGCTGTGCTTTCGGATAGCGACTTTTGGATTGTATAGTATAGTATGTGATTTCTAATGCTCTGTAATCCTTTCGGCACAGCTTTAAGATCATAAGCGTGCGCTGGAGGTCACGTACTGAGAAACGCTTGCCTAGAGATGAAAGGGAAGCCGCCGAAATTGATCAATTTCCGAGAAGTCTTAACCCCCTTCGTCAGCCCATCACATCTCACGGCTCCTCCGTCATTCTTTGTACTGGTCACGCAATTGATCTGTTACTTCAGATTAGAAATCTCACCCCTTCGTTGTTTAAAAAAAATGAGCAAACTTGTTTCCTGGCTTAGTTCTATCACTACCGGGAGGAATGGAAGAGAAAACATAATGAGAGATGTAACATCTCGAAACCCCTCTTTCTGGCAACCATACACTGATAAAGACATGAGCACTATTTTCCCACTTCCGCAATTTTTCGTGTACCAAATCCCTGAGACAGATTTTCAAAACAACAGATATTGATGCTATGCTTACAATAGAAAACATCAAGTTCAAATCTCTGCTCTTTTTTAAAGAGCTGTTATATAGCTTTCTTTCCTTTTTTTGCTTTGTTTTTGGTTTTCCTTTGATAGAGCGGACATCTGCGTTTCGAGAAGCCAAAGTCCATTGAATCGGTCCAGCGTTATCGATTGCTAAAGTCCCTGATGCGTGTTGCTATACCAAATTGCGCCAAAGACCGGCCTTTTATAACGACATACCCGCACAAATAAGCAAAATCATGCATGTCAACATGAATGAAAGGATTGGGTTCCAAGATATGGAGGGGGGTCCTTGAGTATTTAAAACGTCATTTAAGCACGTTTCCAGCCAGTTCGAGGGGGCAAAGACAAAACTTCCAGAATGTTTTTAGTCTACGAGAATAAAATGCCTTTGATGAAAACAAAAATTATTTTATGTAAACGTGCGTCAGACTGAAGCAGTAAATATCCAGTACTAGTACTATAAACTACTTGATGAAAATCACAGCTAGGTCAGGAGTAACTCTACGTACCACTTTCGTAACCCAGACACCTAGAATAAAAAGGCTAGCAAATAAGGTGCTTACTGAAACACACGACTTTCTTTTCTAACAAAATCAAACGAAAATGTACAACGGACATCACTTGGAAATCCCAATTCAGATACATTATTTCCACTTATATAACCATGTTAGTTGCCTACGAACATTTGGTTGTTGGACAAAAAACCCACCATTATGGCCATTCAGCTTAGCGAGGGAGGCTAGAATCATAAGCAATGCAATACTGTTTTGACGCATAAGTTCTTAATATTGTTTATTTTTACTACGATTAGGGTTATCTTTTAAGATATCTAGCATTAATCGTGTGTCGTGTAAACATTCCATGCCCATGCCCCCAAATGTACAGACAAAGTCCTTGAGCGTTGACCAAAATAATTTTTGCGTCATTACGAGAGTTTGAGTACCCGAAATTCCAAACCATTCAAGGATAGTTTAAAAGGAAAAATAGCAATGTTTTACCTGTTGATGTTTTCCTGTCGTCAGGTATTTGCTTGTCAGTAAGATTTACTTTCTGAAATTAAGGTTTCCAAAGAAAACCCGTAGAATCGTTTGCAATTTTCAAGCCAGTTCTTGAAATTGCCTTTAGAATTTGAAGTTCGCTAGCCGTTTGTTTGTCGTATCAGCAGGGCGATTCAAGCGTCCTATTGAATTGCTTGGACGGTTAACCGCAGTTGTAGCCGGACAACTGAAAACAATGAAACATTGGATCAAATTGAATTCATTTGGACAGTCTCTTGGCAATATGGTTTTCCTGTATTTCCCACGCATCGCAGTGGGCTGATTGTTAAAACTTAGCTGGTTAAGTTAGTTTTGTCTTCATATGTTTCTTTTTTCTGCCTTTCCTGAGTCAACGTGCTTTTGTTTTGATATATTTTATTATGCTTTGTTTTCACGGTTTTATTGTTATGTTTCAGGAACCAGTCTCATCGTCCTTAGGTGACAAACAGATACGAATTCTCATATACTCAAAATAAACGCTTGTTTTAAAACAGGTTTATCGCACTACGTACGCCCTATCTCCGAGTACGCCGTGATCGTATATGTATAGAGCAGTTTGTCTAACGAAAACCAAAGCAATAATTCTGGCCAAACACAACGGAGATAAATAACACACCAATTAGAAGTCGAAGCAAATACATAAAACTAGCGCCAAGCGCGGGAAAACGCGTGCAAGCGAGTCACAGAGGGTTTTGGCTTTACTTTTGATTGGTTGAGAAAGTGTTTTTAACCAATTTTAAAGTTTTTTAACCAATCAGAGAGCGCAGTAAAGCAAAACCAGTCTAAACACAAATTAGATTGGACACTCAATAGAAAAGCACTCTAATGTTTCCATGTTATTAATGTTGGGAGAAGAACCCGACTTCACGAGAGGAGGTTTAGTAAATTGACCCTGGCAGTAATGAGAGCTATAAAATGTACCAGTCGATTCTTGGAACACGTGAAACTTCCAGTTACGTGTGAGGGAAATAAAAACAGCATGGTTTACGTGTTAGGGAAATAAAGACAGCATGTTTTCAATGGTAAAGCAAATAAGCTTTATGTTCCGTTTATTTAAATCTCTTTGTTCGGCATAAAAACATGATATGCAAACACCGTCGGGAGACCATTTTAATCACAGTGACAGTTGGGCTTGCTTCCGCCGTCGAAATTAAATATCCCAGCCCTTGAAAATAGTTTGTCTGTCTTTTCTTCCAACTAGTTAATTGAGAAATCGTGCTCTTGAAAGGTGATAGGAAAATAGTTGCTTGTAGGCGTATAGAGAAGTCAGTAGTTCCCTTGTCACGAGTAAATGTATGAAACTTAATAACTGTCTTGTATGTCATAACTGCAATGGTCGGTTTGTTTTCGCCCTTATCGAAGCCAGTGAGCTCAGCCTATTCCATAAGAGAACGAAACCTCATGTGATGTAAAGCGCGCGGTGTTGGGAAATGCGCGATCGGAGGCGCGAGGAGCTGGCAGGAGGGCAACGTTCCCCAGCACCGTGCGTCCCGTAATACTCAAGTGCTTGCTACGCATTCTAGATGTAATGTGACTCTTTTGACGTTTGTTTCTGTCGAGGAAATTCCCATACGCCATTGATCCTTCAACAGAAAGCTGTTGACCCAGACTTCCCCGTGGTACGAGTGTTTGTTTATCACTGAATTTTCTCACAATGGCAATTCTGAAGACTTTCGTTTTTTTTATTAGCTTGTCCTTCGGTACTGTCAGGTGGAAAATAGTTTTTGATAATCAAATTGCGATGAATAAATAAAAAACAAACAAATAAATAAATAAATAAAACTTATAAGTAAAACTGTGACTTAATGCAATTGTCCTGGCCATTGGCCCTTTTTGCTTCGTCGCGTCTCGGTCCATACTCTAAAGGTTGGGCTGTTTGTTGTTCGTTTTAAAAAAATTTGAAAATGAATTCCATAAGAAGTGTAGGACCATTAATTCATGATTAATCTCTCAAAGTTAAGTCAGATTACCTGAAGAGAAGGAATCCGTTAACATGCATTTAGTATGTGCCTTTTCTGTGAGTTGTCCTTGTAGTTTTTTTTTTAATAAATAAACACTTTATTAAATAACAAAATTTACAATGATATCGAATATCGGCATCGAATACCACGTCTCTAGCTCTATTCGCGAAGGCCGCAACTTATCAAGAAAATTGTTCCCCTGATTTCTTATCTGTTGAATTTTTAATTCATTTTTTTTTTCACAGGTTTTTCAAAATTTTTGATCCATGGTAAGGCGTTGTTCAACACAATTAAAAGGGATATATCATTAACTCCGAAATCTGACAGAATGATTAAGAGACCTTATTTATTATTATTAACATCTAGTATACGTGTTCATGCCGTTCATTTACTACTAATACTGAGTTTCTGTAAAGCACGTTTCCATGTAATCTTCATTTTCAAGACAATAATATCTTGTTAAGAAATACAATTGAGAATGTGGTTTGACGTTTGAATGTCCGTTTAATTATTTTAAGCTTTGGATTATATTGATTTCATTAACAAAATCAAATCAATGAGATCAAAATAACGAGTATATCGGCTAAAAAAACGAGGATCATTCTGATCAGAGGTCACTATCAACATTGCCTGAATTTTCTTAGAATCATCCAAACGGAAGAGGCCGGAATTGGTGCTTGATGATACTGCCTGTTCACATATCACGGAAGTAAAAGATAAAAGATTCAAGTAACGAGTCCAGATATTCAAACTATTATAAAGCACCACCATTCACAAGAACTTACATGCTCTTTGCCTTGCCTTGTGAAACGTGCTACAGCCATTTGCGAAGTGCAAAGTAATAAATCAAGAGTGTTATTTGTTTGTCCTCGCCGTTGGTACTCATTCAGGATAAATGATGAAGGTCAGACAGCCTGGTTTGGGGTCATTGTTTTGTGATTCTTATAAAACAATTCCCCAACCATATTTAAATATTTTGTATTGTAGAACACGTTCTCAAATACTTTTAGTGAGCTGAACATTCTTTTCTTTATATTTGTTGTACACAACCACTTGGCTTCAATTCCTACTAATTAATGCACATGTCTTCCTTTCCATTTTTTGCTACTTAACACTTAGGGGACACTTAAACCAACGAGGTCCAGCCCGCGCCATTTCGAAAATATTTACGATGAAAATCAAACGAAATTGTACTTTCCGAAGATACAGCGCGGGCGAACGTTGTCTGTAAGCGAATAGACAATGAAGATTAAGCAAATTGGATTGACGTATTTGCAAGAGACCGTCATAACTATCTTTTTAAAAACATCGTTATGAACCGTTACATTACATTGACCTTGTTAGTAGGTTTTAGACTGTATTTCACAGATTTTGTAGTATCTCTACCACTATTTTACAGATACTTCATTGCGTATTCTGTCTGTTCTTCGCAAAGATGCTTAAAATAGCATGACCTAGTCGCCTCATTTAGCTTATCGTTTATATCAACACTTCATCCCATTCTCATTAGGTAATAGACGTTGCCGACGAGCATAGGGGAAATGACAGTCGTTTATATTTCCCTATTACCAAGTATATATAAAACTGGCTATAAAAGAGCGGCTACTTAAAAGTCAAAACACCAACATCCGCGTATGGCTAAACATCCATGATGCAGTGTTTCGTAGCCTGAGATGACAAACGTAGAAAGTTAAAAAAAGTTCATTTTGGTTCCGCCTTTAGGTAACTGAGAACCTTTAAAACTAATGTTGTTCTTTTTTAATCCCTTATAACCTGCTTATGAAGTTATGATTCTCCGCGCTGATTGTGTTCGCTATACGTATGAACTGCTTCAGCGGTTAAAATGGGTTTAAGAATGTCACGGCTCAAATGCTAACATTACATGAACATATATATTTTCTTCGCAGAAAAGCTATGAAAGTAAAGACCAAAATGTTAGGACTCCTGTAAGGGTTACGGTCAGCCAAATGATAAAACGAGACTGACTACCAAAATAAGTTAATGAATGTTGGTATAGGCAAGTGTTTATCCTAAATTATCAAAATGTTGTAAATAACTCTGAAAAGCTTTGTAAATAAGACATTTAAATTAGTCACCCTTTCGAATTCAGCCTGACTGCCCCTTGACGGCTTAACTTGTTTGTATTGCTTGTTTACAAAGTTATCACGCAGAGAAAGATATTGCGCACACTAATATCTACCTTTCTTACCTATCGCCGTTGTGGCTGCTAGAAGACTTTCTTTGCTGGTAATGCTGAGTGCCGAGATGGAAAAGATCCCTTGGGCAAATTGAAAATCGTATAAGAAATACCGATCAATAAATTTCTTTTAAATAGCCGTACTTTAGGCGTTTATCCACAGACTCAATGACGCCATTACGAGATTCAGTATTTGACTGTAGGCCGTAATAACCATCAAGATAAGATAAAAATAAATACCCATGTTATGTGTTATCGATAGCTATTCATAACATGTCAAAGGAAGCGATGACAGCCCAGTCATTCCGCTCTCTATGTTGCAAAGCACACTCAACTGACGGTGCTCAAAAACTATTCAAGTATCCTTCTGGAACTCCAAAAGCCTCTCTGAACTCTTCTATCATCAATACTTACCGAATTGGTGGCTCTTATATCAGTTACTGTGAACAGCTTGTGCCAATGAAATATCGGTCATTTTTAACACTCTGATCTGTCTAGAAGTTCATTCAGTGGGTTGCACAAAACCGTGTTACGAACCAGAGTCTGTTTCTTGTAGCGGAAACTTCATTGCGTTTCAACCACTTTTTTTGCCTGCAACGTTCTCACTATTTAGTTATCTTTAGGTTGCTGTCTCTTGTTTGGTTGTTCTTGTGAAAACTTATAGTCAAATAAAAAACATAAAGGAAAGATCTAATCGTAGAGGACTCTAAGAGCGGCTATTACGCTAATGACCTATTGATCCACAATCTTCTCTAACACGGACATATCTTTCTTAAAATCTCAGCCGAAAACCGCAGTTTCCGTTGGGTTTTTCGTGCGATTCAACGACTTACTAAGATACTTAATGAGAAAATGCACTTCAATTAAACAAGTATGTATCAATACGAAGTATTGAAGTGTGAGTGTCTTCGTAATAGTACCCTGTTGAAAACGCCTCGTGAGTCGTCATTGTTAACATAGTAATCTTTTGCAGAAGCAACCTTTGATCCTCCTAAAATGCGCATTCCTTAAATGAGTTGGGTGTGGAATCGTTAAGAACCCAAAAGCATTTTTTTAACGGTTAAGTTCATTAATGTCTGTTTTTGTCAGTGATAGATTTAATAGCTCTCTCAAAGCACACGCCGATTCCGTTTCTCATCTCCAAGTGATGCGCTTCAACCACCCCCCTAACCAGTGAAAACGTGCTATTACGTGCATTTATCCACCACATTCGACAGTAAAGTCTCCGTTACAATAATCGGAAGTCAAAGCTTTAGCTCCGAACAACTGAATAAAGTAACTGAATTGTTGACACGAAAAACATAAAGACGAATTTAGAGAAACAGTTAACACAACAAATAACTGAGTGCAATTATCTTGCTTATTAATGAGGCCTACCTCGATCCCTCGGTAACTGTCTTTTGCCTTGACTTTCAGCATTGAGTATTCGCTACGTGTGCCAAGAGTTTTCCAGCACCTATGAACCAACGATAGGTAAGTTGATTAAACTAAGTTGATCGGATTATAAGTATAAACCAAGACGGAATTGACATGTCACTTTGGATTGATAGATGGCGTTTTCGATTTTTTAATCAGTAGCCTTTCTGTAAACAAACTGCGGAGTTTAATTTGTTTTCCTTTGTGCGGGTACATGATTTCTATGCTGCGCCCTGTGGCTCCTTTGTCTGTTTAGATTATTAGTAGAACTTGTTATCTGTTTTGTGATTAAAGCGCGTAATATGTTTGCATCTGAAGCCCTAGCGAAACGAGAATGAGAGGTGACGGGAGTATTAACTCTTCCTCTTGCTCCATCCGAAATTCTCGTACACTACCGAAGGGCTGCTCTGTTTTTTTCACATCTCTCGCCGTCTTTTGGCCTCTTACTCTCAAGCAGTCTCAAGGACTGTCGTGTGCTCTCCGGCAACGAGTCTAACTCCCCGTTCTGCTTGTGCTTTTATAAGTCTTGCTTTTGTTTTGTTTTGCTTTGTTGTTGTTGTTTTTTTTTTCAATTTTCCTTTTTGGCATGTAAAAGAGCAGATGAAATATATGAAGTTTGAGAAAGGAGAAAGGAAGAAAACTAGAAAGGAAGCAATCTTAGAAGTAGCATGAAAAGAAAGTAAAACACAATTCGAAGCTAGTGTATCTTAGGCTCCGGAGAAACTGATGCAGCATTTCCGTTCAACGACGTTCAACGTTGTTAAATTCAACTTGTTATGCCAATGAAATTCCTTTCAACGGCACCAAACGTCATTCACTATCATCCGACATGATTCCACATGGTGGCCAAACTTGCGTGACTTACATGTTGAATTTAACAATGAGAAACGTTCTTGCATGGAAATGTTCCATCCGTTTGTCTGGACCTAATTATTTTAAGGAACCGCTATATGCACATCGCGTACACAATGACGTCATCTTGTGAACCTCAATTTTTTTTCGGTGAAGTAAACAACGTGGAAATGCACGCAAAACATCTGGCTGCATGAGTATAGCCCAACCATTTCACGAGAAACACCTAATTAAACAAAATGTTTTCGCGGAAAAGGCTGTATAGGCTATGAACGATGCCACTGAGTGGTTTTCTGGGAAGCGTATCAACTACGAACATATTTGCATTCTTGGAGAACGTGTTCATAGCAAGCCTAAACCTTACTCTGAAGACTTTCAGGACGTATGGCTTTAGCGTTTCCTTTTTTATGATCGTAAAGTCACTGCAGGTTTGCTAGCAGTGTTGTCATGTTTCGTGTGGCAAAACAAAAAGGTAACTGCTATGAAAAAGGGAACATTCTTATTTGTTGCGAAAATGGGTCCACAAGAGGAAAGCATTTTGCAAAAGCAGTTAGCAACGATGGGAGCCAAACTAGAGCATTCGGAGAAGACACTAACTGACAAAAAATAATGGCTGTGTCCGGTATTGTTTTCGTCTTTTGCTGCTGAAAAATAAAACGCGAAGTTCTAGAGTAGGTGTCTCAACACAACACATTAAATAGTGAATAATAAGAAAAAAGTCGGACAAAGACGCTAAAATTTTTCTTCTAAACGGTTTTTTTTTTCAATAACTAAAGGAAGCTCACTCACTCTTTACCTTTACTATTTTAGAGGATAAGTACCAAACAGACATTGAAGTAGATAGCTGCCCCATCAAAGTTGAAGTGATCGATACGGCGGGAAATGTAAGTGACATGAAACAAGATCTAAATGCAGCTGAGATTTCACGCATACCTAAAATGTCATTTTTGTTTGTTTGTTTGTTAATTTGTTTGTTTGTTTGCTTGCTTGCTTTTTTGGCTTTTGCTCTTTTTAACTGTGTTCGACCACCCTTTCTGTAGTAAGATTGAGTTTAAGCCATTCTCTTGAGGTACCGACTTTGCGGTGTTCTTAAAGGAGCTATGTCATGGATAACGATCTTGAAAAAACTGGCAAGTTTTTTTTCAAGTTTGTTATTCGTAATCCGTCTTTATCTCCCTCAGTCGTAACCATCCTTGTTTATTTTTGGTTTATTATTACTTCTTTGGTGTGTCTCTACCTCAGGAACTGTTAATTTGAGGTTTCCTTCAATGAGAAAATAATTTTGTCAGATTAGAAAAATGAATGAAAATACCGTGACATAGCTCCTTTAACGGGTTATATTCACCTGATTGAAAAACGTTGTCGCGTAAAGAGTATAAACCACCATGAACGATGCGACACAATGGAGTTCTGGGGAGGCAGCATTGGCAAGATTGTTACTCAGTTCCATTTATTGATATTCAGGACATTTTTATCCCCAGAAAGTTATAGTATAGTTAGCCTCGCTGTGTTGTTATAATTATTTATTATATGGCAAGCAATTCTCCAGTCTAAATCGAGTGTTCTGATTGGTTAGTGTTCGGTCGGGATTTTACAGTACGGACCATTACCATGGAAACGGTCCTTTTTGGATATTTTTTTTCGCGCTCCCGCTCCCGCAAAATTCAAACTGCGAAAATCCAAGAAGATAAAAAAAGGGGAAAGGTTTGGAGCTGGTACAAAACAAATGAACGAGGTAAACTCGTCTGTTTAGAAAAAGCGCTCTTCAATGAACTTTACCGACTTTTTGTTATCAGCAAAAGACTCGGCAGTGAATCAAAAAGCATGGCCAACGTTCTTCAGTGACTGTGTGTGTTTATTGTTTGTTCGTACAGCTATAGATTGTAAGCTGTAAAGAGCCGAGTAAACCGTCAAGACTTAAACAATAATTATTAAATTTCAGCATTAACAAAAGAGTATTTTTCTCACAAGAAAAAAAATGAAAACTGCAAAACAACTAGCAAACGGCTTTCATCGGCAACTGTAAGACTTAATAAATCGAAACGAATCGATCACGTTTTTGTCTAGTTTAATATTGGCCATCGCTTCAGTCAGTGCTTTCCACAAGAACAAATTAAAGCCACACGTTCATGTATTAAACTAACAGTGTACCTTGATTACTCAGCGAGATTTTTGCTCTTGTAGTTGACATCCTTGAAAACAATTTTAGCTTGTTCACAAGAGCGCTCTTATTTTTTGCTGTAGTTAAGTAGCTCGCGATAAAAACAACTTTGTTAGGTGCGACGAAAATTTGCTCTCAGCATCCACAAAGTTCTCCGTAAAGCCACTGAAGCAAACAACTTGCAGTATTTGATGGTGAGATAATTCCCAGTGTCTTTTTCTTAAAGTTCGAGAGTTCTTTTGTTCACATTACAGACTAACACGCTGCCACAATTTCCAGTTTGAGAAGCACGTTTGTGAGATTTTATCGCGGCCTTTTCATTATTCTTCTTTTTCCCGAGTTGTCTCCGCCAATAACGAAGAAGTATTTTCAAATAAAACTATCTTGTGTTGTAGAGGACGACGAAAAACTGACACATATAATAGAAGCAGAGCAGTTTTCGTTCAAGGGCCACGCAAGTTTTTGCCGATCGACAGCAACGATCATCAAACTGATTCGAAAGCCAGTTAAAATTGCGGGCTTCTTTCCTTGACATCGCACCGGAAATTGACTTGAATGAACTACCGGAAGTGTTGTTTCGTACCCAAAGTGATGCCATATAATAAACCACTTACTAACTTCACTTGCTCGGGACCGTACTGGGGAATATTGGCCCTCGGTCGTTTTTGTACGGACCGAGCGCAGCGAGGTCCGTACTGCCACGACCTCGGGCCAATATTCCCCAGTACGGCCCTCGCGTTCAATTAGTAAGAGGTTAATCCAGGGAATATGACAAAAGAAGCAAGTTTCCCCCCTTCCAAGAAAACTGTTGGTCGTATCGTTCATGTTGTTTGCTTTTTACCGAAACGTTTTTTTTTTTTCAATTAGGTGTAGTCGAACCTCTTTCGCCTCCTCTGTACTTCATGCACCTTGCAACTGGTCTTTTAACTGTATTGTTTTTCTTTTGAAATTACAACTTACAGTTCTGCAGTCTTCTTTTTTCTTCTCTATCTGTCGTCGTTTCATCGGTCCATTAGATCCTGAAATCTGAAACATGTATTAGTTTATATTGTCTTTTATTCAGCTGTTTAAATAAAGATAACGTTTATCGAAGGCTAAATGGATTATCCCACAAGACTGATTTTTTATCAACCACAGACACAATTCTTTCCGCCTGTTATAGTCCGAAATGTCATCCCGGGGTTAGGCCGCGAAGACACATTTCAGGCTATCTGTTTTTGTAAAATTTTGACATTTCACTCTTTATTATTTAGCACTCAGTGCTTGCTCATACATGCACTTAACATGATACCTTCAACTGATCATTTTGTGGTTTAAGTTGACTTAATGTTCAGTTTTCCCGTAGCCAAAAGGTGAAAGGTGACAACAGGCAGGTACAAAACTCGGACCGGATCAACTCGGACCAACTCGGATCGACCCGGATCAACCCAGATCGACTTAAATTTGAACACAATAAAAGAAAAGGGATGCTTAATAAAAGAAAAAGGATACTTTTACGCATTTATGGATTGACAGTCATGAAAATAAAGCAGTCCTTCGCTGTTTTGTCGAGCCGCCATTTTGTTTTCCTAGTGCCAGGGCCTCGCGGATCGAGTCTCAGGTGTCCAGCCTCAAGGCGCGTTCTCGGGCACACGTGCTGTTGTCATCTGCGCAATATGGATGGAGACGAAGGTAACATTCAGCCTGATCTTGGCCATCTTTCAATACATATCACATCTGTTTACGTATTATGTCTAGAAAAGGGTAGTTTCATTTGTCCTCTATGCATAACTTTGTTTATTTTTGAACTTTATAGAGAAAGCAAAGGTCGAAAAAGACACAATGCTTTTGTCCACGGACGTTGCTAGCCTATATACTAACATCCTACAGGAGGAAGGAATCACTATTGTATGTAAAACATACGAAAGATTCCACCTAAACAAACCTCCTATACCTACACTCCACCTCAGAGATATGCTCAGGCTTATCTTCCACTTTAACGGAAAAATTTTCTTCAAACACACCGTACCGCAATGGGCACAAAAATGGCAGTATCTTTTGCCAACACTTTCATGGACGCGGTCGAAACAGAAATTATTGAGCGCAGTTCTAAAAAGCCGCTCATTTGGAAAAGATAATCGATGACGTCTTTTCTCTATGGAACTTAAACAAAGAGGAAATAACCGCGTTCGTAGAGCTAGCAAATAACTATCACCCAACCATAAAATTCACGGCTGAAATTTCAGACAGAAATAACTTTCCTGGATACATGCGTATACAAGGGCGAAAGATTTAAGGAAGAATCTATTCTCGACGTTCGCACGCACTTCAAGCCGACAGAAACTTTCCAATACACGTACTTTACATCCTGCCACCCTCCAAGCGTCAGGAAAGGCTTTATCAAAGGCGAAGCATTGCGTCTTCTGAGAACCAATTCTCTCAAAAGCTACTTTTAAAGGCAACATTACACAATTCAAGCGTAGATTACGCGACAGATGTTACCCAGATAACCTCGTAGACAAGACTCTCTCAAAAGTTAAATTTAGCGAAAGAATGTCGGCGCTACACTGATAAACAAAAGGCGGGCAAAAGATTTTTAAAGTTTGTAACAGGGTACCGCCCTTCTGTGCCTAATCTTAAAAACATTCTTATGAGCAAATGGCATTTAATAGAAAATCATGCCATTGCTAAGAAATATCTTTAAAGACCCTCCCATACTTTGATACCGAGAAGGTAGGTCACTGAAAGACGTACTCGTTAGAGCAAAGCTTTGAAGGTCAACGTTTTATCGAACTTAACCAATAGGAGTCGTGTTTGGCCTTTCAAGTTTTTGTAACATCATCGCGATAAAGGCCTCTGCTGAAGGAGAATCTAAATGTTAACGGGTCAAAATGATCTAAGGTTTCCCTTTTATTTTTATTTTTTGAACCACAAGGTTCAAACACATACACTTGCCCAAGTAAATATTTACCATTACGGCAATATGTTCAATTGGCAGTTTTGAAGTTCAATTGGCTTGAAGTTAAAGGACTGAATATCTCGTCTGGAGCAACATCATCTGCCATAAAAATAAGCAATGCTATAATACGTTGGGGACCATTGTGCCCGAGAACGCGACTTGAGACTGGACACTAGTTTCGTAATCCGCGAAGCCCTGGGACTACGAAAGCAAAATGGCGGCTCGACAAAACGGCGCAGGAGAGCGAGGACAGCTATATTTTTATAATAAATGCGTAATAGTATCCCTTTTCTTTTATTGTATTATAATTTAAGTCGATCCGGGTTGATCCGGGTTGATCCGGGTTGATCCGAGTTGATCCGACCCGGATCAAGCGATCCGAGTTAATCCGGTCCGAGTTTTGTACCTACCTGGTGACAACTTTGATAGACAAAATAAGTGAAGTATTCATCATAAAAAACCATGCGGTGGACACTATGTCTCCGAACCATACGTTGCTGTGGTGTGAATGGAAAGCCAAACCATTTTTCGGATTAGATGAGGCGAACCTTAAAGCCACAAAATACTAACAAGCGGTCAACTTTGCACATTCTGAAAGTTCGCGAAACCTTATATAATGTAGCTGGGCTGTGATATTGAAGGGAGTAAATTCCCGCCCTGAAGGCTCTCATTTGTTACTGACCCCCAACAAACTTTTATAAGTACTTACTGTAAAGAAAATACGAAACAGGTTCGTATTTGAAAAATAAAAAATCGGTCAAATCCTTAAGAAAAGGTTAATCTTACAACCAAAGTGTGCCCGATTGTCTTGATACTACATTTAATTGTGTCTATTGATTATCAACAACTGTAATCATATGCATAATGTAACTGTAAATCTCCCATATAGGCCCTATTCTCACTGGGGCCATCTCGCACAAACGCCCCCAATCTCTTTGGGATTCAAGGTGAAAAATTCCCGTGTACACGTAGTCTCCTGGGAGAGTCGTTTTGCATAGGTTTGGTATAAATAGGCCTGTTTTATTCTGTTTATTCCTCTCATCGTTAAAACGTACGCCAGTCTTGCGCTTGGCGCTCCTGTTTGCTCTCGGTCATCGCTGCGCCAGTTTCCACGTTTTATGTTCCTCTGCCTTCATGCCGGACCAAGTTCCTGTGAATCCTGCGGATGGTGCTGTTGTAGCGGCTGTTGGCGCTCCAGACAACGTTAACCCCGCGCCACCAACTCCAGCCGACGCTGCCGACGGCAACAACGTGCAAAAAAACAACGACAACGAAGTTCCTGCAGCCCCGCCTGTTGCTCAAGAGGTTAGCGTTTTTCTTGTCCCTATATTCGTTTTCTTCCCGCGTTATTCGGGCTTGGCGTTATTTTAGTTTTCGCGTCTGTGTTACAAGTTTTAGTTTTTGCGTCTGTGTGACAAGTTTAATTTTCACGTCTATGTGACAAGTTTAGTTTTCGCGTCTGTGTGACTAGCTCAGTTTTCGCGTCTGTGTGACAAGTTTAGTTTTCGCGTCTGTGTGACAAGTTTAATTTTCGCGTCTGTGTGACAAGTTTAATTTTCGCGTCTGTGTCAAGTTTAGTTTTTCGCGTTTGTGTGACAAGCTTAGTTTTCGCGTCTGTGTGACTAGCTCATTTTTCGCTTGTGTGACAAGTTTAGTTTTGGGTCTGTGTGACAAGTTTAGTTTTCGCTTTTGTGTGACAAGTTTAATTCTCGCGTATGTATGACGAATTCAGTTTTTGCATCTGTGTGACCAGTTTAGTTTTCGCGTCTGTGTGACAAGTTCGGTTTTCGCGTCGGTGTGACGAATTTGGTTTTCGCTACGAGTTAGTTTTTGCGTCTGTGTGACGGAATTATTTTTCAGGTCTACATGACGAATTTAGTTTTCGCGTCTTTGCGACAAGTTAGTCTGTGTGACAAGTACAGTTTTCGCGTTTGTGTGACCAACTCAGTTTTTGCGTCTGTGTGACAGGTTTAGTTTACACGTCTGTGTGACGAATCCAGTTTTTCATGTCTGTGTGACGAATTTAATTTTTGCGTTTGTGTGACGGTTTTCCTTTCGCGCCCGTGTTACGAATTCAATTTTCACGCCTATGTCGGAATTATTCTGGGCATGAATTTAGTTTTAACGTTCGTGTGAGGAATCTACCGTTCACGTCTGTGTGACAAATTCAGTGTTCAGTTTTTCTTGGCTTGTTAGTCGTAGTTATTTTTCACTCCCACGTTACGATTTTTGTTCTTGCGTCTGTGTGATGTCACACAGGCACATCTTGGTTACAAATTTCATTTACTCGTTTATTGCTACGCTTTTTGTTTCGTGCCTTTGTGATGAATTGTATTTCAGTCTGTGTTTACAATTTTGTTTTCACGTCCGTGTTTAATTTAGTTTCACGTCTTAATCTCGCCTGTTTTTGCTAGTTTTATCTCACATTTGTTTGCTTAACTCGGTTTTCATGTCTGTTTACGAATTTAGTTGCTCTCGTCTGTGTGACAAACCTTATTTTCACATAATTGTTACGATTTTAGTTCTCACGTCTACGCGTCGAGTTTAGTTTTCGCGTCTGTGTGGTGAATCTTGTTTTTACACCTGTCTACCTAGCTATGTACTAAATGATTTTTGTATTCTTGTTGGTGTTACGGATTTTAGTTTTCACGCTGAATTTTCTTTTCTACCGAGTTTTTTATGCGGTTTTCACACCTTTGTTTCAAATTTTCTATGCTGTGTGACAAATTTTCTTCCTACACCTGTGTGCGGAGTTTTCACTATTTTCTCTTTGTCCCCTCATAGGGTTTTGATGATCTTCGCCAAACGGTCGAGTCTTTGCAAGACGCCCTTAATACTTCCAAAGTGGATCAGGCCTTGGAATCGGTTAGACATCTCGCTTGCCGCCCTGCCGCGCTCCTTGATCCCTTTGCACTCCTTGCGGGCCTAGAAAAGCTGGCAGACTATGCTAGGGAGGCAAACCACCCTCAACGGAAGAAGTTTGATGCTATTTTCAAACAATGTCGCCCCCTAGCCAATTCCAACTCTCTTGCTGAAGTAGTACTGCAGCTTCTTGGAGATAAGGAGGAGAGAGAGGTTGCTACCCAAATACGAAAGATCTTTAAAGGTCACTCATTGTCTAGAGGATCAGCACCTGATCCTGCCTATGCTTTCTGGGGAAATCCATCGGGCGTCCCGCGTCCAAGCCCCTATTCCGCACGTTCGTTTGGTCGTGGAAGGCGTTTCAGGCCGCAGTATGACCAAGCCAGAGCCCCTCCTCGTCGCTGTTTTAATTGCAGGAGGATCGGTCACTTTGCTAGAAATTGTCCATTATCCTCCCAGGCTGCCAAAAAGTGATATTTATTTGATATGTATTGGAGTGTAAGTTCCATTTACCTTTGTCTTGTCAATTATTTCTGTGTTGATATGTATTGGAGTCTACGTTGCAGTAAACATTTTGCTTTAAATTTATGGATAAAAGACCTTCCTCTGTCGCTGGATTACATTTCTGGCTTACCTCGCTATGTTTTTAAGTCATATTTCCAAACTACTTTTGATGACAAAAGTGGCTATGATCACATCAGATTATCGCCTGACAGTTTCACCTTTGTGGGCTTAGAGTGGAAAGGCTGGTATTTTTGTTATAAGACTTTACCCTTGGCTGGAAGGCCAGCGCTTACATCTATCATACGGTTGGCTTAGCGGCTACGAGTCATATCTGCTCCCTTGATGTCCTTAGCTTGCAGTCAGTATATTGACGATCGACATGTTGTCCAACTCGCTTTACACCAAGATCTACAACGTTCTCTCAAATGGTCCAATTTTCAACTTGCTGAAGCCGCTGCCTTTATTGTATGCTCGGTTTTGGTTCTCCTTGGTTATTTCATTGGCCTCTCAAAATCTGTCACTGTTCCCCCGACCAGAATCAGATTTTTAGGTCTCTTATCTGATTCCATCCTCCAGGCGTTTCTTATCCCGCAAGATAAAAAAAAAAAATAAAGTTTGCCACACATCGCGACTCCATTCTTCAGAGCCGTACAGTGTGTATCAAAACGTTCCAGCGATTCGCAGGCAAGATTACCTCTTTCTCTATAGCTGTTTCAGCTGCTCAGTTATACGCAGGGAAGTTTGCCGTGCTATTTCTCTGGCAAATCGTTCTTCTCGTCCCATCAAGGTCGTTGGTGACCCTCGATCCGAGGTAGCTTACTGGCAGAATTTAGATTCCTGGTTCGATCATCTTCCCTGGATGGATGAGCGTCATTTAGTAGTGAATGTAACAAGCGACGAATCCCAGTATGCGTGGGGTGGCATAGTCGACAATCCCTCTGGACCACCTTTAGAGACTCGAGACATTTGGAAAGAAGACATCAGAGACAAGCCCATTGCAGTAAAAGAAGCCTTCGCACTCGTCAGCACTTTAAAAGCTGGAAAGTCGGTTCTCTCAAATTGTCGCGTGGACGCTCACGTAGACTCCCTAACGCTCATCCAAGCCTGGAGGAAACAGGGCGGCAAGAGTAAACAGCTGAATGACGCTCTCAAGGAATTGTACCAAGCTCTTCTCGCCCAGAATATTTCCCTCTGTTTGCATTTCGTGCCCTCTCCTCTTAACCAGGCTGACGCTCTTTCTCGCGTTTTATCCGACAAGGATTGCATGCTTGCCCCTGAGCCGTGGGAGAAGATCGAAAACCTCTTTGGTCCACACACCATTGACCTGATGGCACTTGACTCCAATGCTCAAGTCGGACGTTCTGACTCCCCGCTTCCTCACTTCACGCCTTTCCCAACACCGGGCTCTCGCGGAGATATTGCCCCCAAGAAAACGCATACGTTTTTCCCCCATTCGTCCTAGCTGGTCCTCTTCTCCGTTTTTTCGACAAGGCCTCATTTTCGTTTACTATTGTTGTTCCAAAACTGACTCCTCTACCATATTGGTGACCCTGATTCAAGCTAAAGCATCTCATTTTGTCATTTTGGGCTGTAAAACAGATCGCGATATCTTGTTATTTCCATCGCCACACCACGTTTTTTCCTCACGGCTTTTACCTTGGAATTTGTATGCTTTCAGAATTAACAACTCGTCTCCCTCTACCCTACCTTTAGATACAACGACCCAGAATCTGGAAACCAGCAGCTCCTTGCCTTGAATGTGGATATCTCAATGATGCCGATTTCAACATTTGCCAGAAATGCGGCTTCCGCAAGTCTTGTTCCGCTTCCCAACACCCTTCAAAGCGGTTAAAGATTGACTTTCAAGCAATCGATGATCGTTTGTCACATTTAGCTGAGGCAAGAGTTACGAACGTCAAAAGTCCTCCACAAGGAATTAGTTAATTTTCTTTCGTCCCTCCCAGTTCCCAAGACTCTCTCCTCCGCCTCTCCATTCGACATTAAGAAGTTCTTGGTGTGGAAGGATAACTCAGGGAAAACCGTTGTTCACCTTCTGGCCTGTCCAGGCCTGGGCCAACGTCAGCGCGACTCCTGTTCATGTCCAACTAGGTTAGCTGCTGGAACTGTGGACAGTTTAATAGGAAAACTCGGATCTATTTTTGTTGAGGAGGGTTTGGCAGGGGAATGGGATGACCGCTTAGGTATTGGCAATCCCGTCTCCCACCCCTCTATTAAAGCTTGTCTGAAGCGTGTTCGAGAAGAACAAGCCCAGGCTCGGGTGCAGCCACGTACGGCCGTTCCTCTTTTTACAGACAATTTTTTGGCCATAGCACGTTTAATTCTGTCTAAGCTTAAGAAGCCTGAAACTTCGCCTTCAATTTTGTATGTCCTGAATAGGGACCTAGGAAGGACTAAGTCCAAAGAAGTATTTCTTTTTCCCGACTCTTCTGGGTTACTTTTCAACCACACCTTTCGTAAAACATTAAGGGGAAATTCTACACACACATTTTCTGTTGGGGTTCTAGCAATTCTAAAATTTCTCCAGTGCGAAATTTTATGTTGTATCTAAGTATCTGTCGTTTAATTAACATAGACATTTCTCAAGGTTATCTATTCCGTGCTACCAACAAAGCTGGCCACGTTTCTGATAAACCTTTCATTGGTTCTTCTGTTTACAACCGTTTTAAACAGTATCTTAAAGACGCTGGTCTAGATGACGGTGAAACTCCCCGCAGCCTTCGCGCCGGATGTTCTATAACCTTAGAACTGTTGGGAGTTTCTAAGTCTGCTATTGCTAAACACCTAGGTTGGCGCTCCTCTAACATGGTAGACCATTATAATGATTTGGAGCGGATTGTGAAGCCCGGTCACGCAGCTGAAATTTTGTCATCTTCCGCTTCATCCCAGGCTTCTTCCTCCGCTACTCAGGATGTGTTTTCCTCCTACCAGGCTTTATTGAACTCAAGGATTTTAAACCTGTTTTTCCATAGTTTGTGTTTATTTTGTCTTTCGCTGTTTTGTGGCTTCATGTTATGTTAATATATAGAGATGTTCAGGTTGCAATAAAGCTTTTTGAGTTATGGGGCGAGTTAACGTCTTTCGTGTATTTTGTTGTTTTTCATGTTGGTAGTTTTGTCACCCAGCCTAGCTTTCGGGAAGTAGCCGCCGCAGGGCTCGCTTCTTCTCATAACTTATCCTTGCCTGGGGCGTTTGGGAGTGAGGGCACCCAGTGAGAATTCATTACTATTCCCATCCTTATCCAAATTTCAAAATGTTATATCTTTTGAGTGGATAAGTATGTCACGTTATTTTTTTCAGTTTTGAGATCTGGGCGACAAGGTCATTCAGAAACCGACATAAGATATCCCATAATACTAAAAGCAAAGTTTGGCGCCAATTTTGTGACGTCATTTAACCGGTGAAAAACGTCCAGATTGGAAAAATTGAAATTCTGAAATTTTAAAGAATGACGAGTTCTTTATTGTTGCGGAAATTCAGGGTAATTGCTTTAAAACTCAATACGTTATTTGAAATTTGAATTTTCCATCATTTGTTACTGAAAAATAGCTTAAGCAGGCTTAGGATGGGGATAGGGCCTTTATAGGGGAGTAGCCCTCTTACCCCTTTATCCTCTCTTGATTTTCGCCAATGCTCTGAACCGTTCACAGTCCAAAGCTTATTGTTATGTAGTAGTGATCTGCCAGCCCTGCCGATATTCTTGTGGCTAAAACTTCAACAGAATCAAACAACGAAGGCCACACTGAAATTATTCTCGGTATCTTCTACTCCTCCTCCTGGTCGGGCTGATTTTTTTCTTCCACACGACGCACACGTTGTAGATATTGATGGATTAGTAAGAATGTCACTCTAATATCTTATGTTTTAGGACGTGTTCCGACGAATGAGGGATCAATACATAAAAAATGGCGACGGTTTCCTGCTGGTTTATTCCGTCACTGATCGCTGGAGCTCCCATTCACTCACAGCTTTTCGTGAACAAATCCTTGCTGTCAAAGGACAAAAACACAAGATCATCCCAGAAATTCCCATGGTTTTGGTTGGCAACAAAGTAAGGTGTCACTCTGTTCTTGTGTGTTTGTTCTAATTGTCATGCTATTTCACTCTAGTTGTCGTCCCTGTTGTTGTTGTTCAGAATTGATATAAACGCTACGAATCCGTCTTCCTGACCCAGTAGTGTTAACAATTTTTAAATTAGATTTAACTCGTGGTATGTGACTTAATTTGTGTAAAAGAAGATGAAAACTGGCCAGCTCCCTTTTGTGTTGAGTTCCCTTTCTTCTTGTCCGCAGTTCTACACCAAGATGCTTTTTACCGATGTCTTTTTTGTCCTGTCTCTAGATGTCAATGGTCGTGAGGTTGTCGAAAAATTTATTTTTGAAGCAATGAAGTATTTGGATGAAAAGCAAAAAAACGTTTTTTTCCAGGAATTGTTTACTACCACTGAGCCGCTTTTCTATCAAAATCTGCATTGTACTTCAATACTTGACAGCCTTGATATTCCCCTGAAACCAAGTTTCAATCTTTTCCAACTGGAGGAAAAGGAGAAGACCACTAGTCCCAGATCGATTTCAATTTTATTTTCATTTAGTTTCTGTTTGTTTTTCCTGGCAGTGCGACTTAGAAGACGAACGACAAGTTTCCTATCAAGACGGGAAGAAAATCGCTGCTAGTTTTTTCTGCCCGTTTTTCGAGACATCCGCCAAGAACGACATAGGTGTCGACGAAGTCTTTACCAATCTTGCCAGACAAATAAAGGAATCAAAAGCGGGATCGACTAGAAAAGCCTTCATGCGGGAACGAGGGAGATTTTCCTTGAGAAACATGTCGTCAAGAGAGAGAAAGTGCAAAGACAGGCTACAGGCCTTGAGATCGAGCGAAACTCCTTCTAGTGCCCCAACACGAAGACGGTCAGGTTCCTTTCGAGGGTTTATATGTGGAGCGAGAACTCTCGGTACCAGTTAGAAACGCTCGTGATGTACCATGTATTAAGCTTGCTTCTTGGTTTTATTGCAATAGAATCAATAAATTCGACATGCGAGGCCTTTCCCTCGTTTTTCAGTCATAGTCTACGACCCTACAAAGGCGAAGTAACTAAAGTATTCACAGCATTAATTATTTCGTGACATAAAGACTTAAAGTTGTGTACAGTTTTCCAGAAACAAAAGGCATTGGTTAATGCGGTAGGACGCACAGTAACCGAAAGGCTGGAATTGTTCGTTGGATTCTGACACCCTTCTCAGTTTTCAGTATAAGATCATCAACATCAGTTATAAAGTTCTGCAGTACAGAAGAAGCCTCAGGACAAGAGCAGCGTGGTGAACACTTGCTCTATGCCATACGGACGAATTCAAGTTAATATACACCGTTTGGCATATAGACATTGAAGTTAAAACGTTTATCAAGTAGACTGTGTTTTACGTAGTAAACTTTCGTTCACGGCATGACTTTGCTGGTTAGGTGTGAAAACAACACGTGGGGCGACTTTGTTCAAGGCGAATCTGCAAGTGGGCGAATTCACCGGTTACCTCTCGCACCTATGGTGATTATGATCAGGCGAAAAGACTCTTTGCAGGCTTGTCTTATTTGTTATACAGGTGTACACTATTGCATTTTTGCACTGCAAAGTAACATTTTACTCTAGCTTTTGTATTTTAACGATCTGTTTGCAAATTAAATTTTTTGTGAGAAAAGAAACGAAACAAAAAATATTCATATTTTATCCATTGCGAACGATCGAGATCTATTTTTATCTGGTAATGCCTTTAACTTAAAGCGTCGGTTCAAAGAATAATAATAAAACTTGTAATATGGAAATTTAGCAGTATTCCTCTAACACCTGGTCACGGTTCATACCCCAGTTAAACCAATTCTAGATTAAGCATGATAGTGGGTTGAATTCGCTAATCGTGAGCTATCTAATGACATGTTGAATATCAGTTCCTTGAACAGCGATTAGTGGATGGCTACGATTAATTGATTTATGTATGCCTGTAGAGACAATTACATCAGTCGCCTGCTTGAATTTGTTTGTTATCCCTTTAAGGCCAACTAGTAACAAGCATCAAATTTCTCCTAACATTAGCATGGACAAAATTTCTCGTTGTTTTATCAAATTCTCGCAACTAGTACCGTACCAAAAGAAGTATATGGAGAACAGTGAGGAGAAAACACATGTTGAAGTTTGGGTTTAAGGAGTTAACTCTGTAAAACGAAATTCAATTGCCTCGCTATTATTGCGCTTTCTGCTGTCACTCCGACGGAACTATATTAATAAACAAGTCTGCCATTTGCAAGACTGGGAAATAAGCTGTTTTATTTATTTGACTCACTTCGGGTCGATTAAAGAGCTTTTAAACGTATAGTCCTGATAAAAGTCGTGTTTACAACATTTGTACTAATTACCCTGATATCAGTCATTGTAACAACACTATTTGTCTTATTTTCAGTTAAGAACCACAAGAATACTGTCTTCAGTTTAGTGTCATTATCACTCTGGCCAATCACAGCAGACGCAAATAACAAAATGAACTAATCAAAACTTAAAGCAAGTACATGTAACTACAGTTGTAGCACTTAGCGAGGTAAAACGTGTACGCACTGTGGGCCCTTAATTGAAATTTGCGTACATACAAAAACTAATCAATAAGAGATGATGAAAGCTGCAATTGAACCTCAAAGAAGTCATTGTCCGATTAGACTGAACAACTAGGTTTTACATTAAAAGATTTGATCTTTGGTGTTTCTTTATTCCTCCTGGAACAGTGTTGCAAATTAAGTTTTATGCAGCTTAACATGCAAGATTTCCCTTCATCGTTTATGTAATTGCATTTCGGACAAACCACTTGTGCTGGCAGCGCTTGGCCTGTCTTTCGATAACAATTGACTCGGGGGACAACTGAGTCCCAGCGAAGAGCATTGTAGACACATGGATACAAAACCACTATAGGAAACTACGTATATCTTATCTAATGGGTTACTAATTTCTGTTCCCAAGCATTCTATCAGATGGGCACAATAATTCGTCGGTAGTTGTAGCCACTCTTCGTAAACTGAGGAAGCAGGAAAGCGGCCAGCCGCTACCTTCGAGCAGTACATTGCGAGTATCTTACGAAACTGATTTAAGTTGTTCTAATTGGCTCCCCTTACAAAAAGCTGAACTTTGAAAAAGGTAAACTGACGAGACAAGTGATCAGTTTTATCACTGAGCGGCGCACTGATCTGACTTGTGATTTGTCATCGAATTTTCATGTCAGCAATTCAACTCGTATTTTTCCTCTTGGGGATTTCTGGTGCTTTCATGAGAAATCCGTCGTTTGGAATTGTTTCAGCAGTAGATAAGTTTTGCGACATTCTACCACACTTGGATAAAATTCACTATAAAGACTACCTTGGCTACTAGCGGTTAGCCCATGTGAAAACACTAAATTCTATACCCGTGTTCTTAATCCGGAATTGGAAAAGATGTGGCCCACATTGCCGACGCTTAATTAGGTACTGTTTCTGCAGCATGAAGCATCAAGGAGTATTGCTGCTACTCCCCCCGCCCACCGGATGGGACGCTAGTACATAGAGGATTGCCCCGGCATTCGGTTCGCCATTCCCATTTATACACCTGGTTAGGGAGAGACAAGTAGAGTGAAGTCAAGCTTTTTTTTTTCTAATTAAGCACACCCAATGGGAGTCTGTCAAGTGAATGCACACGGTGGTTAAGCTCATTAGAGTTATCAGCAAATATATTTTACAGTAGCCGTAAAAGAAAACCGATGATGCCTGGGACTCATCTGCTGAAGAACGGCGACAAAGGACTGAAGTTTAGAGTCTCGGTGACTTCTCGTGTTCCTACTAGGCGAGCGCACAACCAAGC
The DNA here is from genome assembly GCA_964030785.1 of Siderastrea siderea. Taxonomy (NCBI): domain Eukaryota; kingdom Metazoa; phylum Cnidaria; class Anthozoa; order Scleractinia; family Rhizangiidae; genus Siderastrea; species Siderastrea siderea. The sequence goes on along the minus strand of OZ034966.1, from coordinate 56,097,490 downwards.
TGCTTTATTTGCTTTACACCCAGCGGCCTCTAGGTCGGTAAAACATTTCCCTGTACATCAGTTGTGGTAACATTTTCATCTCTTTTCTTCTTTTTCTTCCAAGAACGTGAGTAATGACAAGAACAGCGATTCCCACAAGAATAACAGCCAGCATTATCCACCCTCCGACCTGTCATGATAAGAAAGAAGACACCAACGTTTCAAAATTACTTCAGAATGGTTCCTCTGCTGCCTCTGAACGTTGTGAAAGCTTTGTATTGTAGCCTGCGGGCGGGCCGTTGCCAAATTTCCCTTAAACATTAAAAGAATAGAGCCCTGGTGTATAGGCCCGCTTGGCTTCACAAAGGAAATGTGGGGCGACTTAACGCTATAATAAGGTTATTGATGGCCGTGGTTTTTCTCATGCGCCCCCGCGATCAATGGAGGCCAACTTATGCCCAAGTAAGCCGCGGGTAATCCGACATACGGAATCCAGTTTGTCTTGAGGAACTCAGAATCAAGAGCTTTATTTGCAAACCAAGCCCTAAACTCTGGAATCCAAAGGCTGGAATACAGAATCCAGATTAATGCAATCCGGCTGCGGTATCCCACTGCCATTGAAGACCACTGGACAATCCAGTCACCAGAATCCCAAAACCCGCGCAGCAGGAATCGAGAGCCCGAGAATCAGAGATCTCTTTCATGAGATTTCATGACAGCGACAAACTTATTTAACAAGTTTAGGGAACGCTTAGAGAGTGCAAAAAGTCCCGGCTCTAACACACTGCTTGCACGACCGTGACATACACTGTAAAACCTCGGGTTATAAACTCCTTGCAAGTAACCATAGGTTTCAGCTGCAGTCTGTATACCAGCGGAGGAACCGCCAAAGGTACTTTAATTATTATAAATTAATATGATCCAGAAATCATAATTTTCGAAAGACTTTAAATGATGGCTAGCCAAAATAATAAATGAAACTTATAATGTTTACGTATCCAGAAACTGTAATTTTCGAACGTCTCCAAATCTGTAGCCTTAGAGGTGTTATGAATATTATAAATTATAAATGTGATCCAGAAATTTCCGCAAACTGAGTCTAATATGCCAGTCAAAGTATATCCATTAATCAATATTTCGAAGTACGAGTATAGTTGATAAGGTATAAGTTTTACAAAAAAATAAAATAAATAATGAAAAAACTCGCTGTCGTTTGTTTAGTTAATTAGATTCTAATATCAAACGTCGTATCTAAGGAATATATGTGAAGGTTGTCATGTCTCGCTAACGCAGATTATATACAGAAATCCAAAACTATAACCTAAACAATTTAGGTCAACACTGTCACAGAGTGAGATGCAAATTGAAATTTTACTGCCAGAAAACTGGTAAAATGGCATATGATGACATTGGCGTCCCACAAATCGCACACCTTTCACACCCTCTGTTCCCTATTAGCACTCGTTAATCATTCGCCTACGGTGTTTATGAGTCTTTATATGTATTCTGAGATCGATACACTTAAAAAAAGGAAAAGAAAAGAAAGAAAACGTACTCCAGACAGGTGTGCTCATCACTATCTCTTGCAGAAAGTGATGCAAAAAATAAGAAGAGAAAAAAGGCGAAAATCTTTTTTTTCGCTGTCAGGAAAAAACGAGTGGGTTTGTTATTTTTCTTCCACCGTGCAATTTTAGTTTTTCTTTCTTATACTGCCTTATGTGTAATTTGACAGGTTGCTCAATACTCTCCGTGTAAGTTTCAAAGTAATGTTCCTATCAATTGATCGTTATACTGAAACGAGAAACCCTTTACCCGATAAAAATACACAAATACCTTCCATTTTATCATGACCAGTTTTGGTGATTCACTTTTAGCTTTTTAAGCCGAGGTTAATCTTTTAAGTTATCCATTCACAAGCTTTCTTCATTGTTGGGGTATTACTGATACCCTTAGGAAGAAAAAAAAACGACAACAACGTAAGTATTAACATTACCGAAAATCAAACAACTCGGCCGCTTCCATATGACTTTAGAATTTCATTCACCCACCGAGGAGCTAAACTCTATTTGGAAAGTATACTGATTTAAATATTACATAATGAAAAGTTTACCACAATATTTCACACTGCCAGTTTAAGCTTCATTGAAAATAAAGTGAACTTAAGATGGCTTTAAAATTTATCGTAAATGCTTACCACTGTTGTTATATGTTCTTTTGTGTACTTACATTAAGGTAAAAGTCCACCCATCGCGTAACGTACGTATCACAAGCTTCTGTCGAGCAATCATCCTTGACATCACCATCTACACCGTGTGAATTCTCCGTTGTATTTAAAGGCAAACTCGCGGTACTTAGCAAATACTGTGAACTTGAAGCCGCACGAGATGGCTCAGTTGGATCATTAATACTGTTATCATGCCGCGGAGACGCCATTATAGAGAAAGTAGCTGTGAGTGTTGGCGATGGAAAGATATGCGTAGAGGTAGACGGGACTCTTACTTCGCTAAAAGAAAGCCACCTTGCCACCCGTAATGGTCTTGAATCTCCCGATGAAGTATTTGCTATTTCTAAAGTCGATGTTTGCACAGTTGGTATTTGCTGCATCAAACCGACTGCTTCCGTTTTGAAGTTTTCAACTGTTTTTGTTTTTGATGCATCATCTTCTCTGAGATCACCAGCGGTCCTTATTTTACTTGGAATCGATGCTAATGACGCTGTTATTTCCGTGGATATAACTGAGGTCTCTTTACCTTCAACGTTTGTTAAACCATAATGCTGGCTTTCAAAATTGCCAACCAATGGCAACATTACATACAAGATATACTGCCTCCGAAGAAACATGGTGTCGCTGTAGCGATAGCAATCCGTCCTCCGCGTTGATCGCGTGGCCTTTCAGTGTCTTCCTAGGTCTGTCTCAGCGAATAAATTCGCTGCGTAAAAAATAAGATTAATTCGCCGACCTCAGTATAAGAACCACTACCGTTGCAGCTGCTTACAAAATATTGAGGTAAAAACATTTTCTTTTTAAAGTTGTAAATACAAAATCGATTGATTTGCATTTTGAAATTATGTTTTTGAATCCCTAAATAAACACTGCGTTGATACCCCTCCGATTGTTTTTGTTCGGCAGCTGATATCTTGCATATCTCACGCGCATGTAATAAGCCATCAATTCTTAATATCGCGACATATTGTCAAAAAAAGCCTTCAGCCTTGTTTCTAATAGTTATTCGCATGGCAGCAAGCTCGATTAGATTTTAGGCAGATGGTTTATCAAACAAGAAATGTGACAAAGAAATGTATATTACAGAAACTGATCGATTGCAATAGCAAAAAAATTAATACAATATTAAAAGAGCATTTAACGATAGCACATAAATTATTCTAACCAGTAAGGCAGTATCACGATAATAACTCATTAGCTGACAAGCGAATAGTCAGTAAAGTGATTGTGATTCATAGCCTTAAGTTTTATAAACAACCACAACACCTATATTATTTTTGTTTTAGTGTCTCATTTTTTATACAAAATAATATGAACATTTTTATATTTTGAGGTTCCCAAGTGATCCTGATGAGATTAATGGCAATTTTATTTCACGTGACGCTGAGCACTTAAAACTATTCAGTTTCATTGCAGTTAAGACAACAGAAGGTAATCTTTAAAAACAGACAGACAAATAAGATGTCCAGCAATAAGACCGTTAAACTTTTAAGATTTCATGCTTAATCGGTGTAAAAAGTGTGACAGGTTTTTTTTTTTTTTTTTTCATTGTTTTCTTTGATTTCTTCTCATAACCCTGAAATGTACCTTGATGGCAAAAGATATTGGCGTTCAGCGCTGACCAAATTTTGATCCCAGAATCCCCTTCCCTTTCAGGTGGGATCCCCGCTCCCGGGGACAAAACATTCACTCTTAGAGTAAACTTTTTCGAATTACAACCGTTGGTACAAATATTACATACCACAAATATAGATTTTTCATCCTGGTTTATCTACTCCTGGCGGACGATTATTTTAAGGATTTTTGAAGCTAATACAGGCCCGTAGCCAGTATTGAGGCAACCGAGGCAGTTGCCTCGGTAAAACTTTTCCCTTGTGGTTAAAAACCTAAATTATTTGACATTATCTAATAACATGTTTCTGGCAGTAAACCACGCCAACGGTACTTTAAAGTGTGATGACAGTCAGTTATGCCTCGCTTATGTGCTGGTCGCGAGCCCACCAGTTTCTCCAGTGGGTCAGCGTATACAGCCTCCAGCCTCGTTATCGATTGAAGACGTGGTCGAAATCAACAATGGGCGCAGACCGCCTGAACAGTCTCGCCCTTGCATAGGATCACGGTATCACTCCAGGGCCGTTGCAAATATCGCAAAAATTGGGACGACAGTGGTCATAGGAGAATTGCTTTGGCTTTCTCCAAATAAAAGCGAAGTCTTAAGTAGAGAGTACACTAGTACATTAGTACTTTTCGAATTGGTGCACGTGAACGAGATTGATTTTTTTCGTCACGAATGCTTAAATAACATTTCAGAGCTGCTAAGGTTCATTTCTGAATGGACGTACAAGCAAGTCACACCCCCACCGTGGTAAAAGGGAGGGGTACATGGAACCCCACCCTCATTGGGTTTTCGTTATGTTACAATATTTCGAAAAGACTTAACCTTCAGTAGAAAGCCTGTGGTGTGCTCTACAAGATGAGGTACATATTATGGGTAGCCGCGCAGTTGGGGACCTGTGACGTCATCCAAAATGGCCGTCATTTTGGGCGCCGTCTTGGATTTTACCGAAAATTAGAAATTGTCAAAAAACGTTAAAAATTGAAAATTTTGATGCTGGACATGTAGACATTTTTGGCTTTTTGTTGACATTTTTTTGCATTTTTTACCTAAAAAGGGTAAAAACAAGCATTTTTCTTCAAAAAATGGCTTGACCACCTGCTACTTATGACTGCTACTCGTTGTACTCCCGAGAGTTAAAGAGAAGAACCAGTTACAAACACAAATGCTGTTAAAGTTAGCTTGGATTTTGATTATGTTTGGGGGAAAATGCCACCAGGAAGATGCTAAAATGGCATTTACGAGCGTCTAGATTTCGAAAGTTTTGTGGGCGAGCATGTCCCCAGACACCGCTAAAAGCTCGAACCTTAGGCGCTTCGCAATTGCCTCGGTTATCACCCGCTATTTGAAAAACTTTCCTTAGTTCCTCACGGACTTTGGACGTTTATAACATTTTAATATGTAAGCTAGAGCCAGCAAACTTGGTGATTTTTCCTAAAAATTTATCCGCGAATAATTCAGTATAGCTAGTCATTGTTGATCAATTTTGACGTTAAAACAGCAAATACATTTTAACAGGCAGTCTTCCTTGTAAGGTTCTCTGGGTAGCTTTCACCATGTTTACATTTTAGACTATTTTATTGGTTTTTTTTTTTAACATGATGTTGATTACTTTTTGGTCAGTTTTGGTGCTTTTGGGGGGGTTTGGGAAAAAAATCAAGAAATCCAAGATGGCCGCCGCTTGAAAACAGGACGTAATTGTTACGTCATATGATTTCAGCGGCTCATGTTGCGGACCTCAAAGAATACATACATCGGGAAAACCATCGTTTTACTTTTCTCCTTTTTTCCTTCGCTGTGTTTCTCATTATAGTTGATTCTATTATTCACTTAAAACAGCTGTATTTAGATTGTGGTCGTTTTAATAGAAGTTTCGAAATGTCGTGGCAAGAATATTGATATAGGCGAGCATATCATCAAAATAGGAACGATTTTCTATGTGAAGCCTTTCTTGTTTTTCTTTTAGACAGGTAACGTTCTCAGTTACATTTAGACACCCTTCAGGGGCATGTCAGTTCTGGAGTCACAAATAATCGTAGATGCAGGGACGAATACAGGTATTCTCGTGGGAACCTTAATGAGCACTGGTAGGCGCCAGAGGTCCAATTAAGGCGTGATAGGCTTACTTGAACAAAACCCTATATTTATTACGACGTATGCTTGGGTTACCAAGATAAGCTGGACCTGCAAAGATGCGGTAACTTCAGTAGCCAGTTATCGTATGTACCTCACAATTGGGACTTTAGCGTGAAATAAGCACAAGTATAAGAAACAAACAAACCAGTAGCTCCGCGAATATGTAAGTCGCTTTTTGCTTGCCCCTAAATGTCATAATGCGCACGTTGTGGTGCTTAGTTTAGTACTTATTCTTGTTCTTATTTCTCATGAGAAGACCAGGACAAAAACTACCACTTATTAACTTGCACATATTACAGTCTAGTAGCCAGGTTTTTCCTTGGGGTGAAAGGTGTCAATCTTACGGGTGATTGTGCTCCTCTCGCCCAATATGGCCGGTTGGTGACCTATGAATTCATCCCTGGTGAATCCTATTTCAAAAATTCATACAACGAACAATTCATTTACCTACATCTTTGATTTTTTTTAAACTTCTTAGCCTCTTAAAGGTTATCGCAAATCAAATTTATAAAATAAATAATGTGCTTTTCAAGCAGAACATGAAGCTCGTAATACTGACTTGTACAATGCATTAAAGCTAATTCATTGTCTTAACCGAAAAGCTGAACTTCCACTGAGAAAATTGGTTTGCTAGAATGTCGATTTCCAATAAACGTGTAAGCTGACCTATTTGAGAATTAAAGCTCAGCGTGTTTGTAGCGTTGAATAGATTTCCCTGTTGGTTCGAAGTGGTCACATGCAGTTTTGTGTGAAATTACCCACATGACGATACCTGCAGATATTTTTCTTTTCTCTTCACAAGAAAAAAAGTATCAAGTATATGCGATTTGGCGTCTCTTTTAATAGATATAAAAAACGGCAAGGTTTGGGTAAACGACGGTGACAGCCATTCGAATTTGAAGTCGTTTTATTCGTCGAACAGTGTCGTGATGCAGGTGAAAAGAACAATTGACGTCATTAATAATTAATTGTTGACAGCTCAAAGCGCGATGCTACAATTTACTTTCACATGGGCTCCATTTAGCGAGTGAATGCCTCTATTCTTTTAGCCGCAAGGCCGCGCGGTTAATTTGTGCGCTCTTAGTAGCGCTAAACTTTGACGAAAACACAGTCAGGACTCTAGAAACCATGATATGTGCATATAAGCACTTGCCAAGCAGATATGACGGTTCATGTCAGGAGGATCTTTGTGGGTCTCATCGTAGTTTCGATGATTTGCATTGTTTTGTATGGCAGGAAAATATTCTACTCGAAAAATTATTGTCCCATGATGAAGCGCAAGTAAGTGTCAAGGCTAATTTAAATTATTATCGTTTTTCCTCGAAAAAAATTCAGTGTTGAAACTTCTTCAAAATTGAGGCCACATTTGATCGGAAAAAATATTGATCATCTCTACAGGTGCTAGAGTTCAAGCTTCCATTGAATAACAATTATAATGGCTACCATTTTAAGAATGAACAGATTCGAAAGCATATCCTGTACTTATACATATATTTCTTGTTTTCAAATCTTTACAAAGAGCGCTTCCATAAAATGTATTCGCAGCTTAATTTTGCGGGACAGTGTTACTAATTTTTATTGGAATAAATTATATGTTAGTAAATCCAGGGAATGGCGGATACGGCCTTGCCTTGGTTTCTACAGTTCGACTGATGCATCACTTGGCATCTGTACTTTCAACAAAGTACTTTCCACAAAACATTACATACATAACGTACATGCCGTGCAACGACGTTTAATCTTATAAACTTCAGAACTCAGTAAATCATATTTTGATAATTTTGTGTGGGCCTGAAAATATAGTAATAGTTGTATAAGTGTAAGCGAATGTTGTTCGGATCTATTACTAGCTGTTTGTTCTACGCCCGGCTAGTTTTGACAGGCATCCCTATACACCACGGTCCCCTCTAACGCTTTGCGCGCAAATGATTGGTTGGTAAGGAAAATCCTGTTCGATTTGTGTAGCCATTCTAATCCAATTACCAGACAAAGCATTTTGGGATCAAGAGGATGTCAAATGGTATTGACAATCATAACATGTGGAATAAAAATAACAAACTAGCAAATTGCAGCAGCTTTTGAAAAAACTAGTAAAACGACCTGAGAAAAACTGAATACAGTTCAAGAAAGCTTTAATATTAAACATGTAATAAGTGTAGGACAAAAACAATGGTCATGCATCTGACGGGAGTCAAGCTCTTGATCAATTCCGTACACCGTCCGGACGCTATAACCACTTATCTACCAAGGAGACTCGTGGCATGCCTGGTCATATTTACTACGTTCATTGCTACACGCTTCTTACGAATTATTTGGATCAACAATTTCTAGTACTTACTATTCATTGATGATAAAGAAAGAGATTTTTTTCCTCTCTCTTTTTTTCAGGACTCTGCTAGAGACAAACTCCGTTTTCCAACCAGCTGACATCTTGCCCATAGAAGAACGAAGTATACACAGCGAAACACGTGCACCTCTGAATATCACTTCGGATCTTGAAAATGCCCACATCTCTAAGAGGTCCGAGCATACGAGAATTACAGCGAAACAATGTTTACCGATTAATAACGTCCTTTTCCTAAAGACACACAAAACAGGTGGAAGTACAATAACAAACATTCTCAACCGGTACGGTGACTCCAAGAAGTTGACGTTCGTGCTACCGCGACAAAGTCAATTATTCACGTTTCTGTGGCCAGCAAGATTTCGCCTTTCCTACACCGCACCTCTATACGACTTCGGAGCAAACATTCTCTGCAATCACGCCAGGTTCAACAGAAGACCAATGAATTACTTATTCCCCAAGGAACGTAGTCGCTACATAACAATTCTCAGGGATCCCATCGCTCAATACGAGTCCGTGTTTAACTTCATGCACTTTGCAAAGCCGCTTGGATTCAAAGACGAAGAAGACCCTCTGGGAACGTTTTTGAAGTTTCCGCCATCTTTCCAAGAGATTAGACCACTAATGAAAAAAACCTTGGCGCTTCACTTAGTTCGAAATCCAATGCTCTTTGATTTGGGTTTGGATTTCCGATATTTCCAAAATGTGACTGCCGTAGAGCGTTACTTAGATTTCTTAGACAAAGAATTTGACCTTATTATGATAATGGAATACTTTGATGAATCCTTGCTCCTCCTCAAGCGTCTTCTATGTTGGGAGATGAAAGACATTTTGTACTTCAAATTGAATGAGCGGCAAGACAAACAAAAGCGAAAATTTATGAGCCAAGAAGTAAAAGAGGACGTCAAGAGCTGGAACAAAGCTGATTTCATGCTTTATCGATACTTCAACAGAACGTTTTGGAAGAAGGTGAAAGCCGAGGGTCCAAGTTTTCAAAAAGAACTGAAAAAATTTAGACGTCAAAATAAAGCCTTGACAAGGGCGTGTTTAGAAAAAGGGAACTTCCTAGATGAAGCCTACAGTGGGGTCTACGTAAAAGGCTACTCTCTGAAGAAAAACGTTCCTGGGGAAAAAAGAAAAATGTGCGAAGGCATGATGAAGAATGAAATATCGTATGTAAAGTATTTCAGAGAAAACATGGGAAAACGACTTCGAAACATCGAAGAACCTGATGAATATCTCGACGATCCCAAGAACAACTGGGAAGTGGCCGGTGATTTAGAACATGACCCTATCTTGTCAGCGGAAGGGTCGTCCTCCAATGAAGCTGTTATACTGGAGCGGCCGATGAGCGTGAAGGAAGATTCATAAAGAAGGCACCTCAAGCGTAGAAAAGTACACTTTGGTATTAACAGACTGCACAAGATACGATGGGCTAAATCACAAGCTAAATTAGTATGTCCTTGGTTGCTCTTTAGTGTATATCCTCTTCAACTCGCTTGCGTAAAGAAATATCGTTTTGATTCGTTTCCTTACATCCACCAGAGAATGAGCCCACAGTTTTAAGCGGAAATGTTAATAAGCAAAATGACATAGCCTTATTGTGTCCTGCTAACTTGCATCTTAGTATAGACACATCTTCCTGTATCTACACAAAGAAGAAAGGTATTTTTGCCAACTTCTGCCCGTCAAAATTTGGTCGCTAATGTTCGGTATAAGCCATGATAATGCTTGAACCAACACTGCAATCGGCGAAAGTGGATACTTCATGACCTGTAGAGAAAGCGAGACATGTGATCACTGAGTTAACCATTCTCCGCCGCCCGTTTTCGAAGGAATCAACATGTTCTCATTTAGCGTGCGATGATTTCCTACTAATGATATAAGCACAAAAATTAAACACCTAAAAGCTTCCCATTATGTGACAAACACGAGCACAAAGTATCATAGGTAAGCGCAACATGCTGCTGAGTCCTTGCGCTTAGCTCACAGCCGGGTCCTGCCACTGGTTTTATAGCGAACATGTATAGGAGCGAACGAACCCTGAGTTCCTCATAGCCATTTTGAAAGGGATTTGCTCTAGAGCAAAGACGGTTTCTCCGTGCGATTTCAAATGTAATTGTCTCAAACGCTTCGGAAACTGGGGTCTAGACCAACGTCTTAAGGTTCAATTATTAACTACAAATTCTCCCCTGCTACTTTACCAAGCCCTTCGAGGACTTTCAGTTACTTAAGGCCAGGCCAAACGAGAACGACAGTCACCGAGATTTGAAGAATGAGGGTTGAACGAGAGTTTTCTCCAACTCTCGGTGACTATCGATAACAGGGGCCAAACGAAGACGAGAGTTGTTTGAAGCCCGGTTTACACGACAAGTGTTTAGGCAGGGCACCCCTAATTTTGGTACCCGTGCCCAGATTTTCGGTCCCTTCGCTTTTCTGTTTACACGACACAATTTTCCTTATTAACGGCACGGCCAGTTTTGCGATAAGCACTGCCAAAATGAGGTACGGCACCCCAGAAAAGTCTGAATACGTCGATGCAATTGTCAGCGGCATAACCATTTTTAGCGGGCACTTTATGTTTGCCACAGTTTATCCAAGATAGCTGACGTAAATAAAGCATGTTCAATTTTGTAGTACTACTTTTATATTGTAAAGAAAAGAGCTAAAAGCAACATTATGAGGAAAGAAGCATCTTCCTTTTCTTCGTGTTATGGTATAATGAAACGGCGTAATAATTCGTTTTTTATCCAAGCAGTACTTGCGTCTCTCAACCAGCCAAGGGTGAAAGCTGTTTGGCAGTACCCAAGGTCAAATACCTGGTTTGGAACGTTTAAAGTGTCTTGCAGTGAGCAGAGAAACTGTGGTACAAAAACTTATGAGTTACTAAGGAAACTTTTACATTCATCTTAAATGAAATACCGTGGGGATATATGTCGTCAGGATATACAACAATGCGTAAGGCTGTTTCTGCTGAACGCCGATTTGCTATGACTCTGTACTACTTGGCGACGACTGCAGAATTCAGACCAATCGCTCATCTGTTTAGTGTTTCAACTTCTTCCATGTGCATCTGTGTCAAAGAGGTTTCCGAGGCTATCAATCGAAACTTGTCCCGAGTTTTTCCGCAGGGAGATGATCTGGTGGAAGTAATGAACAGTTTTGAGTTGCTACTCGTCTCCAGCTCCGAAGTTTCCGAGGGCAGCGAACAAGACGCCATTTTGGAAATGCTGGTGTATGCTATTTGTTTGGTCTTTGGTGATGATCAAAAGGAATGAGGCCTCCGGTACCAATAATTACTTCCGGAAAAGGCCAAAAAAAAAAACAAACAAACAAACAAATAGGCACGGCACGGCTAAAAATTGGGCCGGGACTACCTATCCACATGGTCTCGGCACCCCTAAAAGTTTGGGCACTGGTGCCAATCACATATCCCTTTGCACGGGAAAAATTTCCACTGCGGTCAAACGTTTGAGGCATCTTTTTTTCGTTTTAATTCGTAAGATTTATTCACGATGCGGTCGAAACATGAGCAAGGATATATAAATTAGTGGGTGAGTGTAAATATATTTCCATTTCTCTCAAATAAACGAGTTTTTTTGCCATTTAAATGTTGGAAATCTTAGAAATGGCGCCGACAAGTCCGTTTCCCGTTTTCAAACACTTAAAACTTTTTTAGTAAAGTTCGAAACATTTTAGTAGATCAAGAGAGGATAAAAGGGTATCCTCTCTAAACAGTAAAAGTGATTCCCTTATCTTTGAAGTACTTTTCTTATTTTTCTTGTTTGACCGCGGTGAAGGAAAAATCGAGGGTGCCGTGTCTTAAATTTTGGGCACCCGTGCCAGGTTAATACGGGTACTGTGCCCAAAACACTGAACAAAAAAGGCAACTACTAATCGCAAAACTTTCGTGTAACTCCCTCGTCCGGGCCAGATTGGAGAGAAAACTCCCGACCACTATAATTAACAATTATCCTGCGAAATCGCGCGGAATATCACCTGATACTTCGGCTACCATTTTCAGAACGAGAAAAACTACGGCTCTATGATAATAACGTTAAAAGCTAGCAACACATAAAGCTTAATAAAAATCAAAACAGAACTTCAAGAAATCGAAGTTTACTACCGTTCACTTAAAAAGACTTATTTACAAACTCATGTTTGGAAATGACAAGACAAAGGAAAAAAATATTGCTGCCTTACCGAGAATAAGTCCTTTTCCTGTGAATTAAAATCTTGTCAACTTTAGTCTTTACAACTTTCCGTGAGCAAGTGTGCTGCATCGTTCGCAATAGCATTTTCTTGGTTGAGTTCTCACTATGAAAATTCCAAGTCAACCTCTGGATATCTTTGTGAGCTGAAGCCAATACTTGTTGACATTTTGAGAGCATTTAATCGTGGAAATTTTCTTCCAGAGAGTTAAAATTTACGGAGAACACTGCTAAAACTGACTCGCTTTTCAACATGGCCGCCAAACAAGCAATGAAAGAAAATCTGCAGTGCACTTCCAAATATGGTCATTTACGTATATCGCAGGATATCTGTAGGATGACAGATATTGAGGGCTTCCTTACCATATATGGGCTTAGTGACAATTTGTTGAATAAAAATGGAAAATATTTGAACAGTACAAGTTTAAATTCAATGAGAGTGGGCTAGAGTGGACGAGAGTTGCCGAGAGTGAGTACAAATTTGAGGCCAAACGAGAGAGAAAGTTTGAACTCCGGTGGCTCTTCACGATTTTCACTCTCGTTACGCGCGGTTTTAAAAATTGTAACTGCTTAAGGGTGGTAAGGATATTGAATAGCAAGAGGAAAACTGTGACTCACGTGCACAATCGATGCAATAAAAACCTTAAGTTTGTTAAAAGAATTATGTGTATGTACTCTGATAGGCAACAACTATTACTTGATTCAGGGATATAGAAAATCTATACGCAATTCAAGTTTTATAGAAAGAAAGAGCAAAAAGAAAGAAAGAAAAGAAAAGAAAATTAATCAAACTCCAAACGCTAATGCATATTTATTCATAGTTCCCCTCGTTAGTAATGACACTAGCAACCGATCGCTCGGCCGCGTGAGCATAGGTACTAACTCTGGCATTAAGAAAACGGCTGTGTAAATACCTTGACGGATTTTCACAAATGTCCTCTTGATCTTCAAAGTTGCAGCATTTACATCTACCAATGTTTAACTATCAGCGTCTACTATGATCAGAATAGGTCTGAAATTTAAGCTCAACCACCAAGGGGAGCCGTTAATGAAGTGCGTTAAAGAGTTCCGCGCAGAAAACTATTAATATTCATTTAGAACAGTAAGCCACTCGCTGAACAGTGCTTCGAGCTATCCTACATTCCGGCTGAACTGTGAACGATAAAAGGTAAGGTGTTATTTATGTAATCTTACTAATACAGGGATTAAAAGGTGAAGAGAACCGAATCAAAAAGGAAAAAGTCTTTTTACCCTTAGTTGAAATCAAACGTGAACTTGTCCTTTGTCGATTAGAATTTCAGGTTGTGTATTCTTACTCATCTAGAAGTTGATAGAAGTGTCCAAATTGTATTCTATGAATATATTGGGGAAAAAAAGAACATTATATAGAAGAATCCCTTCTTACAATGAAAACCATTCATTCTTCCCTGGAGAAATCGTACGTATACAAGCAGACTCAATTCTGCCCTTAATTTCTAGCAACAGCTCCATAACTGTGTGGCGCTAGCCGTTGTACACCGATGTTATTAGTTCCACTTGAAGATTCAGTAAAGAAGCAGTGGTAAGAAAGCTGAAGTTCGAGATGGCCGCAAGAAAACTGCTTAACCGTGAACATAGTATCAAAGCGAAACGGGTGCGAGATTTAATGGAGAGATCTGACTGATGGGATGATGTCGCTACTGTACCGATGCACATGAAGGCAGAGTGCGCACTCGAACAAGTTACAATAATTAGAGGTCATGTCGCATACCTATGTGATCACTTTTTCATTGACGATTTTGCATCTCGTAGAATTCTCTTTACAACTAATTAGAACCGGGCATTCTCTGTCACTCTCTTTAAGGTGGCTAGGTCTATTCTAATGGACAGCATCACTCAAATTGATAGCCCTCTACTACTATAATCACTGGTATATAACACTGAGTGTTGGTCGATTAAGATATACTAATTTTTCAAAGAAAAAATATCAACAATATCCTTCGAGCCAAACCAATGAGAGAATACTTAACATAAAAACTAAAATATTCTTAATGAAAGCAAAAACAGCAAATTCCCAACCTCGATGTTTCGTTTCCTGTGCAACAGCAAGTATTTAAAACGAGACAATTATTTCAAACGCTTCAAGTTAAAAAGTCAAATAATTCGAACGTTAACAAAACTCAACATTCTGCTCAATAAACACACAAAAATGATATGTTTCGCTGTTAAAGTTAGCAGCTATTCGTGCAATGAAATAGATCCGAGTAATTTCCCCCTTACTGTTAATAAAAAGGTCAGCGGGTATCCGCCATCGGTGCAGACAAATAGATGTCAATGATCTCGCAGTGCGTACAACAGGCATCCAGCTGCTGGCTACAGATTTCTGTTATAGTATTTCTCTCGAGGAATTGCAAGACATAATCACGTTTGAAGATGATTCTATACAAAAGAAGATTGTGAGAAGTTTACCGCGTAATTAGCGACAAATGTTCATTGAAGGCAAGTTCCTGGGCTTTTCTACATCAGCTTACTGTTATCAGAGGTGAGCTTTAAACAGGGTCTGGAAGGGTATTCTCGGGATCCGGGATTTGACCAAAATACGGTGCGGGATTCGGGAAAACGCAAAATATCTTGACAGGATTCGGGATTTGACTGCTACCAGGGAAGCGGGATTCGCCAAAATTTGGGCACGGGATGCGGGATTTTTTGGCTTGTCTGTCGGGAATTCGGGAAATCGTCACGACCCAAGTAAACGTTCTAGCGGCAAAAGCGAATCAACCAGGCGAGCGCAAAATATCAATCAAAAGGGCCAATCTACATCTAAAATTTATTAACTTTTGCAGAAATTAGTCTTTTTTAACGTATTTTTGGGAAAGAAAAAACGGTATTCGGGATAGCGATGAAAAAAGGGCGGGATGCGGGATTCTCCTCAAAAAGGAGCGGGAATGCGGGATCAGGACCCCCCCTTCCAGACCCTGTTTAAAGTTATTGATTTGAAAACAGCGAGAGGTTAAAACGCATAACAGAAAGGAACGGCTACCGCGCAATAACGGCTACCGTAAGTAACTATATTTACGATACTACTCAGACGAGAAACTCTGTTTAATAGCAAGATAACACAAGAACACAGAAATTGTTTTTTCAAATTACCACATCCTCTGTTCATCAGAGACATATTTTGTCGGTATTTAATTGTGCAGTGCTGGGATGGAAGGAAAATATTTTCATGGACTGCTAACGGGCCACCAATTCAGGCAAGTCCGAAATTGGCCTTGCCGTCTTTCACCTGGCATGAACTGCTTTACTTCAAATTCCGTTTGTTTAGCACAGCAAACTGCGTAAATTATATACACAATTATGCACACAAAGTAAAATCCCGCACACGTTTGTAGCTTGAACCTCTTGTTAGATCGAAGCGATACTATTTCTTTAGACAATCACCACCAGTCACGATTCTTAAACTTCAACTATCTCGATATATTTTCATTTCCCTCGTTTGTTCGAGATGGAAGGGCTACTTTTCTAAGCCTTCGTGAAGACTGATCGCTACATGCATGTGACAGAGAATGGAAGGAAAACACACCCGCCGTATGAACCAAACAAAAATGAATTACAAGTGCTTGATGGATTGTATATATTTCTATTTGTTCCATTTATTGAACTGAACATTTTTCATCGTGATTTGAGCGAAGACTTAGAAATAATACTGTTATTTTTCCTTAAATTATCCTCGGCAGCTAGCCCAATCCTAATTTCCCAGACAACGGCTTTTTGATGCAATTATTTTGGACGATTTATATTCAAGAGAAAGAGGAGAAAACATAACAAGCCGAATTTTCTTAGCATATTTAAGCAACCTAATATTGTCTTTAATTGTAATGACAGTTTTGATATCGGACCAACAACTGTTTTAGTTACAATCTAACCTGCGATCAGGCTCTATTTTCGTTTCGCTCGGTGAAACATTCAGGCGGGACAGGCGAAACGAAAAATAGAGCCTGATACAATTCTTCTGCGGAACGTCTGCCGCCCACTTTTTTGGATTGATTGACATTCAACAAAACAGCCAATCAAAATTTCTTCTGCTTGCACGATCCTCGGTATGCAAATTTCCCATAACGGCAATTCGCAGAAAGTCACGTAAATGTCGGTAAAATAAGAAAATCATAGGCTACGATATATCTTCTAGGCACAAGTACTCAAATTTACACGATTGCTAACTTGAAGGTTCCGGTACTGTACATGGTTGCTCTGTCTGAGCTGAAACTGAATGAAAATTCAAAACACGACGAGGTTGTCATGTACCAAAATATGCTGCATGCTTGAATCATTTCCCATTTCAGGTGGTATCGGGAAATATTCTCTCCCCATTTGTCACCGATTTTCTGCGTAAAAAACCTTGGGCAATTAAGAGTAATACCTTCAGTTTCATTCTTTAGAATAAAGATATAAATAAAACCGTTTATAAACAAAGGAGTATTTTGTAATTTAATTCGAGAAGTGATAAATATTTGAAATTAGCAGCGAATTTTATCTCTAAGCAGCAGCGAATTTTAAAACGAAGAACATTTATTATAAAACTAGTCAGATCCCTTGATGTCAATGTCAGAGATCAATAAAACGACATACGTATTAAACAATGAATGAATAAACTGAAAATCGTTATTGCGACTTGATTGCGGTTCTCGCCAAACATCAGTTTGCCGTTAAGTTTACCGAATTATCGGTTGACTTGTTGATCATTCTTGGCGAAAGATACTTGCTCGTCTGCTGTTCGTTTTGTTTCGTAAAACGCGGAAACAGCCACTACTCTGTTCATGTTATCAATACTAGTTGAAAGCCGTCAAATGAAAATTCCGCGACACGATGCGATAAAACGGAATACATACTTCACTGTTGCTGTACTTCTCTGGTCCAGGTGAGAGACAGCTTGCGTCAAACCGAACGCCATTCTCAGGAGAGAAAGAAATGGTGACAATTCTCCTAGAACGACGAGAATTTATTAGAGCAACACATTTCACTTCGGCAGACTTGTTCCTTGGTTGTTCCTTGGCGATGGCGGTCGAATCGAAATTGTGAGCGAGACTCGTAGACAATTTACTTCCGTTGACAGCTCTATTGTTAAAGAGCCAATCAGATTGCGAGATTCCCGCGGCCAAAATTTGGCCGCCGACACGAACTCTTGTGAGAGATTGTATCAGGCCCTATTTTAGCGAGCGACCAACATAAGAGAATATGAGAGCGATGCTAAAATTCGGCCTGATCGCAGGTTAGTTACAATAAGCAATGAAAAGTTAACAACTTGAAAGACATTTAAGCGTTTATTGAAATGCCTCGTTATCACAAATAAATCATGACAACCAGTATCGGATATCACTTAAATTTCTTCTTGTTTTCCCCAAATCAAACGATTAGATTGCTAGTTGTAGTTTTACTAAGATATTACATTTACATTGCGATCTTGAGGTTGCATAGTAGTGAGTGGCAAAGCCGCATTTTAATGCAGCTTTGCCAATGAGATTCTTTAGTAAGGGAGACAAAAACCGTAACAGATCATTTTTTTTAATAGACAGTTTCCATGCTTCTCATTCACAGTTGTAGTTTTTGCCAATTTACGTGGCCTTCTGTGAGCTGCAGTACCTCACTTTTGTTTTTTTGCTAATATAATAAATAGGCTTATTGAATGCTCCATTTTACCCTCTCGCTTTAACTTCTCAAAGATTGGTGGCGTCGCTTCGTCTTCATCTTTGGGAATCGGCTTAGAAAAGTCGCCAATTTTTTGCGACTTCGTTGCTTATTTCAGGCGACTCGGTTTAAAAGTCGAACTGCGGGAAGTCGACTATTCTCTGGACCCCACTGATCAAAGTTCACATTTTTTTTATACCCCGCAAACCACTTTTAATCTAATTTGTTTTTTCAAATGCTGACCCGAGACCATGCACATAACTATAAATGGCTAGTTAATATTTCCTCAGTTCTAAACTGTTCTCAACAACTGACCGTCCTTTTCGTAGTGTTTTACTTTTCTAGTTTATTTTTTGTTTTTTGTTTTAATCTTGCACCGTTCGTCAGCTCTTTGAATAGTCTTGTAAATGTCTGTTGGCTGAAATAAAATATGCGGCTTTCTAATTCTATCGAAAGACAAAGCATTATACTAAAGCAAAAGCAGAAGAAACACTATGATTAATTGGTTCACGATAGACCTACCACCATCGGGTCACTTGGTCAACTGATCGTGCCCAGCTACCCTGAGTGCCAGAGGCTTTCTTGCGGTCATATTACGCGCCTCAGATGTTTCTTACATTTGCACCGCGAGAAAAGCCTCTGGGCAATAGTCGCGGCTTCGCCACTCGTTGCCGGCCTTCGGCCGACAAGTTTTCTCGCCAAGCGTGCCGCGAGAGAACCTCTGGTACCCAGGGTAATGCCCAGTCTGAGTGGAACATGATCGTGATTGGTTGAAATAGTGCTGGAAGTTGCTATCGGACTTGAGGTTACTACGACGCTAGTAACGTACACAGATCGCCATTGGCGGTTAGTGATGTCTTCATCACGTACCTTAAGTTTTTTCTTTCTTTATTGAGCATTCTAGACGTATCTCTTACCATCAACACTAACTTTTAATTGACGTTTTTTGTCGCGAAAATGTTTTTTTTCTGACGCAAGTGTTTAACGTGTGTTACGTTGCGATTTTTGTCAGTTTTCTGGGCTCTGTTGTGGGAAACACAAAAGCACGAAGTCATTTACAGCTTACTTTGCGCTGAAAAAGAAATTTGAAGTAATTCCATTTCTATTTTTTTCCCTCCGTCAGGCAACCGAACAGGAAAACAGCATTTTTTTTTAGCGCTACACAGTAAAAGCTGACCAGTTACCATAGCCAAAAAAAAAAGGTTAAAGTTTGAATCTGAGGTAACCGTATTTTTACTGGTCACAATAGACTTTTAATTATCGGTTAAATTAACCATTTGCTTTTCAGTTAAAATAACCGTTCTTGAAAGGTTGTTTTAACCCAAAAATATGGTTGTTTCAAACATAATCATACCCGCGTTTTAAACCATTTGAAATAGGTTGTTATTACCCGATTTTTTTAGGTTGAAATGACCTTTGATATTAGGTTATGTAACCCATGGATTTTGGTTAAAATAACCATTTTTTGTGGTTGTATAACCATTCAAAATGGTTATAGTAACCTCAGTTTTTTGGTTCTGTCAATGAATCTGAGGTAACCAATTAAAAATGGTCAAAGAATGGTCAATTCAACCATTCTTTATAAGTTACAAAAATAGGTTGTTTTAACGAATAGATATAGATTACAATGACTACAGAATAAAGGTTCAAGTAAACGTTTTTAATGGTTATTTTAACAATTCTTTACACCCAAAAGAACGGTATATAGCAACCCTCAAAATAAAGGTTATTAGAATAGTTTTTAGTGGTTATTTCACCAATTCTCAAACATCATTATTTCCATTAACTATTTCTCGTTTAAACATGGCCCTCATCTATAATCATGTGGTAAAATAAGGATAGGACACAAATCTGACACAGGCCATTGTTCATTCAAGTTCTCAATACAAGAAGAATATAGACACTCCTCTGCATGCAAACCACCATTAGTCTTCTGCGGCCAGACAAAGTTCAACAATAGTCTTGATGCCTCTGTCCACTTGCATGTTTACTGCATGGGATGTTGTGTTTTTGATAAGATTATCAGAGACATCGTCGCCATCTTTGCTCTGTTAAGTACAAATATTATTCAATTAGTATGTGCATGCTTAAACAGTACTCACTTTTTCAAGAAGTGTGTTTGAACTGGCCGTTAATGGCTAGCTAATCTAGAAGTCCATCCATGCATAAATATAGCACACTTTATCTAACACTTGTTACCCTGTGTTTTTAAACGTCCACGTGCTATGTAGGTCTAAAAATATTTGTTGGTATCTGTAATGATAACAATCAAATAGTGTACATCGTCAAACTCCACAAAGAATTTTGACTCACTGGCTAAAATTTTCTGTTGAAAGATTGAACCTCTTGAATAGAAATTCATTAAATGTAAAGACCATAATAAATAAATGCAGTGTGGGATTTATACCAGGTGTTGTAGGGGGTTTGAATTAAGAGTTCATCGCATGATGAACGTCAAAAGACAAGGCTGAAACCCATTTTCAATACGCCAAACTCGCTAATATGCATTTAAATCAGTATGAATGTGGTCACTCGCAATGGAACAGAAGCTCCAAGATCTGGCAAAAAGCCATCACTCGCAAGCTGTACCAAGCATTAAGATCTCACATCCTCAAAAACCTATTAAAGCTGAAGCCAATTTTCAATGCAGATAAAGCCGAACTTTAATCAGCATTCAATCAGTACGAATGTAACCTGCAATTAAATGATCCCTGGTAGAAATCTGACATACACATGTAGGATCCTACATCGTATACACACCACGAGCAGTCCCTAGAGAATCAAGCGTGTGAGCAGCCCCCCCAAAAAATGCCGAAAGAACAACCAACCCAATCTTTGAAAATAGTTTTCGAGAATAACATGCGAGAAACCGGAAGTTATTCGCTGTACGGTGCCCTCTCAAAATCAATTTTCAAATGGCAATGGACAAATAACTTTAATCCTGATCCACTTATCCTACTTATTTCCGCAGTTGGTTTAGGCTTACCGGTGTCTCTCTCTTTAATATTGCTTAGATTGTGAAGCGCTAACAAACGTATAGGCAGCAATTTTCTCGTTTTCTAGCATCAAATCGTTCGCGCGTGTTGAGATAGAGTACCCCCGCGTTGTCGCGCGTGGTTAACAACTCGCTCGCTCGAGATCTGCGAACATTAATACTTCAGCAAGAGTGCTACTGATTTCTTACGTATATTTCTGTCACTGAAAGTACGCAGAAACTGTTAACTGGTACGTACCATTCATCGTATTTCAGCCCACGCAACAAGCGACAGTCTTGCCTCTGTTAGAGCGATTCACTGACTGAATCCTTTTGGTAGCTCCCAGTCCATGAAACCCACATCAGTCAAAGAATCACACCATCATCAGATTCTTGCCGCAGAACGTGAGAGTTAGAAGCAGCGAACATGTATTTATTTCCTCCTTTAAGAAAACAATGTTTGCAAGGTATTTCTTAGGATACTACTGAGATACAGTTCGATAGCGCAACAACAACCGACGTTATTTCATGTTCAGCAATTAAAATCAAGTTACCTTCCGACTTTCCTTCGTGTTCTATTCTGTGAGGCCATCATGAAACAGAAGTAAGTTCCTTGAATTGCCATACGTTTGCTTTCCACGACAGCAAAGGGTAAAATGTGCCCTTTTAGAGCAGTGAAACAGACAAATGATCTGCATGTAGAAATTGGCGGTTCTGGCGATTGCGAGAATTTGAAAGCCAACAGACAGGAAGTTCGGATTTGTGGTCAACATTCCAATTACTCTCATTGGCTTAAAGCTCTGACGTCAAGGTGTTAACTGACATACCACAGTTGATCTGATAGACTTAGATACCGAGGTCACGTAATTACACTAAAGTCGTTTTCATGAAACGATATTTTTATTCTACTTCGTCCAGTATGGAAGCTGTTCTTTATGGAAAAAGGAGCACTGAGAAACAATTAGTCGTTTAATATTTCACTCCGAGCCCTAAGGATTAAACATCCAACCGCAAGTTAAGTCATTCTTATGATTGGCTACTGTGACAAATTTCAGTCAAAAATGATTTTCGTAGCTTTCAAAATAGAATGTTGGACTATTTGACTGAACTGAGACACGGTGTCTGTTGTACATACCACTCGCCCACTAAACGGATCCCTCAGTAGTGCGAGAACTCTACACGTGTTATGCTTTTCGATCGACCCTTTTGGTAAAAGTAACGTCTATTCCAACTAGTATATGTAACCAATACAGAATGGGTTGCGAAGTTTCACCAATGATTTTAACCCATTTCAGTAGGTTATAATCTTTGGGCAAACTGTTCAGATCGGTTAATTTCAACAGCTTTAAATGGTTATTTTGACCATTTTAACACCAAACCATTTTTTATGGTTAAAGGAACTGTTTTTAATTGGTACAATAAACCAATAACAAATAGGTTATACATTTTAACCAATTATTTTAAGGTGAAAACAACTTGTTTGAATTGGTTATAACCTTTTAAAATGGTTATGGTAACTGGTCAGTTTTTACAGTGTACTGAAGGTGCAAGAACAAGTTATTGACGGCCGTACAAATTAGGCCGTACAAATTTCATTGGCCCGTAATTATGGCGTCACGGGTGGGAAAATCCACCGTTGATTCCATAATTCCGGAATGTCGTGCTGCAAGTAAAACAAGTTGCTTGATCCGCAGAACCACCCGCCATTTTGATTCACGCGCGTGGACTAGCTCACATTTTGATTCACGCGCGTGGAACAGCCGCCATTTTAATTCACGTTCGTGGACCACGCGTGTGCCTTCCATAATGAGACTGGCGAGCGACTTGGAGCAGTGTATTTGTTTTGAATTATTACTAGTTTTTATTGTCTTTTCCAACTGTTAATAATGTTGTGTTTGTCTTCTACATATGCGACTGAGTTTTTCCGTATTCTGCTCCTGCAGAACGCTCGCTGCCGCGTGTGATGAATTGTGCTCGAAATTCCGCCAACAGAATTTATCCGTCTTATCAACACCAAAATCCATAATCTACACAATTAAATTATTTTTGAAATTGTGAATATATGAAACTCATATACTTGAACTGCGGAATGAAGAAATAAATGTAAAGAAGATCCTCTTTTCGCAACTGCATAAGTTGCGTTAATAACTGCGAGGATCTTCTTTACATTTATTTAAATTATTTTTGTCAGCCTTATTTGTTCACTCATTAAATTCATTGAAACAATCGAAAACAAGTTAATTGTTATCTCCTACTATCCAGTACTTTACTATAAGGAGTAAAATGTTCTTAAGAATATGCTTATCTCTGAATCTTCAAGAACTCTATATGCTATAAATTCAGACACGCTTTGAGAGCGAAGTGAATACCAGCCCGCGCACTTTTACCGCCATTTCTATCCCAGCCTGCCAGTTACGGATGGCCGCCTTTGACAGGTTCAAAACTCGCGCGGCAGGTCGTTGTATAAATAACCAATAGCTTACCACATAAATACCATATTGTGTAAGCAAATGATGGAAAACTGACAACTTTGGTCTTCTCGAATTTGGAAAATACTTTTCTAACTCGTAAATTTCACCTTACAGAAAATGTTGTTTAGTTTCTCGTAGCTATGAGGCGAAGAAGAAGACTCAAAGCACAATTGGGATTCGGAGGAGCTGTGGCATTGCTGTTTGTTTTCTACGCTTGGAACTCTAATGATCTAATCAAAGATGTTGCAAGGGAAACGGCGTCGTTTGCAGAGGAAATTTCAGGTATGTTTTAAACTGTAACATTAACAAACTGTAACGGTAATATAAACAGAAAACAAACTCGGTTTCGTTAAGGTAAATAATATGCTGGTTAGCTTTGTTTTGATGACAACTGTCAAATACAAACATTAATCTTTACAAGTGAAAAGGCTAATTAGTTTGTTGTTGAGGCTGGTCCCACAGTAAACCTGTGCATCGCTATTATCGAAACAAATAGGGAATCCAAAATGATGGAATGCTGTCCTTGGTCGTTCAGCCTGGTTTTAAGCTTCGCATGTTGTAGGAACATCGGATGTCAGATTGAAACGGTTGTTGGAGCCTTGCAACAGAACAAGCAAAACAAAAACGGAATGAAAATAAGCCAGAAAGAAACTTAGCGTTATAAAATACGTTATTACATGAGATTTGTGCGGGACCAAATTTTCTCGATTAAAGATAAAACACCAATTGAAAACTATATCGGTAGCGAATGAAGATGCTCTTATCTGCAAAATAAAACTCAGCAAATTCTCTCAGTAGGTACACAAAAATTTAATGTGGCAAAATTTCTCCCCTTTAGAACTTGCGAAGTCGTGTGAACGTAAAAATCTCCACAAATAAGGTAGATCCCGACACATTTTGGCTCAAACAAGAAGGTTTACTTCTACATCTACCTGTATTACTTGAATTTTGTTAATTACATTTAATAGAAACCGTACGTATTGTCAGTATATTTGCCTGAAGTTTTGAAATGGTGCTTCTCAGAAAGAAAAGCTTGTAAATGCGAAATGGTGAAAAGATTGATTAGAAGAGTAAATATTGATCCTTCAAGACAATCGTATGCCTCACTTCAAAGGCGTCAAGATACCTGTTTTTTTCACAGCTTTCCAAGTAGCAACACAGTGTTGTCAAATTTTCTCATTTTTTGCCAGAAATGCAAGATAATACAACTGCATGAAAATGCGAGTCCAATACGGAAGAAATCACCTTTCTTTTTATCACTAAACAATCTTATAGCTTTTTTCTTTAAATGAAATTAGTCTGCTCTTGAAAGCGCAAGCACACCACTCAGCTAGAACTTAGACGCCTAAATAAAAGTAATGTTCAAAGCATAACAATGGCAACTACCTTGACTAACACGCTTTTTATATTAAATTTACGTTTTAGAATAAGTAGATGATTGATGTTTATGATTATCGTTCACATAAAAAATAGAAACTATTTTTCGGTTGGGAGATAAGTGAACAAGATGTTTAGTTTGTCTTATTGAAAAAATGATTGATCTTCTGTGGAAATTTTAACACTGGTTTCAATTTTCCAGTTGGAACGATCAGAATGGAGAATCGCGTTCTATTAAAGACCGCTAAATAAACGTTCCCCTATTTTACACCGGATTCAGCTTCTCACTGGCCACGCCCCGGCTAAAACGGTAGTTTTGTCGGAAGGCCAACTTTAAATGGAATGCGTTTTTCTAAAACGGAAATCTCGTACCAAAATTTCTAGAATGTTTTGGTCATGTTCAAGAACCGTTATCCTGCGGTGTTTAATCGATATCACCTAGTTAAACACGTTTTTATGTGTTCAGTCGCTATATTCGGCAAGTTTAAAATATGGAGATTATTTACTTCTCACAAAAGAAAACACGCAATGGAAAATTTGAAACAATTAGAGTTTGTTTCTTCGGCAATGATATTAATTTCTTAACATCATGCTTAGAGCCTAATACTTTCAAAGAAGCGGCCAATCGCACTTTAAAGGTCACCTCAGGTTGTAACACGACAAGAGTGTAATAGCCACATTGCTAGAACAACAACCTGCTTTAAGCGCCTGGCTTTTAGTGTAGAAACATATGGTGAAATAAACGCCTGTTATAATTAATTGTCTCACATTTTCTTTACCAGGCGAGTCATTCACAACAAGGCATCTCCTTGCCCACAAGACCCGCAAATTAAAAAACTGCACTCCACCATCAATAGAAGAATTCCCGAATGATTTCTTCAATCAGCGTCAAAGGCAGCATGGCGCAGTTATCGTTAACTTCGCAGTGGCGTTCTATATGTTCTGGGCCATAGCAATCGTGTGCGATGATTACTTTGTACCTTGCCTGGAAATCATTTGTGATAAGATGGGGCTTCAATCCGATGTAGCTGGAGCTACGTTTATGGCCTTAGGAAGTTCTGCACCTGAGCTATTCGCTTCCGTGATTGGTAAGTATAGCAGGTTTTTTCGTATATGAGGGGTCCCGAATAGCTATTCTCATCCGAAGTTGTCAAATACCACCAAAGCGTGAAGAATTAAGAAACTTCCTGTGTTTTTCGGATCATCATAACGGCACGATTGAAAGGCAAACTGGCCTGCCCTGAGAGAGCATCCATGCCTGGCCACATACTTATTTCAAATTTTGGATTACAAATGCCAAGGGAAAAATCTAAAAACCAAACAACATACCGCTCATTTTTCTGTCCCTTATCAAATTCGTTTCCATGAGAATCAATAGAAATGGACATCTTGGTTCACCTCTAGTACCTGTAACTGGCCTCTACCGCATTTGCCTAATATAACATTGATGTATGAGATTGGAAAAGCTCACCTTCCTACAGCAGATTAATTAAGTAAACAAGTAGTACATAATTATTACAATGCAAAACAGCACCAGATATACAACTAATTGGATAAATCCTTTACAGAGAAAACAGAACAAGACGTTTAGGGAAAAAGTGCAAGATTAATAGGATTGAAGTGGATTAAAGTTCGTGAAGTTTGAATTCTTCATAGGCGGTCCAGAAACCAAATTTCCACTCTTGCCATATAAGCTGCTATTTTGTTCCTTTTGTTCCTATTTATTTGTTTGGTGATTCCTTGTTCCCGTTTCAAGATAAACTGAAAGAAAGCTCCTGGCCATTATTAAGAAAAGACGATACATTAATGCTCTTGATGATATATTGATGCTTTTGCTAAATATCGCCACATTACTTTGCTCAGGTGTCTTCGTCACCAAAGGTGACATTGGAGTCGGCACTATATTAGGATCAGCTGTATTCAACGTGCTTTTCGTTATCGGAGTGTGCGGAATTGGGGCAGGAACGGTAAGATTTTACTTTCATTAAATGTGTTTGTATCCCAAGCCTGCCTCGGAACTAGTTCTGAAGCAACGGATTGCTATCACCACTGAGCTGTGCTGTACATACAAAAACTGCTCATAAGACCCAATTGTTACGTAACCCGGCAAATTAAACTGCTTTGGTACATGTTTTCTACTTGCAGGTC
This sequence comes from Siderastrea siderea, assembly GCA_964030785.1. Classification (NCBI taxonomy): domain Eukaryota; kingdom Metazoa; phylum Cnidaria; class Anthozoa; order Scleractinia; family Rhizangiidae; genus Siderastrea; species Siderastrea siderea. The sequence continues at coordinate 56,070,347 of OZ034966.1, read as the reverse complement.
CTTCATTAGTGCCGCCTTTGAACTTCGCAAAGCTTCATACTTAGTCCCTCAACTTACTACAAAACAAACCACAAGGGAGTAGTAGCCTCATGTTCGGATTAGGAGCGGCTTTCTCTTGTGTTACAGTGTCGCTTCCGAAGTATAGTTCATAATGAAAAATTGGCTACGCGGGGTACAAAAACGTAATTCCTACAGGATTATGGTTAAATAGACTGAATAGCTAACTAACGACAGAAACTCTTTTCTGGTGTCCGTCCTCTACTTATTTTTTAACTTTGTGTATGATAGAAATAATCCTTTTTTCTCTTTTATTGCATTCTGTCAGGTTTTGTACTTGGCCTGGTGGCCTCTCGTCAGAGATAGCATGTTTTATCTCTTTAGCCTTGTAATACTCATGCTGGTGCTTATGGACAACGTTGTGATCTGGTGAGCACCTTTGTGTGTCAGCTTTTAATATGGCTATTATCACTTGCATTTGCTTTTGCAACTAATATCTTGTCGTAAGGCACTTTGCATTTTGCATATTATGTACAATGCAGGCTAACATAGTACACTCGAGGCAAAAATTTGCGAAATTATAAGAATATTTTAAGAATAAACTCGAGGCTGACAGTTTGAAAAGGACACAATTTTGTGTGTGCAAACCTGTAAATATAATACAATTACATGCTTTTAACTTAACCGTATAAAAGTTTTCCTTTGTTTAAACGGCAAATCTAGCCAACAAAACGAAAAAACCTGCACTAGCAGATCTAGACAACGAACACTTCATAAGCTATAATTTAAGAATAATTCAAGAATATTTTCAGCCTAAAATCGGCAGAAAAATTAGAATATTCAGCCTGGGCCGGAAAAACAGCATTCTTATAAAAAAAAGAATGTAGGCATTGAACAGCAAAACAAGTACAAGCTGACACGAAGCGCCTCATCTAGGTCAAAGATCTTGATTAGCAGAGATCGCTATTGGAGCTGCTGAATTACCACGCACCTTACGTCGACCGCTAGCCAATCCTGTACTCCATCTGCCGTCTACCGATTAAACATCTCATGAACGTCTTTTATTGATAACTTCGCAGGTCAGAAGCAACAGCGATGGTTTGTTTCTATTCAGTATACCTTCTCATCATGTACTTCAATCCTCGCATAGAGGTGTGGCTCTACAAAATAACCAACACAACAAGTCCCGAGTACAAATCAGAGCTGCACGCTTCGAACGGCAAGAACAATGGATACTCACAGGTTCCTGATAATGAAGCAGAGGAATCAGAAAAAGACGAGAATAAAGCCGGCGAAGAAAAAGATGTTGAAAAAGGAACGCCCGAAAAAGAGAAGGGGGGTGACGAGCAACATAAAGAAGAAGTAGATGTTAAGGAACACAAGGGATTTCACGGTAATATTTTCAGTATTTTTGCGTTGTTTCAGTCTCTGGACGGATAGCTCCAGTCTGCTGGGTGCCCATGCATGACGTTTTCCAACTCGCCATATTGTTCCCTTTTTTTATTTACTTGTTTTAAAATTTTACTTTTATCAGAGGTTATTTTTTACTTATTTGGATGGGAATTAAAAAGGTTACAGTGACAATGACCCTAGATATTTTGAGACCGAAATTATAGTCAGGAAACTTCCTTTAGAACGATAGTGGCGTTTGTGCAATTTAATATTTTAGTGATGAAACTATATTGTGGGAACCATAACGCTTTGTATCAGATGCGTATTCTTACAAAAATCATGTGTTATATGTTACTTGTAACAGTGAAGATTCCTTATTGGCCTTTAATTGGAGTAGCTATCATCGGCCTGATAGGAGATTGTCTAATCGTCATGGGTGGGTGGGTCGTGGGTAGTGGGTAGTGGGTCATGGGTCGTGAGCCGTGGGTGGTGGGTCGTGCGTCCGAGATCCCCATACGAAATTAACACGTCATATATGCATTCCTTTTCTGCTGTTTCAAACAGCCGTGAGTTATCAGCTATCTTTGAATTTTCATAACACCTCAAAATTGCGGTGCTTAAAAAAAAAGAGAAAAAAAAAGAGAAAGAAAAAACGAGAAAGATTCGCCAGCGATGTCATCCAAGGCGTTACCCTAACGTTAATCGTTATAATAATGGTGCACAATGGCTAAAGACTAAAGCTCTCGAAACAGACAAGGAAAGAACTTGAGAACGATGTTATCGACAAGGACAACCTTACTTTGGCTTACTTGGAACGGTTACGTCCCTATTCCTGTCAATTGTAAATAATCGGAATACTTATCAAGAAAAAGTTTGTATGTGGATGTGGAGATGGTATTAGCACCAGGTGTGACTCAATCCTTCATTCGACGCTATCTCCAGATTGTACATTTGAGCCAAAAAGTCAACCAAACGCATTTCAAGACGATAATTATTGTGAAGTTGACGTTGATGTTGATGGTTTCACTAAAAGGCAATAGGTTACGATAATTGTTAGAAAAATCGATAAACAAAACGGAAGACGAAAGGAGACAAACTTACATATCTGTCCCCCAGGATCCTCCTATCCAGTACAGTTCTAGTATAGAATGGAACGGACGATTTAGCTTGTATAATCTTGAACACTTTAAAAAACACTAAACACTGATTTCCTTAAATCTCTTTAAGGACTTTGCCTCCTTTTCTTATTGCGCGTACGTCTGAGCATCTCGGGTCTAGTCCGAGATATTCGGGTTTCTTAAGGAATTCGCCTGCTAACACAAAGGTATTTTTTGCGAGATTGTCTATCGAGGACTCAAAAGTTTATATTTAGGTTGCAGCCCTGAGCCAGCTTTTAGTGTTTCCAAAAGATGATCAGTTAAATTTGATGGTAAAAAAAGAGTAAATCTCAGCTGGTGTTCTTAACTTTTGGCTTGAAAGGCCGAGGAGACGCCGTGGATTGTTGCATAAATGGCTGACGTGAGTTCCATTAATTCGCTGGGTAGTGAATAACTTGCAAATCAAGAACGAGGCCAACATTCCCCAATGCGGCACAAATAATTCAAGCTAGTTCAATTAAGTTAATGAACGCATGAATTCTGGACAAAGGCGGCACCAAAATTAAGCATGTTTTACGCAAAATTGTCCAGTAGGCATAAAAGGCAGGAAAAGCGTTTCTAGTTAGTACATATATCTTATTAGATTGTTTAGTGTGTAGTATCGTGGGATATTTTTACGAGTCGCGCCGTATTTTGGCGAGCCCGTAGGGCGAGTCAAAATACAAGAGACGAGTAAAAATATCCCACGATACTACACACTCAACCGTCTAATAAGGGATTTATTATTCAACTTAGCTACAAAATGGAAAAGTGGTATATAAACTGTCTGAGTTGCGTGACAAACTAACGTGACTTCTGAGCAGCGAGTGAGCGCGCCAGCGAGGTCAGTTTCGCGCGCTTGACGTGAGGTTGTTGTTGATTGGTCAAAAACGAAAACTTGTCAAACCTGTCAATCGAGCGAAGCGTCGGGATTTTATTTCAAACTTGCAAGGAAAACAAAGATGGAACAAGGCAAAACTGAATTATTTTCGGGTTTACAGTTAGATGAACAACAATGTTCTTGGTCACCGAGTAAAACTACGAAAAGAAAGAACTCGACAGAACAAACATAACTCGATAGTCAAGTCAAACAAAGTTAAACAGCACTTTAAGCTCAGTCATCTTCGTCCGAATTACTAACCACGGGTCGTTTTGGAAGAGATAGCGGTGGAGATTTCTGACCGACCGACAATTGTGCATTTGTTGAAGACAGCTCCTGACAGTTTCCTGACTTTGACAAACAAATGACATAAAAGATTGTTAAGTTCCTCGGCGGGAATTTCTTCAATGGCCCTTGTTTCTTTAACGGACTTGAGGTCAGTCTTTGTCTTTTCTGTTGTAATTTAATACGTTTCGATTCTCTTAAATAAATAAAGAACTTTCACTGTCGTCTAGGTCATTGCTTGTCTCTAGGATCTCGTTTTCGTTAAAAACCTCAAAATTTGGTAAAGATTCATTGTTTTCTTCCGGAAAACGACCGTTTCGGCCATTTTTTCATCGTTCACCTTGTAAGCCTAATGCCTGACGTGCATTTGTAGAAAACCTGTCAAACCGGTCTTCTGGAGTACAAATACCGTGGGATATTTGTACTCGTTTTGGGTGTTATTTGTACTCTACTGAATGCAGTTGAATAATAAAAAGCAGTAATCCTTTTAGTGTGTCATAAATTAGAGAGAATTCGCCAAATTGTTAAATTCGTGAGCCGGCGGTCCGTTTAGCGTTCTGTATTGCAAAATTTGGAAGAAGAAGTGATGGAGCTAATCAGAATGCTTCTTTTCATCTTGGACAAGTTTGCCATGCAATACTGATCTTGTTTTATCTTAAGACGAACACGACATCACGACTCACGACCCACGACCCACGACCCACGACCCACCAACCCACCCACGCCATTTAGCTTCACCCCCTGATAGCTACAAAAAATATAGGTTTTTGAGTAACAGAAATTAATATATATATATATATATATATATATATATATATATATATATATATATATATATATATCTGACTGAATTTGCCAAAACATACCTGCAGCTACTGTAACCAGCAAATTAGCCCGATCCACTTGCCTCTTCTCCCCTGTGGATCTCTGACCCCCCAAGGCTGGCTCTGCTGAATTCTGTGGTTCCCCAGCTTGCAGTCTGTTGTGGCAGTACAGCTGAGATCGCCCTTTGACCCAGAGACACACACAAAAGACCCTTCACGTCTTTCAAGCACCATCAGAGCACTTGTCTTGTTTTGAAAATCAGGTTTGCTCGGCAAAACAGGCCAATTTCTCCCCACCCGACCCCCCCAATTGGGCCTCTGGACCCCTACAATGCCTACCGTCAGAAAGGGCAGTTCCTGGGCAGTGTGCTGGCATATCAGGTGACGCAAGCCCCCCTCAAGTCTGGCCGACCGCAGGGGGGGTTAAAGGCGGACACGTCCGCCTTTAACCCGAAAAGTTCGGGGGTATGTTTTGCAAAATTTGCTCAGATTTATATTTGGCCTTACTGTTCCTTCCAAAGCTCTAAGTCTTGTGTTGAGTTTGTTGAAGAACAAATACTAAGAAAAAAAGGGGAAAAAAGTCGTCTGGCATAATGTAACGACTTTTCCCTCGTCTGGTGAGCTTACATCTGAGCATTCATTTCTATTTATCCAGACAGCGGTGAGCACCTCGCTCATCACCACGAATACGACCAGCACAGACCACACGAAGTCCCAGACCTCACGCTTGGAACGCCTTGGAGTCCCCCTGAAGGGATCTGGGCGAGAATATGCTGGGCCCTTGGTCTTCCAATCAACATATCGTTCTATTTCACCATCCCGGATGTGAAGAAAGAATCGTGCCAGAAGTATGTGTATTTTTCGTTCGTGGTTTGTATAGTCTGGATCGGAATCACTTCATATATCCTTGTGTGGATGGTCACCATTATTGGGTACACGTTTATGATACCGGATACTGTAATGGGCCTTTCACTAGTCGCCTTTGGAAGTAGTGTACCGGACTGCTTGTCAAGTCTCTTCGTAGCACAGAAAGGTAAGATACTTACTGGCTCCAATTCATGGTCCTACTGCATGCTTCTTGAGACAAGTTTCAATTAAGAGTCGTTAAACCAAACCGAAGAAATCACTCACGACAGACTACTCGAGGCAAACAGACATAACCAGAGCCAAACACGGGAAAACGAGCAACGCAAAACTCAGTTGGTTTTGTTTGTGTTTGTTTGTTTGTTTTGTTATTTGAACAGAGCATGGAATTATGAGTTACTATTGACAGTCAAATGCAAACCGCTATAACAGCGTACAAACTGAAAATATACAAGGATAATCCTGAATTTCATATTTAAACAAAGTAAAAATAAAAATAAAAAAATTAAACACGGACCGAAAGTGTAGAGTGTATGCTGCACGAAGTTTTGTATTAAACTTTTTAAGAACACCAGTTAAGAAAATTTGGCAATTTTTGGAAAATGGCCGATCATTTTTCAGAACATTTCTAAATTGCCCGAAGTGATCTCTTTCAGGTAAGTTTCCAGTTATCCCTTTCAAAAGTTTCGAGAACGCGATAGATCGTTCAATACAAGTAGCGGAAATCGTTTTGTTGAAATATATATGTATGTGGTAAATTATTTTTTGTCTTGCAGGTGACGGAGACATGGCCGTATCTCACACAGTCGGTAGCAATGTCTTCGATATCCTGTTGTGTCTGGGTATCCCATGGCTTGTCAAGACAACTGTATGGGACTACGACTCGGCTGTTGTTATTAACAGCCACGGACTTTTTGTGTCTTGCTTCTTTATCCTTGGATCTATAGCCGTCACATTGTTGATTATTTATTACTACAAATGGGTTTTAAATCGCAAAGTTGGGTGTATTTATTTACTGTTTTACTTTATATTCATGGGGATATCTATTTACGTGGAAATGAAAGCATTTGGGAAGTATAACCCACCAATGTGCATTGTAGATGTCTAGCTCTTTACCTCCGAAATTAAAACAGCTATAGAGTAAGATTTGAAAGCATTTAGCTTAGCTTGGTAGAAATCCAGAAATAAACACCACAACTAAACAAGACAAGTGCCGTTTAATTAAAGCTTTCATTTGTGCCATCACAATACAGATTTTCTTCCACAGTCACACCAGGATTCGTCCACAAAATTCAAAAGATAGGGCCGCCGTTGATCGACCACTTGAAATGAGTAGAGGACCTAGAACAAGTTGTTTGCTGAAAGCAATTTTTCGACATTACTTAATATATCCACGTTTTAAACTGATCAACTGGATAGAAACTAAATAAATGGATTCTAACATCAAATAGTTAATAGACACAGGGGACACACGTTTCAAAAAAAGAGACGCTTTTGTGATATTTTCTCAATTATTGAAACCTTCTACATTGGTGGCTTTTCTCAAAAACTTACTTTAACTTATTGCGGGAGCTCTATGCTCTGTTCGGTTCCAGGCCCCTCATTCTTAAGTGGCGAGTATACAATGTAATAAACAGTGCCGCAGTAACGTAGTGCATAATATCTTTTATTTGAATGATCAGTTCATGGTTCATCCACAGACTCAAAACTTTGAACTACCTTGGGCAGCGTAGTAAACAGCACCACAGTAAGAAACTGCTCGATGTATAGCTTTAATTTGAATGAGCACAGTTCTTTAGATTCGGAAGCATGAACGTGCAAACGTGGGACTATTGGTTTGCTTGACTCTGAGAGGAAGCGGGATTTGTTTTTAGTCTGAAGATCACCATAGGTATTCGTTTAGTTCGTTTTTATCGTCTGTTTCTAAACACGTCTGAAATCGCGCAAAATAAAGCAATACGAACCAAAAACAATAGTAGTATCAGACTCAAAAAAGTGTGCTGTCTAAAAAATCCTGAGAAGGAATTGAAGACAAAATTAAGTATAGCACTTTTTTTCTGGTCCAAATTTAAGGGTGTCATTAAACGGGCCGGGAGCTCAAAAAAACCCACAAAATAAGACGGTTAAAGTAGCAACTACCCGAAAATCTATTCTTATTTGTACTTCAAATAAAGAAATGTTAAATATTATTTCCTATAGGTAAGCATTGAATTAGTTTGAAAAAAATATATATTTTAGGCAATCTAAGGTACTGGATTATTTCGGTACCGTCTCAGAGAAATATTTTCGTTGAAAATAAAAGTTGGATTGGAACAATTAAATGATTATGGTTCTCTGTCCCAAAAATATCCTAATGTCTCCTTATATTTACATATTTTATAAACCCAAGAAGCAACAGCATTACAATGGGGATGGACCTTTCTGTTATATGTAGTGTTTTTACATAATTCTTCTCTCCTACATTTGACGAAATAATATTTTGACAATTTCTACTAGCTGAAATAGACACGCTGAAATAGACTCGCTGAAATAGACACGGGTGGCAGGGTGGCCGAGCCGGTTAGGGCGCCGGACTTGAAATCCGGAGGTCCCGCGTTCAAGTCCCGCTCAAAGCACTAGCTGGAGTTGTTCTTGGCAGCCCCGAGTTCAACTCCTCGGCCACGCATGTAAATAGCCTGCAACTGGTCTGCCTCCCCGCCAGTTGGGGTTCTTTAAAAAGCTGTTATGTTCATTTAGATTATTTGTTTCATTGATTTAAATTTACACGGAGATATTAGCCTTTCTGGCTACTAGAAAATTCGTGTTAAAATAAAGTTCATGTTTTTTTTTTCCTTAAGCGAAAAGCATGCTTGCGACATACATACTTGTCAACATACATCAAATAATATAATTACAGTAGTTTTAATTACAGAAAACAACTACCCTGACATTCGGCAAGGCATGTTTCGGTTTAATCTTTGTCCACTTTCATCCGAAAACGAACATCAATAACTAAGCAGCTTGTTTGTTGCTTCTACCGAAATTTTGAAAATAGCGTACGTTGTTGTGGTAGCTAAAGAGGTTAACTAGAATAATCTGTTAAAAGTAATCTACAATTGAATGTCAAGAGCAAAGAAAAGCTGAATTCTGTGAAAATTGGCTCGATCCACTTATCTTTGGATCCCGCTAGTATATTTCAAAACCAAGGTAAGTTTTTGCTTTTGGACCACTGCAAAACAGGATGAATTTCATTAAAATTCTGTGATATATAGATAGTTCAAGAGAAAAATAAAAATTACAATATATAATTATTATAAAATAATAGTCTCTGGTCGATTAGAACCGCCTTGCATTGTACAGCATACTAAAATCAGTACCACCAGAGAGTCTACTCAAAGTCCACTCTCATTTGAATGACACTTCAGGATTCCCGGCTTCCACATACTCTCTCTCTCCTCCGCAGAGGCCTCCTACAGTCGCGCTGGGTAGCAGCGCGCGGAGGCTGGGAAGAGGGAAAAAGTGTATACTAACAGGAGCCTCTGCGGAGGAGAGAGAGCCACAGACTAGAAAATAGAGCCATTTCGTACAGCATAAGCTACAAGCAGTTGCGTAACGTTGAGACTTTCCCGTAAAAATTACAGCAATTTCCATGCAAAACGCGCTTTAATTGAAAACATACAGTCAATTCCGACCAGCCCTGTCCATCTCAATGCTATCTCAGTGCTAGTATGTTTGAATGCAATCCCGCCGTAAACAAAACGTTGACAAGGATTGAGGGTGTAGACAACCTGTGATCAATTATAAAATGTCTAAGATGACGTTGTCAACTCATAAGTGTTTTGTTTTGTTTTGTTTGTTTGTTTGTTTGTTTTTTTGCAGCTGCTGGTACCGTTGTATCAGCACCATGGGAAAGAACTGCCCAATAACTTTAATTTGATACAGCAGAACAAACAACACCACAACCAAGTTCTGCCGAGTAGCTTTCACGTGAATCGTCCAACAAAAAAGATTTTATCCACTTAGTAAAACCCACTTGCCTACCTTGCGCTTCACGAGACACGAGAAAGTACTGCTCGATTACCAAATGGCTTTCAGCGTAAAATGATATTTAGAAAATTTAATTTTCGTACTAAAGGATTTCATCGATATAACTTCATTTCGTGGACCAAGGTCCGTTTCTAACTCCCATTCCGCTGACAACTATTCCCGAATAAGCAGGCTCACATCTAACACTCTGTTTATCTGCTCTCCTCTACATATAACTCCAGATTGACTATGTTAATCTCTCAGACCACATGTACATGCAAACTAGCACGTGCTTCCTGGATGGATATGATAGAACCACACTGAGATAAACAGATAAACATCAAGGTGAGAAATGAAAAATACGAAGAGTTCATAAAAATAAAAATAAAAAGTTTGCTTTGCCGGGACGCCGCCATAATGATTATCCTACACAGATTTAGTTAATGGTCGTTTAAAAGCGTTTTAAATATATACTGTTGTCTTATAGGGCACCATCTTCATCTTAAAACTTTAAACGCTCAACCTTTTAAAGTATACCCGTTGAAAGCAAATTAATCCATAGTTGAATGTGCAATATTTGAAACAAAAACATTTACTGTAAATTTTGTAATGTGTAATGATATTCAACAATAAAAAGAGTCGCTTAACGCATTTGAATTTTTTATAATTAGCATAAACTGACATAAACTATGGCTTTATCGATTTTTTAATCTGTTTTTCCGAAGTAAACTACACTATGTGCAATTCTAACTTTTCAGTTTTGTTTTCGAAAATACATTTCAAGACTGTTTTAATTTCTACTAAAACATCGCTGTATAGCAATATCCCAATATCCCTTTATAGCAATATTCTAGTTTATGAATTAATCAACTTAAAAGCTGACGGCGACATCTGGACTTTTTTCTCTTTCATTTACTTTACATATACTTTACATATACTTTACACAAATTAACAAACCCGTAAAAGCCCTGAGGTAAGCTTTAAGAGTTTAAAATTGAAGACGCACATGTGTTGTGTTAATATATAAATATTAATATAAAAAAAGAGAGCTCAAGTTATAATCCACTATCAACTGAAAGTAGCTTTTTATTACCTGTTAAATGTACATAAACATAACTCAAGTGTCACCCAGTAGGCCTATCTTTAGTTAGTATAGCGTTTATTTTTACCTTTATCTTTCAAAACCACAGTTTTTTCAATTAGTTGTGAAATAACTTGTAGGCGTTTTGTTTGATAAGAGAAGAATAGTGCGTAAAGTAATTTACAAATTAATATTCCCGTACGGATGATCATGAATTGTCATTCGCTTGCGTATAGTCAAACTAACACAAACGAACGTAATACAACCAACTTACAGACAAGCATGCGACGCAGAGATATCGAGCAAAACTAAACAACTCCTATAAAAAATTTGGACTATGCACGAGTAAGTTTTAACATCCTATTCTTTTTGTCAGTCATGAATTCTATAGGGCAAAGCGAATAATTTAAACTCTGAGATACTTAAAATTTTCGCATTGTTTCGTCACAACGCGCTTTTTCAGTTACCTGAATTACCTATTCTCTTAAGATGCTAAGCCAGAGATTAATTGGCCGTGTTACCAAACACAGAATCGTTTAACTTGTTTTGTGAGAATAATTCATTCGATAAAGAAATTTATTCATTGCATTTCAATGAAGCGTAACAGAAGAATTTTATTGTTTTCCTATCGTCCTCATCGTCTTAATAGATAATTGAAAAATGCCAGCTTGTTTGTAAAAGCAACGTGGAAAAGACAGAGGGATGCCTTGGAAAGCGCTTGCTGATGGAATTTTTCATTGGTTTACATGGCCTAGACTGAGTATACTAATGCTCACTGCCTGTCTTCAACTTCAATCTACTGAAATCGGTGCAGCTATGAACCACACAACTATGTTTATACATGAAAAACCTTCTCCATCCTTGAGAACTGTTGGCACAAGAACTATCGAAGCAGTAACAAAACAGACAGCAGTATCTTCGTATAATGACATATCAAATAGTGCTCCGTACACAAACTTTACCACAACGCCCGCGAGCCTTATTTTGCGGACACAGAGAACTTGGATCATTAACGGATCAAACATTGTAGCATGTAACTATAACACCGAAGTGAAAGAGGATCACACTACTACAACTCAAACACATCGAAGTGTCACATTTTATAGAAATGTAAGTTCTGTTGTCTGGTATATTAGTTTGTTACATTATTTACTCTAAACTGACCAGTCTTAGACCTCAAATGACATAAATACACACTAAGAATGGGTGATGAGTGAGGATGAGGTGAGAAGCGAAGGGTAGATTGTACACACACCGCGTACTGCCGCTTATAAGCCCTGGGCTTATACAACTTCGTAAGGGGTTTTGGGTGGGCTTATAAGCGGAGGGGCTTATATCCAGGGGAGAGGGTGTGGGGGGCTTATAAGCGGAATAATAATTAAAAAAAAACGTTTCGAAATGAGCTACAGCAGTGTTGGTCGAAATACGTTTCTAATTTACCAGTTTTTAATTAACCTTTGAAACGTTGTGATAAATCGAATTCATTTCAATTTTAACAACAAACTGTAACAACACGAACGTAACTGGAACGTAACAAAACAGAAACTGAGAGTTCATCTTCGCAGTGTTCTGTGAGAGTGCTTAACAGTCTTTTAAAATATTAAGGAAACAAGGAAAACAAGAGGGGGTGGGGGCTTACTTCCGGGGGGCTTATAACCGGATGTATTTTTTTGTTTACAGGTAATTGGGCCTATAACCGGGGGGAGGGGCTTAAAAGCGGCAGTTTACGGTATATCTGCCTTATTTTTTTCGAAGGATGAAAAGCCATGCAACCATGACGGCTTCAGGACTGAGCAATTACATCCAAAGTTATTTGTGCCTCTGTTGAACGTAGCCATAGAACGATTGCTGGGAAAATCAAAATTTCCGGGTCCTGCTGGAGTGAGACTGCTGATGATTTTCGAACTTGAGTTAGTAACCGTTTAGTGACGTAATATTCTATTATACAATAAACAACACTGCACCACTACAGCCAACAGCAACGACGTAAAATAATTCGTATTATGAAATGTTTTTCAATAATCAGGGGATCAATGATTTTTGTGATTAGCTCGCCTTGGTAACTGGATTCATCAACCTAGCGGTTTATTTTGCCTCCTTTACTGGTCTATCACATACACTAGTTAACATAAAAACAGCCGACCAAAAATCTACAGAATCCACATTCTGGAAGGTCACATTTTCTTCAGACCAAACACAACACAAAAAGTGCCTTACAGAAGTGGGCATGCTCTGGTGAACAGGCGGCAAGGTGTCATGGACTGTGCTAAACGCACCTGCTTTCTCAGAATTCAACCGTCTTATCTTGATACGATGGTCTCAAGTCCCGCTCTTATATGGCTACATATGAATAAACTTTTCTATATCAATTAAAATCGAAAGGCATTGATAAATCTTCCTGTTTTTAATATAATCAAAGTCAGTTTTTTTCTTTGTTTCAGATAGGCGGATGGATAACTCTCGGCATTGTAATCACAGCGCTTGTATTTCTTACCGTCACCCATTTTCGCTCCATACGTTACGCGAATCGGAGAAAACAGATTAGAGATCCATTCTGTTCACTACGCCCTCGGAAACCTCAACCTGTTTGAATGAAGACATGTGCTAAATCTAAGCAGAGAACGACATTGCGCAAACAACAACGGAAGGATTTCTAAAAGTCATGGAGAAACCGTCACTTAGGAGGAAGATAATCCAGACCATCTAAGCATCCTCGAACAAGTTACTAAAGCAGAGACTGTTGGAGATTATAGAGGAATTTCTGCTTCAGTGTCGACATACATGCAGCCTACACCTGGTCATCAGCCATGTTCATATGCAGGATATACGCAGATCTGCCTTATTCAGTGTCTCGGAGTCAGGCTCAGAGCCTAAAAAGGTTTCCAAAGCCACAGGGTCCCAATAAACCACAATACGGAGTACTGTTCGGTCACCAAGTAGAATAAAGCCAATGGGCGCCTGGCTTTACGGCAAAAACGCAGGGTCACATAGGGTCCTGTTGCATTGAACAACCAGCCCCCGTAAGTCTCTTTTAACAACCAGACCAAGAGCTCAAAGGACTTTCCTTTGAGCTACTGACCCACCTTCTTTAATCTAGGAAGACAGGCACTGAGGATAAACGGTGGAGGTTGGGCTAACACTGACATGTAGTACAGGCCACAGCGAACAATTACCTTCTATTGCGGGGTGTACGTAATTTGAAACACTTTTCTCTCGGCGTGATTTCGAGAGATTTTAATTAAATGCGCATTGGCGAAGTTAGCGATGCCACATGCACAATAGCTACCCAATAGCTTTCAGTTTTCTCCACAAACTGACCTTATTCCCAAATTGATTTTCCTTTGTTGCCATGTATAATCTTTTTTATCCAATTATTATAGTTGCATATCAGTCGAGGCATTTAGCAAAATAACGTGGAAATTAGGTAAACGAAAATGTAATTTGTGATAACCAGAATTTACATAAATTAACATTTTGCCCGCACGGAAGTTCGAGTGTTGCGTACGAAGAAACGCGGTTCACGGGCTTAAGATAGCAACCGTTGAGTTATTCGTGTTATTCTACGGTCAGCCTCGCCGCGTCAACTTAGTTTTGTGCAGTTTTGTTTCAGTTGTTCTGTTAGCGTGACTTCGTTATCATCTTTGCTCGTGTGTTATGCTTAAATAGCAATTTGTCATTCGATATTCCTGGCAAAGCCACTTTAGTGTTCTACTAGTTTAATACGCCTTAATACACCGAAGGTAGTGCCATAGCTTAGGTTGGGGTACATGGTCCCTATTTTGTCCCTATTTTTTCCAATAGTTAATTTCGTGAGTTAAAGGGGCATAGTCACGCTATTTTAGGTCACTTTAAAAATCAAAAATATGTCCTCACATCAACGAACGCCCGCAAATAATGGTCTAGTTTTGTTACCAAAGACTATATTACTTCACCGAAACTATTTTTTGTTGTCTGTTGCTACGGATGGCACGGATGGAAATGGATTGCAACGAAAAAATTAGGCTAAACTTTTCAAAATCTTTTAGCGTGTTGGCATTAAATCAATATTAAATGGTCATGGTTTGTTTTCTCTTAATGAAATTAAGTTAATATATTCCTTTAAATGTTCAAACACAATGTTGGGCAAGGATAAAGTTAGTTACCCATAATTTTAGCACAGTTTTGACCAAAAATCTGCGAAATCCTCGTGACTATGCCCCTTTAATGCGATGTGAGTTAATAAAGTGCATCACGGTCCTGGCTGACCGATGCGCCCAGGCCTTTAAGTGTTGTTCGTGTGTTCGGTTGTGTAGTGGAGGCAAATTTAGCTTTAGGATTTGAACCTGAATTAAAAGTTAGAACAACCTTAAACGGCATTACAGATGTACTGCTTTATGGCATTCACTCTGAACCACGTTTTGCAACGCAACTGAAAGAGCACAAAAACAAGACCGTTCTTACTTTCATTAAAATGAAAACTTTTCAACTTTCAATTATATGCATTGCATAAAAAACAATACTGATAAAAATATTCCGTACATAACTGATAATTACTATTGTCTACTCATTCCGGTATTACGTATTACAATTATAGTCTCAGTTCATTTCGCTATTGATAACTGATAAATTATGCAGGTCGCAAATCTTACTACAAAGACATCTCTGCAGTGATTCTTGCCTTTTTTTCTGGAACTGTCAAGATGTGAGGGGGTGACAAATAGCCAGATCAAGCAATTCTCTGAAATGCCTGATTGATGACTCCACGTATTTACTCCACGTATTTACTGATGTTTGTGGTTCCACCGTTATGTTGATAGTTGACAACAAATTATGTATGCATATTGTGTATTTTTGAGTATTCAAGGCGAATGGACCAATATAACTCGATGCGGTATCATTTAAATTTCTTACTCGTTTTCTCGCATGTTTCCTGGTTCCCGGTAATACTTGTAGGCCAAACGACTCTCGTGAACTCATGCATTCGCTTTGCCCTTGATTCCACTAAGCCAATAACACGGACTTTATGATAATTGCTACGAAGACCAGGATTAAGGTCATGTAGGCAGCGAAGAGTTCCAAGTCGAACTCGCGTTCTTCTGGACTGAAAGAAGTAGCGTTCATAGCATTCACCAAGACAACTTCATTAATCTAACATTCCTGAAGTACACCATCTGCCCAGTCTACCAAGATTGTACATAAAATAGAGTCAAAAATGCTTCCAAGATCGACAGAGCTGTATACAACGAGACCCAGAATAAAACTACGCAATTCCTACGGTGCCATCGAAGCTTGCTGAGAAATTTCACACCAGTCTAATTCCACTCAAGTCTAGAATTTGTTCCACTTGTATGTAGCATGGTTATAACGTTGCTTCACTTCAAATTTAAAGCCTCACCGAGTTATGTAACGGACAAACTTTACAGATGCACGCGAGTTTCAAGATTTACTCGGATTGTTGTGGTCTCTAAAGTCCGTGACGTCACAATAAGGAAATCCTTTCCTAATTTCTTTCGATATAACGAACCCTTTTAAAAGAAAATTAAATTTGAATCTTAAAGCCTAAAGCGAGAAAGTGTATCTTTGGGCCTGCCACGATAGGTTCTTAGGACAAAATATTTCCTTTGTCCGACGCTCGATCAAAAAGGGAAAGATGCTTTGAACCTGCAGAAAAACCTACACAAACGATTGCTGCTCAAGGTATTGCGGGAATGTCCTGGAGAATCCAAAAAGGAAATAAATCTGAACCCAGCATTTGCTACTACTTGCAGGTGCAATCAGTTTACACATAATCGCTTTTAGGAGTTTCCAGTTTAATTAAAAGCCTACTTAAAAGTGCAAAGTTATAATTCCCTCTTGGAAATTTGTTAAAAAAGGAAAGCACGGGAAGTTTTCTACTCAATAAATTCTGTACATGCATTTGCGTTTGAATAGTATTCAGAACGAGAGTTACCCTGGGGACCAGAGGTTTCTTTCTCGCAAGCGTCGGGAGAGATCGGCCGGAGGCAGAGCCGCGTCGGCCGAAGGTCACGATAGAGAACATAAGCTGCAACTGGAAACCGCGCAAGAAAAGCCAGTCTAGTACCCAGGGTAAACGAGACTCTACTCCAGGGTCATAGCATTTTCCCGCATGTTAGTAATTCTGAAGCAACCTGTACAGCGTCATTTATAGCCTTTAAGAAATGCTGGCTAAAAGCTGTTAATTTTTTGAGTGTCATTGTAAAGACTCCAGAAGGCGTACGTAGGTACCTTTGATACATTGTAGAGACACTGCTTAGCAGCTTCTACAGATTTGAATGATTACATCCCCGCTCAAAGCATAAAATATTGACCTACAGACTCAAAAGGAACAAAGGGATGAGGGGAGAGGAGGAAATGGAAGGGGTGGGGGGGGGGGTGGTGAGGAAGCAAGACTATGTGATCAGATATACTAGTAAGCGTCGACATGATAAGCCAGTCGACCTGGATCAGAATAGCTTGCTTGTTGAATCTCGGATTGGTCATTTACGGCAAAAGAAGTCTTAACGGTGTGAAAACAATGTGCACGAATCACTTGTTTCAGACCGTTTTTGAAACCAGTTTGGGCCATGAGATCACAAGCTGTACGTCTGTTGTTACCCAGTCTTCCTTTCATCTTTTCTTTCTTAGTGACGAAAAGGCAGTTTCATATCTCCGAAACTTCTCACCAAAATTATTTTCTGAGTTTTCGTTTCGTTTTTAATGAGCCCCGTTGAAGTGCGCTTTTGACACTGAAATATTTCATTCAGTTGGCGTAACGATACACCAAAAACAAAGTTGTTGATAAATATTGCTCGATTAAATCTGCTCCTTTGTCGTAGTACTAGCCTTGCAATCAGAGGGGTTTATTTATACGTTGGCTTGTATCTTTACATCAGGAGATCTCAGATCTCAGTGGCAACAGAAAATGACTGCATACAGTTTTTGCGTTTTGTGGTCCTATGCATACAAACTTATTGTATTTATTAACCATGTTGCTAAGTAGCTGCAATCTTGCGGGAGATTACAAAATGACACTCTCGAGATACTCAACTATGAGCTAAGTACACTGGAGTCACTATCAATCCCTACAGACGATATCACAGTTTCCCGTTTCTTCTGAGCTGCATTCTTCCAGAATATCACATCAGTGTTTCACTAATATTGGGATCACTCTGCAACTTTGATACTAGCACATTCATGTTAAGGCTACTGACTACCTGGGATTCTATATTGGATGATGATAATGATGATAAACTTTATTAATGTGTCAAGGCCACATAGCCTGGGAAAATCCCATACTAATTTGGGGACACAATTAATAGTTGGTCAATAGTTGGTATAGTACCAGAACTTCATTTCCTTTTTATTTCGTATTAACCTTTCTCTTTAATTCAACGCGTAAAGAAGTAATCACTAACGTTCTTGATTATTGAGCTCTATTCTTTCGGAAGATCACAAGTGTTCCTATTTAAAGACACTCTCCAACTATAATTAACATAGTGGAATTAATTAAAATGAATTAGTCACGATTTTGAGAGTACAGTGAAGATGAAATGTGTATACATCAAGATTATTGACTCCCTTTACTTTTCTCTGTTTTTACCATTTGAACTCGGCAATATCAGGAACGAAGGTGGATTACCACAAAAAAATGAATCGCTAAAGAACAGTTACACATGTTTTATATTGATAGATGTTCACACATGTCACAGGCCATTATGAACCAAACCTCAATTACATTCTGGCTGCCATTTTATGTCAACTTCCTGTAGTTCGGTATCATGATGATACCGAGGTGGCACGCTTCACTTTTTTTAGTTCTAAATTTCACAGGAACTAAAAATCAAAGCTTACTGCTGCCAAGAAGCCGATCGCGTGCATGCTGGGATCTGATATACACTGATGAGTTATCTGGCGATCTTTTAAGAACATGTAAAATATAATGAGAAGATGATTATCTACAACGTATTTCACGTTGAGTGGATGTTACTGAACGTTATTCCACAAGCAAGCAACCACGATGGGTGTACGATGTGGAGCTATCTTGGCCCTTCTCTTTCTAGTTTGCCTGTTGACGCCTTCCAACTGTGTGGTGAATCCAGTGGTATGAATAGAGTAGGACATTTATTACACTCCCTTCAGTACACCCCACTTGCTTTTTCAATCGGGAACACTTTGACACCAGCTACTACTGTATATATTGAGCATACACTCTGGTGACAAAGCTAACAGTTGTTTTATAATTTAGCTGATTATAGCGATGTTTGAACCAGTTAATATCGCAGCTGGCTACAAGCCTACCAAGTCTAAGTTAAAATGTCATTAAGAAACACCTCCATGGAGACCCCGTTTTTAGTTTCTCAAGCTTGCTTTTTAAATGCTGGAAGCTTTAATATGCTTCAACAGCACACACTGCTTAAAACTGCACGGCGAGAAAACGAATAAAAATAATGGATTCTATGCCGAGCCGCAAATTAAACTTAAACGAAAAACAAAGCATCTCAAACGTAGCTTTTTGCATGAGAAAGAAATACATTCCTGTGATATTTTGTTTTAAAAAAGCCTTTGCAATATAGGTGATTGTTATGGTCAGTAGCACCATATACGTGGCAAGTTGACAAGACCTTAGCAGTTCAGTTCGCGTAACCTCCGTCGCCAAATATTCACCATCGTCCCCCCACGCGTTGAGTAACGGGCCAGAGAGCAATTCCTCAAGCCGCCTTAAGGAAAAAAAAGTACAACTGGCGAATGTTTGAAAAAGTATCAATTATATACACGTAGTTTGCAGCATTTTCAAAGCAAAAGTATATAGTCACAAAACTATACTACATAACAAGAGAGAATAACTGTAACGCTTATTTGTCGAGGGTTGCACAGTCTATTGTGATGTTTCACTCGGTTTTGATAAGCTATGACGCGAAACTTTTTCTATAGTATGACATAAAATGGCTAACAAAATACTTAGTTGTTTTTCTAGAACTCAATTAAGGTACTAAATTCTCTTTAACAGCGTGAGGAAGTCTTTGGCAAACAGTCTGAAGTAAATCAACAAAAATTGTTTAAAGTGTACGTCATATAATTCGTAACTGCGTATTTGTATATTTTGGTGTATTATACCAGCCCGTAATATGTTAAAACCGTCCACAATATCACGCGGAAAGCAGCTCCTAATTATTTTCGGCCTGAAAGTATCACGCAAATGTTTTCATCTTTCCGTGCTCGTGGTTTTATTTGAGTCCCGACAAAGAATTTGGTTGACACTCTTCCCAGCTGCACGTTGTTGATTACATTGTGTAAACATAGAGTACCCTGCACGGCACTGCAGCATTGCACTGTACTTCATTTAACTTCTATGATTACACAGGACCCAAGCATGTGTCTGCAAGGATCACCCGGCCATCCTGGACGTAATGGAGCGAACGGTCGTAATGGATTACCAGGCCGCGATGGAAGAGACGGTGCCAAAGGAGAGATGGGTGCGGCAGGCCCTCCCGGACCACGTGGTTATAAGGGAGAGCCGGGAGAAAGTGGAATTTCCATGCATCAGAGGAACTGGAAGCAGTGCGCGTGGAATAAAAGGAACGAAGGAAAGGATGTTGGCCTGATAAATGTGAGTCAGCATTCTTGGAACATCTTTGATAATTTCTTTAGTTTCTCGTTTATTCTTACAGTGGAAGGAGGTCCACGTGGTCATTCATTAGCTAAGTTGTATTGCAAGAATTTCTACGTCAATCAATGGTGTCGAATTTTTGTCATCAGCATATTAAGATTGGATTTGCCCTGATTCAAGCCGAATTTTCTCTTTTTACGTCATTCGGATTTTAAATGCAACGTTGTTGCATCAAAAATATGTCTCGTGCGCATGTATTATAACATTCTCGTACAAAACTAATTGTTTTTCTCTGTACCGATTAGTGGTCTCACTTCTGATTTTATGTTGTGGGAATAAAGAATGAAAATTGCAAAATACGCTACTTAAACTAAGCCGGAGCAGTCGCAGGATTCTCTTTCAAACGAAATTTTTTGGGCATATTTGCAGGATTGTCTGTTCAATAAAACCAAGGACGAAACCGCTCTCCGTGTTGTTTACCAAAGCAATTTTTATGTGAGGGGTAACACCGTCTGTAAGCGATGGTTCGTCACCTTCAATGGCGCCGAGTGCAGCGGTCCGCTGCCTATTGACGCTGTGTGGTGGATCAGAAAGATTGACCAAGACAACCACAAACCCGGATCAATTGAGGGCTACTGTGAAAACATCCACAAGGGGAAAATCCGTGTTGGAATCAACATTGGAAACTGCCCCGGATATGGAAACTCTGATGGTTATACTGGCTGGAATTCGGCTTCTCGTTTGATAATTGAAGAAGTGCCTCCCTCTCAGTGACAAATCAGTGTCATTGAAACAAGGAAAGTACATCAACTGCTCAGTTGATAAGTAAAAACGCTAACGGAAACACTGTATTACGAACCGATTTGAAGCCTTTTCTATGGAATACTGAGACTTAGTATATGCAATATCCGTAAACTATACGTGTTTAGGGGCGAGCTTTAACCAAGTATACTTGGAACATTTTAAATAACCAGGATGTCGTTTTCAACTCTCATGTTAACTAAACAAAAAGATAGATGCTTTTTGTATGGGTTTGTTAAAATTAAGGGTCATAAATAAACATTTATCGTAATTATGATGTCTATTTGCTTACTTCAATATATCATCTTGTCTACTCAACCAAGTACTCGTCTTCGGACATGTAGCCTCCCCACTCCCATTTTCGTTTGGTGGCAATCTTGAAAAGGCGCTAACTTTTGTCAAACCAAAAAAACAAACGACAGGAAAACAAACGAAAAGAGCACGTTGGCAATTTTAACTGTTCAACCAAGTGTATAATTTCAAACGATCCCAAATGTTGTGGTGTAATTATTAAGAATTTCGAGAGCAGTATTCTGGGACGCTACAAGACTCAATACAAGCAGGTTATTTTTTGCGCGCATGGTAAACCCGCTCGACTAGCCTAACCGCTTTGACGAAAAAACCCGTATCTTTGGAAGGGTTCTATATTCCGACCCTTTTTTCGCGCATGGTACCTAGTTTTGATGCAACTTTTTGCTCTTAGCGTATTACTGTATTTCGATCATTGAAGGTAAAATAGCAGGGGTGCAATATTTTCATTATATCCGACACAGCTACCTCAGGTGGACGCAGGTTGCAAAATGTGTTGTGTTCTTGAACATCTCGCCTAGTACTAGGCCGGTCAAAAACAAGTTAGTATAAGGATATGTCAAGGTATTGTTTGCGTCAAAAGTTTGAACAGGATTCCAATATAAAGCTCTTATTATCATTTTTAACATTAACGAGAAAGTGCCAACTCACCATATTTTGTCGGCCTTCCCCGTTTGAGTTTTGACAACGGCTTAGCAAAACAAGACATTGATTCTAAGTCAGGTTAAAAGACTAAAAGGCATGGCATTAATATTTCAGCCGTATCCAAATGGGAGACCAAAGGAATTTTTTTTCTAGTTGAAAGCTACTAGATACCAGCCTAGTACCCAGGCGTTCTCTTCTCGTTCACTCGACTTGGCGCGAAATTTCGTGTCGGTGACGTCACGACAATTCGCACCAGGCGGAGTCGAGTGAGCGGGAGGAGACCGCCTGGGAACTAGGCTGACTAGATACATGTATGTTCTCTCAGTTTACTGTACATGAGAAAAGACTGCTTCTAGCGAGTCGAAGTATAACAAGGCATTAAGAAAAGGTTCACTAAAAACGCTGAAACTGTGCGTATTGCGTTCTCTTCTCTTCTATTACTTCCAGTGATCAATCAGTTCCTGCCAGTCGATAACAAACCAATTTTGAATCTTTAAACTAAACAAACCTTAAATCTATTAAAATCCAAAGGACGACCAAGCTTTTTACACCTTGTAAATGTTGTATCGTCACGATAGAAAGAGACCCTAAAAATGTCCTACTGTGCCTTTTGACGGTTCAGATTTTGTTTACTATTTCACGTTTCACTGAGAGAGAAGCAAACGTCCCATGTGGGATGCTCTGTAACGTTTAGGTCATGCTGTTTTTGCCGATCATGGTTTGTCTCTCTTCATCGAGCACCCCATGATCTGATTATCACAGAACTGTACGAGCTACAAATCGTCATTTTTAGAAGGAAACTTCGTACAGTGCGATAGACATTTGCATAATGTAAGAAACTGAATTTAAAAGTCTCCACCTATCCAGGACCATCGCTGAATGGTCACTCCAGTGACTTGCATCTTCTTACGTTAAATCGATGTCGATAGTGGTGACTTCGCAACTATATAGAGAGGTGTTCGTATTCGAGTTTTAACAAACGTAAAATTCTCTTGTAAGGGACCACCCTTGGGATGAGGAAAGAAAACGTGATCGATTTTGGGAGATGGTAAAAAAAATCCTATATTATCTCTATCTGTCGACGATTGTCTGTGAATCGTCCGTCTAGTACCAAACATCTTCATTTCAGCAATACCAGTCGTCGTGACTCCGAAACTATACATAGAGGCGCTGATCTCTCGTAAAGGGAATAAAACGCGCTCGATTTCAGGAGATGAACAATGATAAATTATTCTAAACACAACTAGTTTGAATGAATCCCATCTAAATGAATCAAACGATATCTCCTACAGATGGCCGGTCAAGGAAAATCACGACTTGAGCATTTAAATTCTCCTTACATGTCTCCATGCAGGGAAGAAAAGAGAATGCAAACTGAGGTTAAACATTCTTTTATCCTATAATAATTAGTCGCCTTTAATATTGCCTAATTTGAGTAGCATTTTCCGATCTGTTGAGAATGGTCATCATTGTTCCAATAAACATATTGCATTGTATCTCGTGCAGCAGGAGTATAGTTTCAAATTTTGATAAGTTCACTGCCAAAACGGCTCAGTTACTTCTTTCTTATACTTAAAGATTCGTTCTACCTACAGTTTGTCAAGACGGTCGTTCGCGACCCATCACAGTTCTATAATTGGGTTATTGTTTTGTGTCTTCTTTCGACTGAACAAAAGGCATCACCTCTACCCACGTACGTGTTGACAGCATGTTCGGTTCGCTATCAGTGTTTCTCCCCAAGAGTAGAGCAAGCTGGATTTGAGAAAAGTACTTTAGATTAAACTACTTTTTTGTGTGTGTGAAGTGGTCAGTGCTCTTTAGCCAAGTATAAGGTAGTAATCCACCTAAAAAAATGATTAACATGTTTCTTTTCAACATTCAGATGTTCTTCAGAGACATTTCCCTATTGCTAGTGTTCTCATTGTTATACGCGGCAGGCAGTGAAAGTAGGGAATAACACCTGCCTTTTTTCTAAAGGCAACCTGTTCTTCTTGTTTACAGTTCACGTAAATTTTGCTAACACAACCCTGTTCCGGCTAGACAATGACATTCACCTAGTACTGACACCTCAATAATATGGACACCTCGTTAATCAATCAGGTGACGCGTGGTGCGACATTTTCTAAACAGGAGCAACTTTGTCGCAGTGTTTCATCCTTGGTCAGCGGTTGGCCACCAAGAGCTCTCCTGGCGATTGACTCTATGTAGGAGAAATAGATCGTCGACAGCAACTTTCCACCGGGGATAGTTTTCTCAGTGAAATAAGGGGTGGAGGAAAACAATTGTCCCAAACATACCAAATGGCCAAAGAGAACCCAATTATTCCAAGCTCTGTGGGCAAATTTGCCAGCTATAGGGATGCCATGTCATATGCAGATATCGTAAGCACATTTACAGTTACACTAAGTACATAATATTTACAAAATATAAACATTTGTATCCGTGTGCACGTACAAAAGGAACGTTAGAAGAAACTGGTCTAACTCAGAGTCAGCCACAGGAGGAGTCTAGTGGCTCAGGAGCTCGAGAGAACAATGGAGTCAGCAGCGATCATCAACTCAAGGGTAAGACAGTTTTAAAATGTTGCACTTAAACGAGGTCGAGTTTGCAGAGTAAGGCGTAAACAATCAAACTGCACCGCTGCAGAATCTGATTGCTCAGTCTTAACTATTGCAATTCAAGAAACATTTGCCAAAAGAAGTACCTCCAAAATTCATGCCCATTATGATTGCCACGTCTTCCTATACATGTGCTTACAATGGTAATGCTAGAGCCTCAAAGATGTGGCACAGTAATCTTCGTGCTCAAATTTAGTCAACACTGACATTGTCATCAAGTTCTTGTAGCCAACAAATGTGTGTGCCGATATTTGTTCTAGATCTGCAGGCTCCCAATGGTCAAAAAGTTAAGTGAAATAGTTTCATGAACAGGCGGTTTTATCTACTAGCATGTTACTTTATTTTTTGGGCAGTTTTAGTTGAATCGTAAGGACAATCGAGTATCATTCGCTTTACGAATACATGCACTGTTGATACATCAAAGCAACTAAAGCTATTTTCAATGGGTTTAAGCATGTTTTCTCGATTAACAGCTCAAACGCTGAGTTCAGAATTTTCTTATTTTCATCAATGACAGCATTTTTTGCATCCTACTAACTCAGGAGCATACCGAGCTACAAATGACACATAAGGGAAACGTTATCCTGACTACGAGCATGGACAAGCAGTCCATCCAGTGAACACAGTTATAGTTACGTAGATAGGGCTGGAGATAAGCACGGGTCTGATGCTGAGACCACTGTAAAGGTTTAAATTCTTGACACAAACATCTAGTGTGCACTGTTCACGCGACCTGTCCCCGCGTCAAAATAAAAATTCAAAGGGAAAGCGTTAGCTATTTTAGTTCCCTGGTACCCTCATGTACACTAAGCAAACGTCTTGTCTCAGCGACATGTCTCCTAGGCAGTGCACACGAGGCAGCTTATCCCAGGGAACTGTCTCAGCAACCTGTCGTCTAGATAGTGCGTCCTGACCTTAACTAATGGCTCGGACACAGACCACTTATTACATTACACCATTTTGCTTTCCTTGCAGTGTAGAAAATGAGTGTGCCTATATATAATTTATTGCACAATGCACAGTCAAATGCCCTGGGTATGCAGGGGGGGGGGGGGGTGTTGAAGCTTCAATTTGACCGGTACATTATCGTCTACGTCTCAAGAGAGCGGACAGGTTTGGTTTCACTGATAAAACCCACCAACGTCTTTACTTCAAAAACCAAAAACTGTTCAGACCTTTTCTGTCCCTCGCCCTGCTCTTGAATAGCATCACGTTGGGGGAAGACGGAGATAGATTTTCGGTCATTTTTGTAGGCCAAGACTGTTCTGTGACCAAATGCTGCCGGAAACGAGAACTGCAACCAGGCATTTATTCTATAATAATTGTAAAAATCCCGGATGACACAGATACCAACCTTAGATATATGAGGACCATGATTTCTTTTTTAAAATAAATATACGAGAATGAAAAATTAGAGAAAACTATAACGACCTTCTTCGCAGTTAGCCTAGAGATTTTTTGACATCGCGCACAAGCAAATACAAGTTATGAGAATAAATCGAAAAGAGAGAAACGTTCACAGAAATAATATGCATGTTCAACTCGCTTATTAAAAAAGTAAATACGTTTTCGAAATCGTTTAATTGCAGTGACATTGAATATTTAGTTTCACACTATGAAACTGAGTTTTTGCTTAGTTTTGTTCTTAATGTTTTCAAAAGACAACCTTCTCAAAACAAGTATCATTTATGTTTAACAGGTTCCGGTGGTCCCTACCACACCCGCTATCTCCACTCACGATTTGGGATTCGCGGCCACAGAAAAAGACGCTTCATAAGATAAGAGGAGGCAATGCTCAAGATGTTTAACATCAGGTAATTCACTCCAATTGTTGAAAACATGGAAAAGTGTATATAGACAAGTGTTTTAGTGGAAAATGGACCTCTCGTAAACTTCATACAGGACTACAACCGTGACTCGTGTGGCGTCAGATTTTCCATATCCTCACTAGTGAGGATATCGATGACGTCATATCCCGCTTTAACACTGTTGTTTGTGGAAAAAATACTCTTGTCTATATAATAAAAAGAAAATTACACGGTGGCTTTAAGATATGAATTTTATTGTCTCGTGGTAAAATCCATATCTTCTCTCCGCCGTGTAATATCCTTCATGTCTGTCATCTGACGTAACATCCAGGCTGCTACCTGCATGGGTTTCTACGTTGGATCAATGGTTGGTAAAGTAACAAAAATTTATTTCCTTATTATGTTTAGATTAACAATTTTTATATTAATCTCTTTCTTTGATTCAATGCGAAGAAAGCTATCAAGAGTTCCTGTTTATTGAGCTTTAATCTTTCGAAAAATCACAAGACAAAAGTGTTGCAGCTATTTTGGAACCACTTTAAAACTACGATACTGACATAGTAGTATAATTTATAGAGGATATTACACAGCGGCGCGAAGATATGAATTTTATTTTCGAGTGGTAAAAACAATATCTTACGAACGAGCGCAGCGAGTGAGTAAAATATTGCTTTTTACCACGAGAAAATAAAATTCATATCTTCAAGCCACCGTGTAATTTTCTTTTTATTATAAAGACAAGAGTGTTTTTGCACAAACAGCAGTGTAAAAGCGGGAAATGACGTCATCGATACCCTCACTAGTGACTATATGGAAAATATGCCACTCGAGTCCCGGATGTAGTTTCGTATGAAATTTACGAGTGGTCTATTTTCCACTAAAACACTCCTGTCTATGTAATAAATGAAAAATAAGTCACGATTACGAAATTCGAATTCACACAAAACTCGAGATTACATAGTAAACTAATTTAAATTTGGTTTCTAACCCCCCCTTTTTTTTTAGTTTTTACCATTTGAAATCAGTCACTAACATCAACTGCCTCGTTTGTTTTAAACCCAAAATTGTAGACATTCTGATTGGCAATGCAGATATTTCATATTCTCGCAGACAGTTATCTTAACAATTCTCCTATAACATTACCACAAAAGAATCTTTAAAGTACATTTAGAGATGTTTTATATTGGATATATGTTCACATATGCCACAGGCCTCTATTTGTCCTGAATTATTTTCTGTTATTTCAGAACACTAATGGTAAGGGGACATGATCACTTTTTCTTTAATTCTAAATCCTACAGTGACTGAAAAGTAAAGCTTAGAAAGTATCGCGTGCAGGACTCTGATACTGACACTGATGAGATAGCTGGAATTTCCTTTAAGAGCAAGTTGTGAAATATAACGCGCAAATGTAGACAAAAGTGTTGCAGCTGTTTTGGAACCAATCTCCAACTACAATACCAACGTAGTAGTATAATTTATGAAGAAGAATTCACGATTACGAAATTCGAATTCACACAAAACTCGAGATTATGTAGTAAACTAGTTTAGATTTGCTTTTTACCCTTTTTTTACTTTAACCATTTGAAATCCTTCACCAACATCAACCGCCTCGTTTGTTTTAAAGCCAAAAATGGTAGACATTCTAATTGGCAATGCAGATATCTCACATTCTCGCAGACAGTTATCTTAACAAGTCTCCTATAACATTACCACAAAAGAATCATTTGGATATACGTTCACATATCTCACGGGCCTCTATCTGTCCTGGATTATTTTCTGTTATTTCAGAACACTAATGGTAAGGTCACATGATCACTGTTTCTTTAATTCTAAACCCTACAGTGACTGAAAGGCAAAGCGAAGAAAGCCCGAGTAGCCCCGCAGCTCTTAACAACCTCTAATTTCATTGGACCTTGGTATCACGCAGCTCTATTGAAACGATAAGTACACAGTTGACATTCTCATACAACAGAAACCAGACGAATGTAATAAAATAACTGTACAGTTCAATATAACACAAATGCAATAATAATCAGGCAAGATACAAATCCAACACCCGTGGGCAAAATGCAGGGACAATCGTTCTTCTGAACAAACTACGGCACGAAAGGGAGCTTCTTAAGTTTGTTCCTTTTAAAGCTCCAGGTTTTCGGCTAATTGCAGGAGATTAAGAGGGTCCCGAACAGCTTTTAGTCGATCCACAAAGCACCACGACTCGATCGATAGGAATTCAAATTTCTCAGTTGTTGTCAGAATTGTCATGCCCAGAGCTCCACGGACGAGAACGGAGCAGGCGCAATAGCACCTTAACGAAATAGACATGCGCTACCGGATGTCGTGAATTTCGCGACATCCGGTAATGGCTGATACCAGAGCCTTACGATCCCACCGCTGACAGAACAGATCGTAGGCTCTGGGAACGAGAATGAGCAAGGCTCGGTTACATCTGTATTTAGCGCATGCTCAACATGGAAAGTCGAGGCAGCTGGCAGAGGTCCCTTCCTCTTCCCGACTTATCTAGGAAGATCGAAGGGCCTCTGCTCGCAGGGTACCTCGTCAAGAATGCAGCGCTGAAAGGTTTGACAAACTTTTGCTGATTGCGTCAGCTTTACGCGTTTCATCCGTCTGTACTCTTATTGACAATAAAAATTAGCCAACTAGCGTGCGAAAATTCGCTCAGTTATTGTAAAATGAATGTTTTTGGGGGTATATTTGCAGGATTGCCTGTTCAATAAAACCAAGGATGGCACAGCCCTTCGTGTTGTTTACCAAGGCAATTTTTATGTGGGGTGTAGCACCTGCTGTAAGCGATGGTTCATCACGTTCAATGGCGCCGAGTGCAGCGGTCCACTGCCTATTGACGCTGTGTGGTGGATCAGAAAGGCTGACCAAGAAAACCACAAATCCGGATCAATAGAGGGATACTGTGAAAACATTCACAAGGGGAAAATCCGTGTTGGAATCAACATTGGAAACTGCCAAGGGCACGGAGACGCTAATGGATATACAGGCTGGAATTCAGTTTCCCGTTTGATAGTTGAAGAAGTGTCTCCCTATCAGTAACAAATTCTTGTCATTGAAACAAGGAATGCACGTCAACTGCTCATTTTATAAGTAAAAACGCGAACGGAGACATCGGATTAGGAACCGATTTGAAACTTTTTTGTGAGATGCTAGTACTGAAGCAATATCTGTAAGCCTTAAGTGTTAAAAGGTGTACTTTGAACAGGTATTTCTGGACCTTTTAACCAGGATTTCCATTGCAACTCTCATGTACACTTAGAAACATAGATGCTATTTTGTTTGGGTGGTTTAATGAAGGGTCATAAATAAATATTTATCCTAATTATATCATGTCTGTTTGTTCATTTCAATTTATCATGTTTTACAATCAACCATGTCCTCGTCCTCAGGTATGTGGCCTCCCCACTATTATGTTTTTTTGTTTTGTTTTTTTTGGTGGCAACCTTATAAAATACGTTACATTTGTTCCAACACTGAAAAAGAAACAAAAAGAAAACAAGAAACAAACAAACAAAAAACACTCGGATGAACAAAAAAATCACTAAAATCTCTCTCCACTCTGTACTCTCGGTGCATCTGGAATGCAATCATTTTTTTAACATTTGTTATTTTCCACCTCCAAAAAGTGAGAACTGTAAAATTACGGCTTTTAGGGGGGTGGGGGGGGGGGAGGCCAAACCACCCACACACAAGCAAAGTTATCGATCTCCAAAGCTTGGGTAAGTCGGTTTCATAACCCGTGTATCAAATGCGCACTCACATTTAAATGACAATAATTATGATAGTGGGAAAATTAAACTCATAACCTTTGGAAGAACCCGCCTGTACAGAACATTGAAGATATAAATACACAGGCGATCGCTTCTATACAAACAACAGTGCAAAATTTGTTTAATAGGTGACTCTTGTGGGTAACTGATGACTGAGCGACAGTCGTTTTCTGTCAAGTGAAATGGTTATCGAAATTTTATCGAAGAAGACAGAATCAGCCAGGTGTGACCTTTCAAATAAACGCTTCTATTAGCATCTTTTCATGTAATGAACTTTGTTATCTTGTGCCCAAGAGGATCCAACGTTTGACTCTGTGGATGAAACCCTACAATGTAACCATTTAAACTAAAAAGTCATTGAGCAGTTCCGAGTTTTCCCGTGGTCCCTTGTGCAAACTTGGATAACCTCTGGGAGTAAACAGGTTAAAGAGCACCCCGGCAATTTTAGCAGTTCAACCGATCGAGTGTGTGGTGTCAAATGATCCCAAGTATTGTCCAGTAACATATTAGAAAGAATGGAAGTTAAGTTTGACTGGGGAAATCGAGAGCAGTTTCCTGGACCGTTTATCGTTTGTCAACAGTTTTCGGTTAGAAATTTAAATGGTACAGTGATTCGAATGGAATGTTCCCGGAAAAGAAAGAAAGCCTCAGAACTTTTCCCCTTTTGCCATTCCAACCACAATGACAACTCAATTTGTTAAAGCCGTAAGCTATGCTCGCTCCGGTCCGCTGATGTGTTCCATTGCAACCGATTTTTTCGTGCGCATGGTAAACGCACTCGAATAGCAGAACCGCTTTCACGGTAAAACCCGTACCTCACTAAACGCGCCTGGAACCTAGTTTTGGTGCGGCTTTTTGGTTTTAGCGGCTGATTGTATTTCAATCAGTGAAAGGAAAATAGCAAGGGTGCAACGTTTTCGTTACCTCCGACACAGCTATCTCAGGTGGATGCAGGTTCCATAATGTGTTCTTGAATCGCCACCAAAAACAAGGAAGTAAAAGAAAACGTCAAGGTATTGTTTGCGTCCAACAGTTTGATCACAATACAAATATAAAGCTTTTATTTTTACATTAAATTTAGAGAGCACTAGCTCACAATATGTTATCGGCCTTCTCAGTTTGAATTCTAACAAGGGCTTAGTAAAAAAGGCAGCGAATGTAGGTTAGGTTAAAAGACTGAAAGGCAAGGTATTAATAATTCAGCCGTATGCAACTGGGAGACCAAAAGATTTTTTTTTTGCTAGTTGAAAGCTACTAGAGACATGTATATTCAATTGTCTTACCGTACATGACAAAAGATTGCTACTACTGAATCAAAGTACATCAAGACATTAAGAAATGGTTATGAAAACGGCGACACCGATAAAGGCTGAAACTGTAAGTTTGTTGTTTCCGTACTTCTAGCGATCAATTTTCTCTGTCCACCGCTAGTCGATAACAATCGATTTGAAATCTTTAAACTAAACTAAATTTTTATCGATTGATTCTAAAAGGTTGGCCAAGCCTTTTCACACTTTGTAGATTTCGCATCGTCGCGATAAACTGAGAGACTCTAAATGCCCCACTGTGCCTTTTGACGGTTCAGATTTTGTTTACCTTTTTACGCTTCAACGAGAGAGAAGCAAACGTCCCATGTGGGACCTCTAAAAGGAGTAGGTCACGCTGTTTTTGCCGACCATGATTTGTCTATCTTCATGGAGCATACCATGATCTGATTATCACAGAATATTTGATCCATAAATCGTCATTTTTAGAAGGGAAATTTGGACAGGGATTTTTTTCTGTCCACTACTAAGTCGAAAATAAACCGATTTTAAAGCTTAACTCAATTTTAGTCAATTAAATCCAAAGGCTGGTAAGGCCTTTCACGCCTTGTTGACTTTGTATCGTTCCTATAAGCTGGGAGACCCTAAATGTCCCACTGTGACTTTTGACGGTTCAGATTTTGTTTATTTCCTACGTTTCAAAGAAAGAACAGCAAACGTCCCATGTGAAATGCTCTATGGGGTCACGCTGCATTGAACACCCCATGATCTGATCATCACAGAACAAGTGACCCATGAATCGTCAGTTTTGGAAGGACTAACATTTGTAGAGTTAATAAACATTTGACTCTGACAAAAGGTTATTACCTCTTATCCTGTAAAAGACTGAATTTAAGTCTTCGCAGCTATCATGAAGGATGTGTTCGAATTCGAGTTTAAACAAATTTAAAATTCTCCCGTAAGGGTCCACCCTTGAAATGAGGAAACAAATCCATTTCGGGAGATGGTCAATGGAAAAAAAAATACAACGATAAGAGATTCTAAATACAACTTGTTTCAATGAATCTCATCTAAATGAATCAAACAATATCTTGTATAGACGGCATTGGGGCGATGATCAATTTCATAAATGAAGTAAATAAGACGTGAGCATTCGAATTCTGCTTACATGTCTCCATACAGGAAAGAGAAGAGAATACAAACTGAGGTTCAACATTTTTTATCCTATAATAAGTCGCTGAATGCCTAATCCGACCCGTTGAGACAGTTCATCATTGTTCCAATAACTACATTGTATTTGTAATCTGTGTAGCCGTAGCATTCTTTCAAATTTTGATAAGTTCATTGCGAAAACGGCTCGGTCAGGCTCCTGGGTTGTTGTTTTGAGTCTTCTTTCGACTGAACAAAAGGCATTATCCCCTGCCTTTGTACCCGTTGAAAGCGTGTTCACTTCGCTGTCGATGTTTTTTTTTCCCAAGAGTAGAACAAGTCGGATGTAAGAAAAGTACTTGAACGTTTTTTGAATATTTTTGTTTTTGTTTTGAGAAGCGATCAGTACTTTTTTAACCAAGTATAAGCTAGTAATCCAACTAAAAAAAGTGATTAATATATTTCCTTTCAATCTTCAGATGTTGTTCAGAGGTATTTGCCTGTTGCTAGTGTTCTCATTGTTATACGTGGCAGTCAGTGAAGGTAGGGAATGACACCTGCCTTTGTTCTAAGGCAACCTGCTCTGCTTGTTCAAAGTTCAAGTAAATTTTGCTCATACAACCCTATTCCGCCTCATGTAGACAATGACATTCACCCAGTATAAGATGAACACCTCGTTAATCGACTAGGTGACACGTGATACGATGTTTTCGAACAGGGATCAACTCTGTCGCAGTGTTTCATCCTCGGTCAGCGGTTGGCCGCCAAGAGCGTTCCTGGTGATCAACTGCTGACCAAGAGAAACGCAAGCTCTTTGTAGGAGAAATAGATCCTCCATAATAAGGGGTGGGGGGAAACGATTGTCCCAAACAAACCAAATGGCGAAAGAAGCCCCATTTATCGCCGGCTGAGATGCAATAAAAAGATCTTGGGCAAATGTGCCAGCTATAGGAATGCTATGTCATATGCAGATATCGTAAGCACATTTGCAATTGGACTAAGTACATAATCTATATAAAATAAATATCATTTTATCTATGTACATGTAAAAAAGGAACGTTAGAAGAAACTGGTCCAACTTATGATCAGAGTCAGCCACAGGAGGAGTCTAGTGGCTCAGGAGCTCGAGAGAACAATGGAGTCAACAGCGATCATCAACTCAAGGGTAACATAGTTTTAAATTGTCGCACTTAAACTACCTCGGTTTTGTAGAAAAAAGAGGCGTAAACAATCAAACTGCACCGCATGAAAGTATCTGATTGCTCATTTAAGGCTTGATTTAGAATTTCCTTCACAGGCTCAAGACTCTAGTGTTTGAATATATATTAGTGAGATTATCGACTTTCAATTTATCTGCCTTATCGTCCCTTATTTTCGCTAGTCTTAAATATCGCAATTCAAGAAACATTCGCGAAAAGAAGTGCCTCCAAAATTCCTCGCCCATTATGATTGCTGTCTTCCGGGACATGTACGTTCCATGCTAAAACCCCAAAGACCTGGCATAGTAATCTTCGTGCTCAGATTTAGCGAACACCGACTGTCAACAAGTTCGTGTAGCCAACAAATGTGTGTGCCGATATTTGTTCTAGATCAAAAAGTTAACAGGCGGTTTTAACTACTAGCATGTTACTGTACTTTGAGATCTCTGTACTTTTTGGGCAGTCTTGGTTGAACCACCGTACGGAAAATCGAGTATCATTCGCTTTACGAATGTGCACCTTTGATGCATCTTCAATTTAAAAGCAACTAAAGCTATTTTTCAATGTTTCTTAGCATGTTTTGTCGATTAACAGCTCAAACGAAGAGTTCAGAATTTTCTTATTTTCATCAATGACAACATTTTTTGTATCCCACCAACTCAGGAGCATACAACTACAAATGAAACATATGCAGAAGGGCAACATTATCTTGGCTACGAACAGGGACAAGCAGTCCATCCAATGAACACAGTTACAGTTACGTAGATAGAGCTGGAAATAAGCACGGGTCCTGCGCTGAGGCCAATCGAGGATCGGGAACACTAGGCGGACGTGTTGCAAAGCCATGACGCAGGGTCGACAGGTCGCAGCGAAAATTCCCTTCATGTGACATGCCCAGTTCTTCAAACTGGTTTAAACTCTTGACACTTGTGCACTGTCCATGCGAACTGTCCGGGCGACAAAATAAAAATCAACCAAAGGGAAAGCGTTATTTATTCTAGTTCCCAGGTACCCTAATCGTAAACTAGGATTCCATACTTAAAATCCCGTCATGTACGCTAAGCAAGCGTCTGGTCTCAGTGACATGTCTCCAAGGTAGCGCACACGAAGCGGTTTATCTCAGAGAACTGTTCTAGCAACCTGTCATCTAGCTAGTGTGTCCCGACCTTAAGTAATGGCTCGGATACAGACCACTTATTACATGACCCCATCTCGCTTTCTTTGTCTAGAAAGTGAATGTTTCTACATACAATCTATTGCAGGGCATATTCCAAAGGTTGATCACAGCAAAGGAGTATACATGCATGATCACCCTGACTTTCCATCCGTCCACGGAGGTTTGTAACAACATCCTCATAGCGATAAAAATTTACTTTTCATTTTGTGCTGCAAGAAGTGTAATTTCTAAATAGCATCAAGAAAGCTAAGCCATAATTAGAGTTACGGGCAAGATTTCCGTACAGTTCAATATATAATTTTGGGCAAACAGTTTCGTTCAATCTTGTCTATATTATCGTCTAGTTATCGTTTCAGTTCCTCAAGAGAGCGGACAGATTTGGTTTCACTGATAAAACCCAACAACTTTTTTACTTATATTGTTATAAAACCAAAAACTGTTCAGATTACAACAGGATAAATTACTTACCTTTTTTGTCCCTTGCCCTGCTCTTGAATAGCATCACATTGGGGGAAGACGGAAATAGATTTTCGGTCATTTTCGCAGGCCAAGATCGGCCAAGACCGAACACCCGCTGGAAACGAGAACTGCAACCAGGCCTCTACTCTCTTCTAAAAACTCCCGGATGATATTCCACAGGATAAACAACCTTAGACTTATGAGGACCACGATTCTTTCCCAAATGAATATATGAGGATGAAAAATTAAAGAAAACAATAACGACGTTCTTCGCGGTTAGCCTAGACATTCTTTGACATAGTAGCTTCATCCATAGGCGAATACAATTTATAGGAATAAATCGAATCGAGGAAAACGTTCACAGACATAGTGTGCATGTTGAACCCGCTTAAGTAAATACGTTTTCGAGATCGTTTACAGTCATATTGAATATCTAGTTTCACACAATGAAAATATCGAAACTTCGGTCATCGATTTGCTTCGTTTTGTTCT
Organism: Siderastrea siderea; assembly: GCA_964030785.1. NCBI lineage: Eukaryota > Metazoa > Cnidaria > Anthozoa > Scleractinia > Rhizangiidae > Siderastrea > Siderastrea siderea. The sequence continues at coordinate 56,034,578 of OZ034966.1, read as the reverse complement.
GAATGTTTGTCCAAAGACAATCTCTTCAAAATAAATATATCATTTATGTTTGTCAGGTCCTGGCGGGCCTTACCGCACGCACTATCTCCACTCTCGGTTTGGGATTGGCGGCCACCGAAAAAGACGCTCCATAAGGCTAGAGGAGGCAATGTTCAAGATGTTTAACATCAGGTAATTCACTCCATTTGATGATAACATAGAACGGTGTTCTTTTTTACATAGCGTAAAAAATTGTTAGCGCCCCTAGTCAAAACACGTACTACCATGTCTGTCATCTGACGTAACATCCAAGCTCAAACTATTGTCAATAGATAAGTAGCCACAATGTATTTTTGTCAAAAATAACCTCCCAGTTAAGAAAACTCGCTGCTTTGTGCAACTAACAAGATTTGTAAAAGCTTTAAAGGTTACCGTTACTGAAGTATGACAGTTTGGCAGATCCTAAACAGCGTCATCATGCGAGGAAATATTTGAAGGATAACAATACAGTCCTTCTAGCTCTTGCAAGCAGTTAGAGTTGATTTTTAGGAGGCGCAATTGTTAGGCGATGGTTATTCTTTGAAGGTGCTGGAAACAATAGTTAGATGGTGGATAGGAACTAGACCTCATTTTATTAATCGTCCCCAAATGTCTGCGGACGAATATTCCTGTATATGTTCGGGTCAAAATGACTAGCACACTAACCAAGGTCGGCCAAGGGTTTGGGAAAACAATGCCCTAGCGTACAATAAAGAAAACAATATACTAGTTGCCTTGCAAAAATTCTGTATCTTCTACCCGAAGTAACACCCAAGGGTTTGGGGTACACTGGTATCACAGAGTCCTTTAACTGTAGTAGACAGTATTTCCACAAACATAATTGGGTAATTGGCACACTGGCTAATATTGATAGGTCAAGAAGGAGGCAAGGAAATACTCCCTGGCCATATGGGTCTAGAAAGTTTGGCTATTGAGGTACAACGGGGAATTAAAAGGCATTATTTAAGTTTACACGCCACTCCTTATTAATGTGTAGAAGATCGATCCGTTACGTTATCAGTTGGCGTGATTGACTACACTGAGTGTGCAAGTATGTATTATATGGGCACTGCAGTCTAAGAATTGCGCTAAGTGCATGGGACAACGACTGAATCTATGCATAAATTGATTAAGGCATGCATTTTTTAATTTCAGGCTTCCAACAGAGGAAGACGGACTTTGACTAACCATTCTTTATTAAAAGACGCAGGGGCCAGATGAAACAACCTATTGTTTTGCGAAGTCTTTATTCCATGGTGGATCGTGCCCCGTTCGGAATCAAGCCACATTTTTTATATAATAATTAACCTTTGTTCCAATTTAAGTAGAATACAATTTATAATTTTATATTTACATTTAACTGTCATATGTCAAAGTGAGGGAACATTCCCAAAAATGCAACATTTAAAAATGAAGCTGAGATCTATCTTAAGCTTATCTTAATTTATTAAATTACTTGATTAAGTTAGTAATTAATTAGTTAATTAATATATATTTATTTATTTCTTTAATAAATTTAAAAAATGGTCCAAATGATAACAGTCCTTTGACTGGATGGGTTACCCTGAGTTACCACTATCATTATTAACCGGGCGTCGCCATGATGGCGACCGCCGGTTTATAAAATGGGCACGGTTTTTCCTGAAAGCAAGTTGGCTTAACAAACGAAGAAAGTGCTGTAAAGCTTGCGGTACGGGTACTCAAGAGCGGTACTGTCTTATATAAGACGCATGCGCATATAAGTCTTCTGAATGTTACCTTCCTATGTTTTTGTCTTTTAATTTACAGTATTTAAGATATGAACGGCGAAGGGTTGTTTAAGTTTGGGGTTTTTTGTATTTGTCTTGTATAACGCATGCGCAATTGAGTAAAGGAGCTAATAGGATTGAATGCGAAATTGGCTGTGTTGTCTGATCTAGTTAGTGGTTATGGTGAAAATTTTTTTAGCGCAGGAGTTTTTTTTTATTGGAATTGACATTTTAAGGGGTGTAAAAAATGTGGGAGTCAGAAGGATTTGTGAATGTCGGGAGCATATCACGCTTCTTTGCTTTGAAAGTTGCGTTTTGTATAGGAGCGGTGTAATATTGTGCTGCGTGAGAGGCGGTTTCCCTTGGCGTTTTATCGGGGGGGGAGGGGGTGGTTTGCGAAGTGGATTGTAAGATTTCTGATTGGCTAACTTGTATTTCGCAGCGGACAAAAAGGACAGTGGCGTTTTGCCGGCGTGGGCTAGGAAGAGAAGGAATTGGTACTAGTACATGATGATGCATTATTAGTTGATTGCACCATCAGTACATGATAGTTCTTGTGAACGGAGAGAGATGAGTGTTTATTTGAGGCGAGAAGTTGATACGAAGGAATCGTCATTAATAAGGAGATCAATTAATAAGGCAGGTGTTACGAGTCTTTCTGCATTGAAAGAACGAAAATATCTGAATATTATCAACGGATTTGTGTAGTTTGCGTGTGGTGTTCGCTAAAGGCTACGAGCAGTCTCTCTTTCCGTTCAGAGATAGTGAAGGAAAAGAAAAACAAGCGAGTGACCGCGAAATCGATTGCGGCTCGACAGGCGCTTTAGCTTTCAAAGACGTGGGCAACTTTCGTCCCCGCTCGCTTCTTTACTTTTGCAAGGGGATTCCCGGGTTAGCAAACCGGATTTAAACATCACGTCATGAGATATGCCTTGACGTGCCCCATACTCTGACGATCTGCTCGAGCTCGTGTTTATCAAGCGTTATATTTTGATTCAGTCTACTGCTATGTTCACTGTTTGTATTTAAGGTCTAGGCACAACAGTAAATACTTCGTCGTCCCGGTGTGAGCATTCTCAGTTGTGGACGAATTTATATCGACATTCAACGTTTGAGTGAATTTGCGTTTTTCAGCACAAATAAAAGCGATAAGAAAGATAAGCTGAGTCATCAGAGTTTAAACATTACGTCATCCAGTAACGTTATAGTCAAAATATTGTGTCACACAATCACACTTTTCGTCACGCCGGTTCGTATAAATAGAGGATCGCGCTAACATTTGTGAAACCTAGGGGTGGGGAGGGTCAGAATGGCCGGTTAAAATGCCCAATGGGCTTTCTTGTTACAATCATTATCAGCATCATCACCACCATCATCATCATCATAAATGAATGAATGAACGAACCAACGAACCAACGAACGAACCAGCGAACGAACCAACGAACGAACCAACGAATGAATGAACGAGCGAACGAACTTCAGTTAACGTGTCTAAAGTGTCAAGCAGAGGGAAACTTTGGTAATAAAGCAAGTTTTTTAATCAAGTTTGACAGGCACTATCTATTTAGCAAGAAAGACATTTAAACATGTTTATTATTATTATTATTATTGAAAGACTATATACTTTAGGCATACAATGTCAACTGCTTAACCAAGTTGCAAAGTAAATATGAAATTGAAAGTTTTTTTTTTCAACTACACTGTCGCACCCTCAACCATATAGTGACATATCTAGGCGTATTTGTTTGGTGCAGTTTCAATGTGTGGTTCCGGATAAGCATACAGTCTTCAGATTACATGTATTTATAATTAACGTCTTATTTATGTCCTCAAACAACAGTTGACTCATCATCTTCACTTTGCGGGCTCGTTTTGTCAAGCGTTTCCTGTTTCTGCACAAACTTCTTGACTGCAGATTGAATCATTTGTGCTTTAAAATTTTTTTCCCAACCAATGAAACTTTCCCCTGTCGCCGGACCCCAGTAAAAAACAGCTCCGATATTTTCCCGCTCAGAAAAACCGCAATTCTCGAGACTACGGCCGATAAGTTATATTCCACCCTAAACAGTAATATTCCAGCTAATGCCACAATTAAAAATATTACTATGAAAACTATTTTCCACAGCATGATGAAAACTTCATTAGTAACTGGAAGGATGTTTGAGTCACTGCAAACAAACCAAAACAGTTTTGTTGGAATTGTATCATATTCCTCTTCCTTTACCTTTTTCCATCGTTCTAAAATCATTTCTTTGATCTCTTTGTACTTCGTTTGCAAATTGTTGTAGCAAAGGTAAACGTTCCTTCCGACTACAAAAACAAAAGTTATATAGGGTACCGCAAATTCCGCGTTAAGAGATTCTTCCCATGACAATGAAACCGAACATTCGAACCACAAACTGACAGGAGAATATTGCAACAATACACACACTTAGGGTTGAATAAAGCAGCGCTGAAAATAAGATACCCTTGGAAATGAGTTGTTTACGAATAAATCAAAAAGTAATCGAAACAAATAAGTAAACTAAAATAGTTATCATTGCAAGTATTGGACCCGGAATTACCACGAACGCAATCGACCGTAATACGGAAATGACATGACCACAAAGTGAATGTTGAGAGTGACCGTTCCTATTTCGTCGACACCCTTTTCGTTCCTCGTGGTTTGGTTAACAAAGTTTTTGACTTGATAGGTCACACCTCCCGGCCCCCTTCGCCCCTTTTTTTAATAGCTCCACCATTGCAATCTTCTTTTATTGAATCGGAATTCAACCATTGCATCTTCAACACGTTTAGCTTCAGCGCTTACTGCTGGTAACGAATTTCCCAGTTGCTGGAAATGCTGGGACTGCAGGAGGATAGACTACGGAATCTTTAACAAAACAATAGCCTCTGCATCTAATGTTAAAGAGACAGTTGAAGCCCTAAAGCAACTTAATAGACCTTTTGATGATCGAAAACTATTAATACTTTATTTTCAAACATTTTTGTATGATAAATGTATTGCATGTCGTTTGCGAGCGCTGTTTCAATATTAAGAAAAGTGCAAAACATCTAGTAAACCTGTCCATAAACACGTTGCAATTCAATCAGCTCTCGACACATTTATAAATATTTAGTACAACTGTATTTGTATCCGAAATAAGTTCAAAACCTTTCAAAATGCTCAGAGCTAAAATATTTTACACATAAATCCAAATCTACAACCCAGACCATCAACATTTCTGCAGGTTTTACAGAAGTGAGGTACATGTTTGTGCAACGACGGCTTACATAGCAAATCGATAACAAATAACCAAAATGCACTTTACATATACGTCGTCACGTGTCATCGTCCGATGACGGCTCCAAAGCACTGTTAGGGAACCCGGATGTTCTATGATCTGGTTGTGACTAAGGATCCAATAAAAAAAAACATTATAATATTATTATTATTATTATTATTATTATTATTATTATTATTATTATTATTATTATTAGAAGATGGACACTAGAGAAAAATAAGAGTGAAGCAATTTTTGTGATTTAATAGTACAAGCAAACTCCTCCTTAGGGATATCGTCACAATACAGACGGCCCCTTATGATTACGGACAGTTCATCTGGTCCAATACACAAACGTGTACAGCTTTTTAAGTTAATGGTAAACTACTATGGTCAAAGCTATAAACAACCACAAGACTGTGCAACTGCTAGAGGACAGTCGTTCTGAACATAACACCTAAGTTTCACCTAAGCTCCTAATACCTTAATTCTTTTTCCTGCCCTATACTGGTGAATGCCCAATTTCCCCTACCCTTATAGTTTAAACCCCTTACTGTCAAACTCTGAATCATGTAACGCGGACCTAACTTCTGAATCTGCAGACGAAGTACTTACGAAACATAGGCCCGCAATGCGTGCAGAACCGACGAAGTGTTGGTTCGTCTCGAAAAGAAAGCAAGCGGGGCTTGCGTGACTGTAGGTTCATAAACATTCAAGCATCTGTAACAGCAAGTTGCAGCAAAAGTGCGTAACTGTAACTAGCGCTGAAATTTGACCAACTGAAAAGGCGACCAATACCCTGGAAAGGAGGTCAACTGAATTATTCACCCTCTCTTCACCAAACATAGCCCCACAGACTACGCCCATGACTTCATGCATTCTTCACTCAAGATCATTTTTCGCTGTCTTTTGGTCAGTCTTCCTCAAAACCCTGAACAAAAAAGCCATCACAATTCTCAAAACAGACGCATTTCCAAAAATGGGCGATAAATTTCCCAATATAAAAGTAACCACATCTTTACGATTGATCAGTATGGGCACCGTAACAGCCCAAAAGAATTGAACTTTTCCCCACGCCTGGGGACCACACTTTGTACACAGTTTCCTTTAATCATGTCAAGGGCTCCTTAAGCCAAATTGTGAATGCAAATACGAAATAATCATTGCTATGTTCCATCGTACAGGTTACAAGAAAGCGCATTATAGGCATTTACCAGTCGTTTTGACACACTCCACCCTCAATAAATGTTTTTACTTGGCTCAACGTGCCGTGCTAACTGGCGTAACGAAACGTTTTCCCTTTGCGTTACCGAATGACGTAATGTTTAAAATCTGATGACTCAGCTCATCTGTCTTATCGCTTTGAATATTTTGTTGAATTAAAATTAAAATTTAAAGATACATTTTGTCCACAACTGAACATGCCGTTACCGAGAGTTGTGAGCGATGTATTTATATACTGTTGTGAATATGGCACTATAAAAACAGATTATTGTTTAAGACAAACACACCGTCAGAATCTGGAGAAATTAGTAAAAAAGCGAAGTCGTCGCTTTATCTCAAACACGTTAAAGCATGTCTTATGACGTAATCGTTAAATCCGGTTTGCTCTTCCGGAGTCAGCAAGTCAGTGTCTCGAACTCTAAAATCGAACAAATCGGTTCAAAATCAAAAGTAAAGCAGACAAATTAAAAAGACTAACTGGTATATCCTTCTGTGCCGCTTATACTATCCAAGGAGATCCAGCCTCGTGAAGTAATTCATTTCCCACCTGCCAATAACCCTTCTTAACGTTCGCAGCTAGATACTTTCCAAGTATTAAACATAACCACAACAACATACACCAGAATTTTCCTCTCATAACATTTATATTTACTGTACTTTACTGAGAACGATTCTATCCTTACCATGTGTGAGCAACACTTTGGTCCCACGAGCATCAACAGTGCCACTGGACTTCACCTCCTGTTATTATCAGTCCTCCTTACTTTCTTTCACTAGTATTGCACAGATATTTCAGTCCGGCCAAAGCCAACACTGCTCGGCGGACGAGTGCTTCTATATCTACGATACTTTTTATGTGGACCCTTGTCCTATCGTGCGTGCGTGTGTGTACTAATCGATGTCTGCCTACAACTTCTTCTCTATATGTTCAGAGGTCAGCACAAAATTATACCACAACACAGTCGAAGCAAATCTTCCACCAAGCCTCCGTCACCTTTCTTGACCTGCCAACTCAAAATGGCGACTCGTCCGCTCTTGTTCTCACGTCATCCCATCCCATCTGCCTTAGCGAAATACACACCTTCTGAGCCTTACACGAGGTATTTTGACCGACCAAACCATTCCACGGTCTTGTCACGACTACTCTAACCCGACTTTGTCGCTTAAAAAAGCTATTCAACAGTGTTTCCGTGTTATTGATTAACTTTATTAACGTGTCTTAAGTGCCTAGCAGAGGGACATTTTGGTTAAAAAAACTGTTTTTTTTTAATCAACGTTGACAGGCACCATTTATTTGGCATGAAAGACATTTAAACCTGTTTATGATTATCCTTGAAAGGCTATACACTTCACGCATCGTCAACTGCTTAACCAAGTCGCAAAGTAAATAGGAAATAGAAAGGTTTTTTTTTCAGCTACAATGTCGCACCCTCAACCATATAGTGACATATCTAGGCGTATTTGTTTGGTGTAGTTTCAATGTATGGTTCCAGAAAATAACATTACATATATTACATATATATTGTCTTATTAACGTCCTCAAACAGTTGACTCGTGCCATGTGGGAGATGAATCTACAACATCTTCACTTTGTTCCTGCGCAAACTTCTTGACTGCAGAGTGAATCATTTCTGCTTTACGAATTTTTTCCCATCCAGTGAAACTTTGCTCCGTCGTGACCCCAGTAAAAAACAACTCCGATATTTTCCCGCTCAGAAAAACCGCAATACTCGAGAATACGGCCGATAAGTTATATTCCACCCTAAACAGTAAGATTGCAGCTAATGCCACGATTAAAAATATTACTATGAAAACTATTTTCCACAGCATTATAAAAACTTCATTAGTAACTGGAAGGACATTCGAGTCATTGCATACAAACCAAAACAATTTTGTTGGAATTGTATCACATTCCTCTTCCTTGACCTTATTTAATTGTTCCTCTTCCTTTACCTTATTCAATTGTTCCTCTTTCTTTACCATTTTCAATTGTTCTAAAATCATTTCTTTGACCTCTTTGTACTTCGTTTGTAAATTACTGTAGCAAAGGTAAACGTTCCTTCCGACTACAAACACAAAAGTTATATAGGGTACTGCAAATTCCGCATTAAGAGTTATTCCCATGACAATGAAACCGAACATTCGAACAACAAACTGGCAGGAGAATATTGCAACAATACACACACTAAGAGTTGAATAAAGCAACACTAAAAATAACATACTCTTGGATTTGAATTGTTTACGAATAAATCGAAAAGTAATCATCATGATGCAAGCATAAGGAGAAAATATTATAATGCACGCAACCGAAACAAAAAAGTAAACTAAAATAGTTATCATTGCAAGGATTGGACCCGTAATTACGACGACCGCAATCGACCGTAAAACGCAAATGGCATGACCACAAAGTGAATGTCGAGAGTGACGGTTATTTCCCCGACATTTGCACTTGGAGCGATCTAGTAAAACCTTCAGCGGGATATATGAAATGTTTGAAATCATTCGTGGCAATATCTGTGCGTGCTTAAGTATTTTCTCTTGAGGAGAGGTGGGACATTTCTCACGGCAAAGACAGCATTTGTGTGTCACTGCAGTTTCTTCGCTAGGACTCCAAGAAGAAAAGATAACCCCAGGAATGACAAATAATGGGAAAATAAACAGAACGTATACCAGGGGTCTACTCATGCTAAAAACATAAAGGTAAAAATCTCCTACTTGAAAAATTAGTTTTCTTGAAGCGTCGTCGAAAGAACCTCTTTTGATTACGATGTATAACAGCACCTTAATGTAGAAAAATATGGGAATGACACAATACCAGAGGAAAAACAACTTCACATTGAAACCATGGTTTAACTTTGGTAGTTTCTCGGCAAATGTTCGGAAAATCGTTGCACAAGTAATTGGACTTAAATCGTCCACTGGGATTTCGTATAATTTCCTGTGGTCAAAATCACTCTTTTCATCTCCAAACGTTTCGTGGCCTAGATTGCGAGGTACAGTTCCTTGTCTTAGGCTTTCGCCTCCATTATAGTCTTCTTTGAAAAAGAAATCTGGTATGGCACATAGGATTAAAGGCCAGTACAAGAAAACCACCGATACCACTAGGGCTAGGATGGCGTTGAACACTGCAAGCCACTCGCTCTCCTTCACACTCTGTTTACAATAAACTTTGCTCTTCTTGCCGAGTCTGTCCTCCCCACAGCACTGATATTTAAAGCCACCTCCAACGCCGAAAGAATATTCTTGTATCACCCGAACACAAACCACATGGTTCCTCTCATTCGGTAGATTTCCGTTGTCCTTTCTTGTCATATCTAACAGAGCTCTTGCTATGACAATGTCCTGGCAGGAAGAATTCAAACCATGGAGACATCCGCTCTGAAGTTCTTTGAGAGACAGCACCATACTCCTGGCTTGATTTTTCAACAGACCGAGGGAGAGAACATCATAGTCGTAGGACAAAGATAACATGGGCTCGCTAATACTCTGAGCCCATGCCCATCTGTAGGGAAGAATTCTGTTCGTTGAGACCAGAGGCTTGTAACTGCCATTAGACTGTTGATTAGAGAGCGTAAAATTCAGGTACACAATCCTTGCGCCTTCCTCAGCGGCTTTCGTTCTAAAATGAGATGGTGGATCCTTTTCTCCCACTAACACCTGGCATTGCAGTTCACTGCAGGACCTGATGCCAACGATACAACAAAATAAACAGAGCAAAATCAGACGTGAATCTCTTTCTGTTCGAGTCATTATGCTTCAGACTGTGCATGGATATTCCGGTTATAAATTTTACGCTCGGATACCAGTAGGCTAAACTCACGATATGCGTTGCAACCATTGCTTTATTATCTTGCTGACCTTTACCCACTGCGCTGTCGCTCATTGGCGGGAGCCAACTGACACTAATATTTTTCACGTTCCACGTGAAAAACAATGAGACAAAAAGCAACAGTAAGAGGCTCTATTGATGCCTCATTGCTCTCAGACGCTAATCCGGATGGGCAGCAACGAGAGCGAAACGGCTGTACTGGCACTAGCTAGATGATCACTGATTATAGATTTGCAGGCTATAGAGGGTGTGCATTTGCCGTAGGCTAGAGGTACCCCAGTATGTCCAAAGATTCAACCAAGTTGTAGCCCTTTTAAAGCGGCGTCCTTTTCGTTCGTTAAGGTTTGGTTAACAGAGTTTTTGACCTGATAAGTTAAACCTGCCCCCCCCCCCCCCGCCCCTTTTCTCATGGCCCCACTGTTGCAATCTTCTTTAATTGAATCGAATTCAACCATTGCATCGGTCAACACGTCTCGCTTCAGCGCTTACTGCTGGTAACGAGTTTCCCGGTTGCTGGAAATGCTGGGGCTGCACGAAGACAGACTATGGAATCTTTAACAAAACACCCGGCATAGCAAATCGAACCCAATCGAACTAAATTTCAATCGAACTCAATCGAACTCAATCGAACTCAATTCATGGATTGAGTTCGATTGAGTTCGGCAATCGAACCAAATCGAACTCACCGAAAAGGAAAATATTCAATCGAACTCAATCGAACGTTCGATTTTCGAACTCTTGATTTTTGTAAAACCGGCATTGAAAATCTATAATCAGATGTTAGAAGATCGAGTTACTTGGAGTTTAGCACGTGGTTTTCTTAAACGGAGAAATTCCGCAGAAATGGCTTCAGATGCGCTGTGGGTTGTAAGCTTCAAATGCGTAGTAAAAGGCTACCAGGAATGCCGCTTTGACGTCAAGGATGGCGAAGTTTTCAATGTTTTAAAGAAAGTCGGTGAGAAAGGCCGTGCATTCCGAATTGTAAACGAGCGCGGACAATTAGGTCACCTTCAACGTGAACTAGTTTCTTCCCTGTGGCCTGTAAATGCTTCGATAACTTGGTAAGTGAAGATGTTTTTGCGAGATTCAAAAGAACCGGGAACAGATGCCACCGAAATAAACCGGGAATATGATCAATTTGAAAAACGAGGAAACCAAAACTTATACATAACTTTCACCTTTTAGTAGAGTCTCTGGACCACCATTTGATGATCATAAAGGTCGCTGGCGAAAAGGAGGTGGCATCAATGTCCCAATTATCCTAAAGTTTTCAACACGCAGAGCCGAAGCATTAAATATAAAAGAACGCGTGAGGCAGACTGGCATAATTGTGACCCTTTCAAGAGACGATGGAAACTGTTTAGCCGTGGAAGCAACACCAAAGACCCGGGAAACAAGCTCAAGAAGCGCTACAGATGACACGGGAGATGACTTGGGAGATAACAATTTACTGGACATCTAGATGTGACTTCTACGACTCTATCGAAAGTCGTTTAAATTCCGACAAAGCAGACTTCACCCTGAGAAATTTTATTGCACTCTTCGTCCCAGGCATTGGACTGACTATAGGCAAAGTTACCCGTATAATCCGAACGCTGAAGGCATCGACTTCGTTTCCCATACTTCATGTAGACAAAGACAGTTCGAAGTTGCCAGGTTTAACCGAAGTTGGTATATTGGTCTTTGATGGAGACAAGAAAGAGTCTGACGATCCTCCTAGAACCTACAAGGAAACTGGCAGATATATTTGGTGTAATAGGAGAGAATGTATTCTTGTCCTGAACGGAGAGGCAGACAATAGTCGATTCGTTATGACCGAACAAGATCACAGGTTCATTTCAGAAAGGTTACCTGCACTTAAAGCTGCAGAGTCAAAACGTGCTAAGCAGGAGGAGAAAGAAAAGCACGAGAAAATTGCAAAACTTAAGGCTGGAGATCCTAAAGATATGACTGTTATACTACTACGCGAAGTACTTATGGAGATGGGTGTGTCTTTCAAATCAAGTGAGAGCAAAGCAAAACTAATTGAAAAGGTAACACAGGCCAGACAGGTGCAAAATAACACTTGTGACGAACGTTTGCTTGTCACCGTTACTTCTACAGACTCAGCGAGTTTACATACAGAGGAACTATGCGAGGTACCAGGGAATTCAATCCGCTCTCTTTTTTGTCATAAAAACAATGCTTTGTCATCCTCAAGCAGTACAATCATAAGAGCGCGGGACAATATAACCCTTGACACCCAAGAAATCAGTCTACACGAACATCTGATCATTTACTTTGATTTTGACCTGAGGAAAAAAAATAATTTTACTGTTGCATTTACTATTTATCCTTTCTATCATGACAGTAAGATGTTCTCAAACGTCCAATATACTGACGCTCGTTCACCTCTTACTCTCATGGTCACTGTTAATTGTCCAAGATGAATTTGAGAGAATCATGTATATTGTTGGAAAGATATTTTTCATAATCATCCAGCTGCTGTATGCCGTTGCCTGTGTCGCAGTTAGTAATTTGCTTATATTTTTGCATAAAAGCAACACTTGGAGTTGTCATTTTGCAATTGTAAGTTAGCTTAAAAAGGAAATTGTGCACTCTTGAATTCGCACGCGGGAATTACGATATTTTTGTTCTGTTCTGTTCTGTTCTCTTAAATGCGGACAGGGGTTTCTGTTATTGAATAAACTGTTAAAAAACGCAAGAAAACCCTGCTTTCGAAAGGTTTGCTTTGTATGTATAGGTTTACCAGAGCCAATCGAACGCAATCCATTTAATTGTGTTCGAATTAGTTCGGTTACCGAACCCAATCGAACCCAATCTGATTGATTGGGTTCGATTTGTTCGGAAATCGAACTCACTGAAAGTCCGGTGTTCGATTTCGTTCGATTGCCGAACTCAATCGAACTCAATCCATGGATTGAGTTCGATTGAGTTCGATTGAGTTCGATTTGCTATGCCGGGAAAACAATAGCTTCTACATCTAATGTTAAAGAGACAGTTGAAGCATGAAAGCAAGTTACTAGGCCTTTTGATAAGTGAAAACTAATAATACTTTATTGTCAAACATTTTTGTATGATAAATGTATTGCCTGTCGTTTGCTAGCGCTGTTTCACCATAAAAAGTACAAACCGTCTAGTAAACCTATCCATAAACACGTTGCAATCAGCTCTTGACACACGAAAAATTTATAAATATTTAGTACAACTGTATTAGCATCCGAAATACGTTCAAAACCTTTTAAAGTATACTCAGTGCTAAAATATTTACACATAAACCCAAATCTACAACCCAGACCATCAACATTTCTGGAGGTTTTACAGAAATGAGGTACAAGCTTGTGCAACGACGATTCACACAGCAAATCGACAACAAATAACCAAAATGCACTTTACATATACGTCGTCACGTGTCATCGTCTGATGACGGCTCCAAAGCACTGTTAGGGAACCCGGATGTTCTATGATCTGGTTGTGACTAAGGATCCAATAAAAAAAAATATATTATTATTATTAGAAGATAAGCACTAGAGAAAAAGAAGAGTGAAGCACATTTCGCGATTTACTAGTACAAGCAAACCCATCCTTAGGGATATCTTCACAATACAGACGGCCCCTTATCATTACGGACAGTTAATCTGGTCCAATACACAAACATGTACAGCTATGCTCTACGTG